>QANY01008715.1:1927032-2092985 GCA_003255025.1 Datisca glomerata
GGGGGTAAGACATTCCAGCTACTAAAGAAGTTTCAGTTTCACTTCCCAAAGAAAAAGTAACTCAAAACTACTGAAAGTATATCCAGATCTGTGATTCCCAAATAGAAATGAAACAAATCATCTACTTAGATCACGACAAGTTATAAAAAAATATGGACAATTATAGTAATCAGTATGCACATAGTATGTTGTTGTTAGACTATCATTTACATCTGATATAGTACTTATTGTCGATTATCAAAACAATATTGATTAGAACAGTATTAGATGGCACGAATCGTTCATAAAGAAATATTAGTGGAGGGGAATTTCTCTATGCTATCCGATCTCCTGCAATGGCGTACAAGATCAAAATTTGAAAAGAGGATAAAGTTTGCATAACCGATTGTGAAATTCACACGAGTGAGAAACAGAGGAAGGTCTTTGTCATCAGGGAGTGCACGGGAAGAAGGTGCGTGGAAAAGGAGACACCCACATTCAGATCTATTCTGTTGATCTCTCTGGTAGAGTTTATATGGTAAGAATTCTAATAAGTAGCTGAAATAAATACTTGAAAGCTAGTTCATCTATCGCATCAAATGATCTAATATTCACGCTGTTTCCACTTTATAACTATGGTTAGTGCCGATCCTCATGGAAAATGTGGAAGATTACCAAGTCAGGCATGGAAATTGGGATGATTCCGCTAAATCCAAGTAATAAATGGAGTTGACACAAAAACATTTTAGAGTGAGGATCAGTCCAAAATGAAGATCACCAGGTAGACACCCAGAATCAATGATTTGATACAAGAGAGAACTTCTGCCTGCCTAACAATTCAGCCCAAAATAATATAAAGAGAAATTCAAGGCTCTTATCAACTGGACCTTTATATGAAACAAGCAACAAAATGAAGACATCTTAACGAACAATGCCGCCCCTACTTAACACCTCCATTAACGTTTGATGAACGCAAATCGAATCGAATAATTAATCCAACTATAGTTATCGAAAAATAGAGCACGGAAATTGGGAAAATTTTAAAAAGGAACTAGATCGAAGGAGGGGGGAGGTTACATTAAAAATGTGATCTTTGTTATCGGAAATGAGAGCCAATCCTCCTCTGAAATACAACGTCCAGGTTAGCACAAGAGCCGCCACTATCACTCCAATCAGTCTTACTGTAAAGAAGATCGGGAAACGAACCACTGGAAACGCCATTCTTTCTTCTCCCGAAACAACAAGCCGTAAAGAAAATAGAACCGTATAGGGCCTCCAATGCTGGATTTGGGGCTAAAAGCCCACCTTTGCGGCTTCGCCCGTTGTTTTAAGTTTTTTTCTTTCGGTTTTTTTCTTTAATGGGATTCAAAGTTTGGAAAAGAATTGAAATGTCAGCTCCTAGAACACGTCAAACCTCGGAATTCAGCCATGCCGTGGTGGCGTCTTTTTAAGATTCTATTGGCTTACATTTATCTGAACTTGAACTTGAACATATGTTAGTGCTAAGCATCATCTACTGGTTGGAACATTTGAAATTTGTTTGGTTGTCTCCACGAGATGTTGACTAGTCAACAGAACATGATCATCTTGTTTCTGAATAAAAGTTTCATCCCGGACAATACTGTTATAGTGTTGCATTATCTTTTTAAAAATAATTATTTTTGAAATTTAATATATTTTAAGAAATAAATTTTAATTTTAATATATTTATGGGGACCTAAATACGGGCCCGAGCATGAGATTGTGGGAGGGGCAAGACAAAAATCTTGACCTGGCTAAAAATTCAATCCCAATTCCTACCCCAACGGGTTCGGGACTGGACAAAAATCAAAATTCATGTTCGAGACGGGATTGGTCCAGCCAGCTAGTTAGAACAATATCGTTCTAGAATGTTTAGGTGTTCACTCTGTATTGATGATGGAAAATTATGGCCCTTGGATTGCCATAGATGCAATTTGAGTCACAAATGTCCCATCATATTTTTCATTCTTTTAGAGGTTCAACAAAATATTAAGGGAGTTCAATGTAAATGTTGAGGGAATTCAACGAAAAAATTGTTGAAATGTTCAAGACAATTTTTAATATTTTCGTACAACTACTTTGAGTTCAATAACACTCTGAGATAGTACTTGGGGTTTTAGCCGGACTCTCTGCTATAAATAATTTATTAATGGTAATGACACCCAAAGATACAATCTCACGAATAATATTGATATCTAGCATTAATATGTTTTATTTTCCGCCAAATGTATAACAATCTAGCTATCATATTAGACAACAATAGCACTTTACTGAAATCTGAAATGAGTAACCAAACTTCCAATTCAAATGGCTCCCTAAACTGCTCCTATTGTTGTCATGTACTCTGCCTCTATAGTAGAAAACACAATTATAAACTGTAAAGTAGCCTTCCAACTGATGGCACAACCTATTATTCTGGATTATGAGGCAGACAGAGAAGTACCTATTATACTGGGAAGACCCTTCTTAGCCATAGGTAAAACAATCATAGATGTGCAAAAAAAAGAGCTTAATATGAGGGTTAATGATCAAGAGATAACCTTCAATGTTTTTAATGCATTGAAATACATTGATGAAGAAATAGAGGAATGTGCAACTATTTCTATGATGGACTTCATAGTTATGGAGAAGCTGTGTATAAGTTGTTGTAAGGAAACTCACTCAGGGTCAACTCTGAGGCTACTGAAAGAAGATAGTAGTGATGAATAGAAAGCAGAATTCATATAGATGGATACAAAGCAAGTTATTGCCAGGTTTGTAAAATAAATAGAATCATTAATAGAATAATTACAGTTATGTGAAATGACATTTAATCCAGCATTACCATCTATTGACTCACCACCTTTGTTGGAATTAAAACATTTACCTGCTCATTTGAAATATACTTACCTAGATAAGAATAATACTCTGCCTATTATTATTTCTTCTTCTCTAAGCAATGAAAATGAGAAGTTATTACTAGAAGTTTTGGGAAGATATAAAAGAGTACTTGGCTGATGAATGGCAGACATTAAGGAATAAACCCTTCTATTTATGTGCATAAGATACTACTAGAAAAAGGGAGTGGCAATTCCATAGAGAAACAAAGAAGGTTACATCTACTTATGAAAAAGGTTGTTAAGAAAGAGATAATTAAAGGCTTGATGCCAGGATAATCTACCCCGTTTCAGACAAGGCTTGAGTCAGCCCTGTCCAATGTTTGCCCAAGAAAGGGGGGAGTAATAGTTTAACAAATGATAATAATGAATTTATACCCACAAAAACAGTGACTGGCTGGAGCATATGCATGGATTATAGGAGGCTGAACAAAGCCACCAGAAAAGATAGTTTCCCTTTACCCTTCATTGACCATATGTTGGATAGTCTTGCTGGAAAGGAATATTACTATTTTTTGGATAGATACTCAGGCTACATCCAAATACTATAGCACTAGAGAACCAAGAGAAGACCACTTTCACCTACCCCTATGGAACCTTTGCTTTCTGACAGATGCCTTTTGGGCTATGCAATGCTCCAGTAACATTTCAGAGGTTCATGATCATAATTTTTACAGACATGGAGCAAACACTTGAGGTATTTATATTTGAAATGTTTGTCTAACCTTGAAAAAGTTTAGAAATATGTGAAGAAACTAATTTGATCTTGAGTTGGGAGAAATGTCACATTATGGTGCAAGAAGGGATTGTCCTAGGATATAGAGTGTCACTGAAAGGAATTGAAGCAGATAGAGCAAAGATGGAAGCTACTGAAAAACTCCCTGCTCCGACTACAGTGAAAGGCATTAGAAGTTTTCTAGGGCATGTTGAATTTTATAGGAGGTTTATTAAAGATTTCTCTAAACTATCAAAATCTTTATGCATGTTACTAGAAAATACTAGGGCTTCTAGTAACATGGTCTCCTACTATAACCTGTCATATTGGAACACACGAGTTTGCCAAAGAATTGCTAAACCTAGGAGAAAGTCTTAATCTTATGCCTTATTATATTTACTTGCTATTGGGACTAGGAGAATTAAACCCACATATGTGGTTCTTTAGTTAGCCGATCATTCAATTAGAAGACAGGGGAATAATAGAAGATGTGTTTTGCTCAAAATTGATAAATTTTATTACCCCATTGATTTTTTTATTCTAGATACACACTTTAAGGTTGACATAGATTCAAAGATCCCATTGATCTTAGGAAGACATTTTTTTGCCATAGCAAACGCTCTTATAAACTATAGATACACACACAAAATGACTTTTAAGGTAAACATTTTTTATGTTGGACTACGAGACAAAGATGAATGCTATCATATATATATACATGATAAACGAATCTCTTACCAGAGGAAGTGCACACAAAAGATAATTTTGATTCTCTAGAACATCTCCTTTGTGTTTTTTATCTTGAAACTTTACTTTATCCTGAAAATACCATTAATGTTTCTGCTATTTTTTATGAGTCATAGAAGAAAAGATTGATATTATGGCAACCATACGTCGAGTATTTTCGATAGGAAAGAGAGAGTCAGAAGCCATCCACTATGGAGACCCCAACAATAAATCTAGCTTTGTTGCCTTAAGGAGTCAAACATGCATTTTTAGGACCAGATGATACATTTCTTGTCGTTATTTCTTCTAAACTTAGTACTTCACAAGGCGAGTAATTGATTAGCATGTTGAAAGAGCATAAATTTGTACTAGGTTGGACTTTAGCTGACATAAAATATGTTAGTCCATTAATTTGTTCCCCTAGGATTCATTTAGAAGATGAGACTAACACTCGGAGAGACCCCCAAAGGAGAAAGAAGTTAAAAATGAAGTCTTAAAACTATTAGATGCGAGAATCATTTACTTGGTATATGATAGCTAGTGGGCTAGTCCAACTCAGGTAGCACCTAAAAAGTTTCAGGTAACTGTGATTGAAAATGATGAAGGGGTACATATTTCGACAAAGGTAGTAACTAGATAGCGTATGTTCATTGACTATAGAAAACTCAACTCTGCCACCGGCAAATAATGTATTTCAGGTCATCACTTCTATTATGTTTTATATGGATATTCAGGATACTACCAACTATCCCACTCTCATTCATTGACCAAATCTTAGAGTGTATTTCAGGTCATCCCTTCTATTACTTTTTAGATGGATCAAGATACTACCAAATAGAGATTGTTATACAATATCGGGATAAAACCATATTTAAATGCTCTTTTAGTACTTTTGTCTTTCATCGTATGCCATTTGGTTTATGTAATGCACTACTAGATTTCGAAGATGCATGATGAGCATATTTAGTGACATGTTGAAAAATGCATGGAAGGGTTTATGGATTATTTGACTATTTTTTATAACTCTTTTGATTATTGTCAGCTAAATTTGAAAGTCATTTTGAGTAGGTGTAAAGAGAAAGGTCTTGTTCTAAATTGGAAAAATTTCCATTTCATGGTACCCTCTAGGATTGTTTTGGGGCATATTGTTTCAGAAAAATGAATACAGGTTGATAAATCAAAAGTTGAACTAATTTCTAAGTTGTCCACTCCCAAAACTGTTAAGGATGTATGATCTTTTCATGGACATTCTGATTTTTATAGGAGGATCATGCAAAACTTTTTTGCTATATCTAGACCATCATGTAACTTTCTTGCAAAATATGTTGAGTTCAACTAGAATCAAGAATGTGAGGACGCTTTCCAAACACTCATTGCCAAACTCACTACCACCCCATAATGCAATCACCTGATTAGAACCTATATTTTGAAATTATGTGTGATGCAAGCAATTATCTGTAGGACCTGTCTTAGTTAAAGAAAGGAAGGGAAGCCATTTGTTTTTTACTATGCTAGCAAAACTTTGAACAATGTACAAATGAACTATTCGACTACTTAAATAGAATGATTATGTAGTATTTGGTTTAGATAAATTTCATACTTATTTGATTGGTTTACCTATTACTGTTTTCAACTAACCATTGAGCTCTTAAATACCTTATCATAAAGAAGGATGCCAAGCCATGATTGATTATGTGGATTTTACGTTAGCAAGAAATTGATTTGACCATAAAAGATAAGAAAGATGTTGAAAATGTAGTAGCGGATCACTTGTCTAGTTCAATGATTCCACTGATCACCTATTCGTGTTGAGTTCTGGAGGAACATCTATTAAATCCACTACCCAAGTACCATGGTACGCAGATTGTCAATTACTTGGTATTTGGTGAAGTTCTATCCACATGGAGTGCACAAGATAACCGTAAGCTTTTTGTTGAGGTAAGATCCTTATCTATTTAAACCTTATCTATATAAATATATTCCTGATCAAATTATGAGACGTTGCATTTCAGATAGTGAAGTTGATAGTATTTTGAATTTTTGTCATAGTTCAGCTTGTGGTGGTAATTTTTCTATGAAAAAGATTGTTTTAAAGATTTTACAATTTGGTCTTTATTAACCCTCCTTGTTCAAAGACGCTAACAATTTTTTTCATTTCGATGAGAGATGCCAAAAGTTAGATGCACTTTCTGATGTCACATGATGCCTCTAAACCTAATTCTGGCAATATAATATTTGATTGTTTGGGGATTCTTTAGGGTCTTTTCCATCTACTTTTGGTTATCTCTATATTCTTCTTGTTGTTGACTATGTGTCCAAATGAATTGAAGTCGTGGCTTATTGTACCAATGATAACACAATTGTTGTTAAGTTTTTGAAAGAAAATGTGTAATCTTGATATGGTACGCCATGAGTCATAATTAATTATCAAGGGAAACATTTTTGTAATCATTCTTTTAAAGCTTTGATGCATAGGTATGAGGTTATTCATAAAGTTTACGCTTCCTATCATCCATAAACCAATGTACAAGCCCAAATTGGCTAACATGGAGATAAAGCAAATTCTGGATAAGATGATTAATCCTAACCACAACGATTGAGTTGGGGATTATGCGCTCAAAGCATGTGTATTGACATTTTAATATGAAATTTAATGGAATTACATTTTTCTTATAATTGTTCTTTAAAATTATTGTTGAATAATTTATATAAATATCTAAAAATTTCATATCCATTAACGATACTATGATCTTGCATTAGTACGAGAGGATTAAGATCATAGATAATAAATAAAAATGTCAGTAATATATTAAAGTATGAAATCTTTAATGGATGGTTACTAGTACGGTTCACTAAGCATTATGAATGCATGTGATTTAGATCCGGATCACTGATTTAGATAAACATCGTAGTGAAAGTACTGATTATAATAAGATTATATATGACAGGACTGATGTGAATTAATATCTTTATTAACATACCGTTTATTATAAAGATTTAATACACATCAATCTGATAATCATATGTAGATCAGTCTGAATCCTGAGTAGTCATGAACTCCTATACATGTCTACGTGATCTTTTGATTCACACGTTAAGATTTGTTTGTAAAACAAGTTAGTGACTTTTATTTTGTCGATCAGTGATATGGATGGCTAGGAATATGATCTTACAAGATTTTCTAATGGATCATATATTGATTCTCTTAAGTGTTAATTCTAGAGCTGAATGGTTATTGAGCTCAAATTTATAATACGATTATAAATTAACCATTCACTAGTGAATTAATGGTACTTAAAGATTAAGAGGTAATAAGAATGGTAAAATTATAATTTTGACCAGCTCTAATTTACGAACCAATAATTGGAGGAAAGAACTACATGAAATGATTATATCAATAGACTACACGAGAATAATCTGTAAATACATTTTATAATATCTAAGAGTGTAATTTCATATTTATAGTGGAGTAATAATGAAATTAATAAATAAAATTATTTATTTAATAATCTGATTTATTGGAGCTTAAGATTATAGGTTCATTGTCCCCAAGTCACCTCTGTACTATGCAATCTAGGGTGTGAATATTTCAAGACATGAGAAAATGACTGAATTGCAATATGAATTCTTATTCTAAGACAATTACATAATTATGAAATAATTATGTGTGCTTAATTAATTGAATTATATATATAAATTTCAGAAATTATATATATACACATACATACATATATATAATTATGTCGATTAATTTTTTATTTATCGATAAGTGAGATAGAATATCTAATTTGTGAAATTAGATAATTATAAGTTATTATTATTAGATAATAATTTGAATCAATCAAATCTGTTATTTGTATAAATCTGTTATTTGTGAATTAACATATAAGTTAGTTGATATGGATAATCAGATATCTCATTTTTGAATTAACTGATATCTAGATATTTATCTGATTAAAATAAATACTTAATTAACAGTAATTGTCACATGTCAATCATTGATTGAGAATCAAAGATTGACATGAACTATTGTAGTGCACATGGCACTGCAGTAGTGGGACTACAATACTGTAGTGCCACACGGCACTGCAGTTGCACACAAATTACAGTGGGTTCCACTGCAATAGTAATTTTGAAATTAAATATTATTTTCAGTTTATCCCTAAAGTTATTATCTAGAAAATATCTAGATATTATTCTATTGGCCACAATGTTGATAGAGAGTTAAGAAGACAATTGTTATCATGGTGAATTTTCTCTATGATTAAAATGTTAATAAAAAAGCTCTGAAAGAATTATCATCGTATTCTCTCAGAGAATTGTCTCACTAAATTAATCATTCTTAGTAAATCTCTAGATCTCATGTGTTGAATACATCTAGAGATATAAAAAGTGTCTTTGAGTTATTCTACGAGCCCACACATATCCTAGTGTGTTTGAGTATTGGCTTGGAAGATCTTGGTGTGAATCTCGAAGTTCATTGTTTGTGGGAACGCATGATCATTGGTTTGCGAGGACGTTTAATATAAACTACAAGAGGTATATGGTTCCTATCAATGTATGTCTTAGATTTAATATATAAATACATAATGGATCATGATTGAAAAGATATTTTAATAAAAGTTTTTATTTTGGAAACCGTTGTGTCACGCTTATTTTCTTTTATCGAAAAAAGATCTATTTTTTTATTAATTTTTTTAAAAACGCCGCCACGCCTCCGCCACACAGGAAGCATCACGTTTTCCAACAAATTGATCCTTGCACCTTTTTGATGCGCTATGGGCGTGCCATACTACTTACAAAACCACCATTGGGATGCCTCCCTACTGACTTATTTTTAGAAAGAATGTTATTTACCTATCGAACTTGAGCATGAAGCATATGGGATTATTAAAACCCTTAACTTTGATTTGAGTGTTACATGTCTACAACGGGAATTACAGTTGTCACAAATTGAAGAGTTGAGGAACGATGCCTATGATAATTCTAAGATTTCCAAGGCAAAGATGAAAACAACTCATAACAAACAAATCCTAAGGAAATATTTTGAGCCAAACCATTGAGTGCATCTTGATGAATCTTGACAAGATCTCCTGCCTGGTAAGTCAGATCAAGGTGGACTGGTCCATACATGGTGAAACAAGTTTTTCTCAATGGTGATATTGAGGTTGAGGACCCAATCAATGCGAGAAATTTTCGAGTCAATGGACAACAATAAAAGAATTATGTGGAGAGAATTGACCAACCTACGAAGATTCCATTGGTGACTCCTGTTTACTAAACTTGATCAAATTTTATCCTCCATTGCTATAGTTTAGATTTATTATTATTGTTAGTTTTTTATCTATTTATTTCTTTCATTGTTTCTTTTCTTTAGCTTAGTCTTGCTGTCATTAAATTTGTCCACCGTTCTAATGTCTTTATTTATCGTTCATTTCTTTGGTAATTTTAAGACATTGAGGACATTGTCTGATTTAGATTAGGGGTGGCAGCATGTTCATGCACTTAGTTGTGTTGCATATGTTGGTATTTCTTGTCTGAATAAGTTTGCATGTCATGTGTGAATAAGTTTGAATTGATATTTTTTCTTTGCTATCTGGTATGATTGCAAAATAATTAGTCTAAGTCATTTTTTCTATCTCGAATACTAGAGAATAACCTTCTAGAATTCTTTTTGGACGATACTAAGCCTTGTAGTAAGACCGGATGCAATGCATCGACTCAAGAAAAGTCTCCTTATCTAAGCTTACCTATTTTTTGAAAGTTAACGATGAGAGATGAGAAAATACTTACAAAATTTCATTGATCTTTTGAATTGGA
Source organism: Datisca glomerata (assembly GCA_003255025.1). Classification (NCBI taxonomy): domain Eukaryota; kingdom Viridiplantae; phylum Streptophyta; class Magnoliopsida; order Cucurbitales; family Datiscaceae; genus Datisca; species Datisca glomerata. The sequence continues at coordinate 1,937,170 of QANY01008715.1, forward strand.
TACTTGCTGTTTTTGAACACCATTAAATGGTTCGGGTGTGTTGGATGTAATGCTAAATGATGATATTGGTCAATTTGAAAATCTATTTTGTGATTAACTAAGCCATGTGAACGTTGCTTTGTATCACTTATTATAAAAAAGGAGAAGAAATAAAAAAGGAAAGAAGTTAAGAAAAAGTGTGCTAAAGGTTTTCTAACATCTCTGGAAAGATAATATTGTCCTCATCCTTTGTGCATCGAGCTCCATCATCTTATTCACACTTCAATTTGACTTTCAAAATCCCTAGTCAGGTTTGTGGTAAGAATGGTTGAAAGTTCATAACAGTTAAGAAGCCTATCTTCAGATCAATGTTCATTCATTTGTTTGTCCTAAAATGCATTTTTATCAGAGTGTATATCTACTTTTAACTTCATGAGAGAAATGCCCTAAACTAAAATGATGGAACTAAAATGATCAATCTACCTGTAAAGATATGAAGTTGAGGCTCTTATTTGGAGATTTCTTCAAGATTCTATGCATTGTGGTTTGTGGTAAGGATACGACTTAGTGCATACACATACAAATTTTAGGAGTTGTAATCGAAATGATCATGATAGCATTTGTGATCTCTTACTAATTGGTTTGACATATTCAAGTGGTTTTCCTTGGATTCTTTTCAAATTGTTCACCATGATATGTTTCTATTTCACGTTTGAATTGCTAGGGACTAGCAATAAGCTAGTTGAAGATTGTGATAAGTGCATAAAAGTATATTTTAAATTATGATTTATTCTGAGAATTTGTTAATATTTTAGGTTTTATTTAATACTTTTTACAATTATTTCATAAATATTAATTTTAGGAATTGATTAATTTTTAATGTGTTTTTAGAGTTGAAAATCCCAAATTTTTATGGAAAAATTAAGGATTAATCTATTTAAGTTTTTGTTTTGTATTTGTTCCTTTAATTTTAATTTTGCAGATATGGCTAGATTTTAGGAGAGAAATTTCAGTTAGTTAGGATGTTATATGTTAATTTACTAATATGCCCTTATTATAAATGATTGTTTCTTTTAGGTTTTATTACTTTCGTATTCCCCCCCCCCCCCCCCCCCCCCCCCNNNNCCCCCCCCCCCCCCCTCCCCCAGCTCCTCTTTCATCCCTTCCAGCACAGGCGTCCATTGTTACAGAATTCGAGCTTTGTTGATTTTAATTTTTTTATCTTATTCTCCATTCATTATTTTTGAAATATATGCAACATAAATAATAGGTTTTTTTTATTGATTTTGGCTATATACTCGGTAAGATTATAACAGTTTATATGAAATTATTTTTGGTTTTAGCAGTTTCTCTTCTTCACGGCTTCCCTTCATGTATTATAGTTTTCTCAAATTTCAAGTTTTACAAGTTTCACAGTTTTTAATATGAATCGTAGATTCAAACGTTTTCTGATTTGCAACTTCTTCTTCCATTCATTTTTTCTTCTTTTCCGATTTGCATCTTTTTCTGATTTCTGATTGGCAACTTCCATTCGTTATTTCAGTAAATCACAAAAATTACATATCATATCTAATTTAGATTTTAGAGATTTTAAGTTTCATTTTCTTTTTTACAATTTTCGGTCATAAACAGTGATAAAGAGTATAATTTTTCATTTTCTGTAAATTCTCATTTTTTGTAGATTTTCGTAATTAATGTCAGTATCTAGCTATATACTATAGGCACATAATTGTAGGATGCATTATATTTACACAATGATAGTATATATTTGTGTACTCATAGTATATTAATTTATACATCATGTAACAACTTTATATTATAACTATGTACTCATAGTATATTATTATAGAGTGATAGTATATATTTGTGCTCATAGTTTCTATGACAATTATGATGAATATTGTTGATACGATGATGGATAGTAAACTTCTGATGATATATATTTATAATGAATGATATTCTTTTATGATACGAGTATATATTGAAATGATTTCAAGGGCTAATAATGATTTTATGATGATGTGTATAATATATCATAAATGTTTGTCAAGTGATGGGTACATAATTTTATACTACATGTACATAAATATATATAATATATATAATTTTCAATGAATGATAATATTTTATGATTAAATGATGGATTGAAATGATTTGACAATCTTTTCAAAATGTGTGATTTTTATGATACTTGAATCATGGTTTCAACATGTAATAGACTATATTATATGTAAATAATATATATTATTGAAAGTTTTAACATTGCTAATAAACTTAGCGTTGGACATTCTCATTGACATGATAAACTTGGCCACAAATGTTGTCATATCTGCTTAAAAACACATCATGTGATGCATCTTACAACCAACAATTACTTCAATTAATAGTTAATACAATTCTCCCTTCATCTACTTGCATCATAAAGATGAACTATAGATTATTAACCATCTTGTATTTAAGAACAAAAATGTAATAATAACAATCAATATATTACGATAACATACAAAATAGTATGTAGTTGTATAGTATATAATTATATATTATATAACTTTATACTAAGAGTATATTATAATATACCACATAATAAATCTTAAGTATGAGAATCTGCATAATATAGAAAATACACTAGTTTACCTCTAGAAAACACTGCAAAACAGAGGGACAAACTTTTAACTCGTAAAATTGGTATATTAAGTATGTTTCATGAAAGAAAAACTCAAATAAACTCATAACAATCACAAACTCAGAAAAACCAGGCTTGAAATTTATATTAAGCCTAAATCGCAAGCACAAAAAACTTACCCTCCGATTTTGACCTTCGCGATTCTTTGTATTGTGAATCTCTTATATATTGCGATTATTTTCACATAGCTTTTACGGCAGATAGGTTGTTTCAAAGGATTTTTTTGAATCGTCGCGTGAGAGAGCTTGAGGGCTAGGATTTTCTTTCCTTGTGCATTTTCGCAGAAATGCTGGGGTGGGGGGAATTCCTTTTGTTGGTGAAGGCAATTTCACAAGTTCACTATTTCTTTTAGCTTTTAATGACGGACCACAATAAAATTCGGTTAATTTATAATTTTTTAGGTCATTATCTTCTTTAGTCTCCTATTAGTGAGCTATTTCACTAATTGAACCTTTTTTTTATTGTTTTCCAGTCGTAGCAGCCAATTCCTCCGGCTTTTAGGTGCAAACTAAATGTCTATAAGAAACCTTCCGCAAGTAGTCAAATTACCCCAACTCAACATGCTAAGCGAACTGCCTCCACAAGCCCGTCAATCCCTAATCAAGCACCATCTACAAGTAGCCCAATTTTCTCAATTTGAAGTTCTAGTCCATGTCCAATTGCTCTAGTCGTCCGAGTTATTGTCTGTGTGGAAGCCCAAGTCTGCTACCCAATTGTGTTGCCAAATTGTTGGATTGTTTTCCAATCGCTCATTGTTTCCTATTTTCTCTTGTTTCTTATTCTTATATGGAACGTATTTTCGAAACTTGGAGAATAGGAAATGAGAGTTTTAGAAAACTTATTTTACGTGGAGAAATTAGGAAACTTGATAGCTCTCATCTTCCCTATAAATAGTGAGTTTGGCAAACCGCTTTAGAACATCTTCTAATTAATTTCTTGTCGTCTTTCTTCTTTAAAAACTTATAGTTGTTCTCATATTTTCTTTCCAGAACTTGTGAGATGAGTTGTAAGTTAGGCTAGATTTTCGAGCAAGGCAAGCGATGAACTTTTAAGTGTAGTTTTTCTATTTATAGTTTGATTCATTTTATGTCCTAACAAGTTTTAATTATGTTTATATTTAAACTCTTTATCATTATCTTCCCATAATTTCTTCTTCTTTTCCATATAAATTCAGTCATGCCTTCTTTATGTGGTAATTGTTAGAATATAATTGTAAGTGGTAAATTTATTTTATGAATTGGTCTTTTATTGTAATATTGGCATGAGATATATCTGAGCATGTTTTAATCAAAAGATTTTTGACTCAATTATGAATGTAGCTCAATTTAAAAAAAAAAAAGAATAGCCCAAAATTTAGGTATTTGTAAATATGGCTGAATTAGAAAATGAACCAATAATAAACACAACAACTACATAATTATTTGATAAAAATACCTAAACATAATCGATTATAATAAGGGTGCTATAGTAAAACAGCAATAAGAAGCTAACTAACTCTACTTAAAATAGTATATTTGTGTAAAAAAAATATGGACGATTGTATGTTTGGGATGTGAAACATTCAATTGAGCAATATTTCTGAATTAAAGTAAAAAAAAATAGTTAAAGGGAACTTAAAAAAGATTTTTGATGTCTTGTCACTTTGATTCTTATATTGCTTTTATTATCGAATTCTTGAAGAAATATTTGGTTTAATTTACTTTTCTTAGTTACTTTTCAATTTCTTTTCTTATTATTAATTATCGTTAAGTGCTTTGTTTTCACTACCCTTTTCTTTATGACACTTCCTCGTGGAATCAACACGTCGATAAATATTATGATAACCATAAGTATATTTTGAGTGTAATCCGCATACCTCTGAGGCGGTCTAATATGCCTTCTATCTTACCGATGGCAATACTATAATGTTGCTCTCATTGCTCCTTTATTGTTTCATCAAATAAATGATTAACTCATCCTTATTTAGTTGTTCAGAAGTATTATATTGCACTTAACTAGGAGTTTCAATCACTAGTTTCACCTAGTCACTGACACCATGGTGTAAACCTGCAACAACAGACTTAGTTCTCTCTAATCGCATGACAATCTCATGAAATTACACATCTCTTCTAATTACAAATACTTTATAGCAGAGTGGTCAGTAAACATTGTTACCTTAGTGCAAATTAAGTATGATATAAATTTATCAAAAGTAAACATAATTGCCAACAATTCTTTTTCATTGGTGGTATAATTTAGTTGAGCATCAGTTAAAGTCTTACTGGCACAATAAATCGAATGGAAAACCTTATCTCTTCTTTGCCCAAGTACTGGCTCAACTGTAAAATCACTAGCATCATACATAAGTTTAAAGGATAGCTCCAAATTAGGAGCTACTATCACATGTGCATTGTTCAAAGCCTTTTTCAGTGCAAGAAAGGCAGTCATACATTCAGCAGAAAATCAAAAGTTTTATTCTACTCCAACAACATGCATAAAGGTTTAGAAGTTTTTGAAAAATATTTAATGAACTTTCTATAAAAACAAGCATGGCCTAAAAATCTTCTAATTCCCTTAACTGAAATAAGTGGGGGCAATTTCTCAATTACTTCAATTTTTGCGTTATCAACTTCTATGCCTTTTAATTAGATCATGTGCCCTAAAACTATACCTTCTTAGACCATGAAATGGCACTTCTCCCAGTTTAGAACAAGGTTAGTTCCCTTACATCTTTCTAGCACTTTTTCTAACTTAGACAAATATGCAAGATAAGACTCACCAATAATAGAGAAATCATCCATGAATACCTCAAGAGTTTGCTCCGTTATGTCAGTGAATATAGCCATCATATATCTTTGAAAGGTTGCTGGAGCATTGCATAACTCAATGCATTCTCCTAAAAGAAAAAGTGTCATAAGGACATGGAAAGGTTGTCTTCTCATGGTCTTCTAGTGCTATAACAATCTGATTATAACTAAATAACCATCTAAGAAGGAATAATAATCCTTCCCTACTAGTCTATCTAGCATTTGGTCTATGAAAAGGCAAGGGAAAATGTTATTTCCTTGTTGCCTTATTCAATTTGTAATAAACCATGCACACTCTCCAACAAGTGATTGTTCTGGTAGGGATTAGCTCATTCTACTCATTTGCTACAATAGTAACCCCACCCCTTTTTGGTACACACTAACAAGGCTCACCCATGCACTATATGAAATGGGTTGAATGATGTCAGCATTCAACAATTTAATGATTTCCTTCTTGACCACTTCCTTCATAATAGGGATCAGTCTTCTTTGCTGCTTAATTAAATTTCTACAACCCTCTTCCAGTAAAATTTTATACATGCAGATGGATGGACAAATCCACTTTATATCTGCCATTGGCCAACCAATGGCCTTCTTGTACCTTCCTAAAATTTCTAATAATTGGTTTTCATGCTCACTACTCAAGGATGCTAAAATAATGGTAGGCAGTGTGTTATTCTCGCCCAAATAGGCATATATTCAAATGAGCTGGCAAGGGCTTAAGCTCTAGCAAAGGTGGTTCTTCAATAGATGGTATGGATGGTTTAAAGGTTCTTTGTGATAATTGCAAGGACCCAAGCTATTTGCAAACTTTTTCGTACTTTGCTTTATGTCTACCCATGTAATCTCGACCTTTTCACTACTATCCTCATCCTGAATCCTTGATTTTGCTTCTGGTAAGTGAATATTGCTACAGCTAACTTAGAGTTTTTTAGTCACTATTAAGTTCAACATTGTTACAACAACTCACTCCTCCTCTTCTCGGTCAGCTTCATAGTCAAGTATGATAAAGTTAGTAGAAAAAATGAACTTGTCCACCTTAACTAGCACATCTTATATCTTCCCTTCCAGATACACAAATGATCTATCAACTAACTGCAGGATGACTGTGGTAGGCCTAACTTCACCAATTCCCAACTTTTGGAATATTGATAGGGGCATAAAATTGATACGTACCCGTAAATCACATAAAGCTCTTCCACAATATGTACTTCCAATTGTGCATGGAATTATGAAACATCCTGGATCTTTCAACTTAGGAGGGATCTTGTTCTAGAGGATCAAGCTGCATTCATGAGTCAACGCTATGGATTCAAATTCTCTCAGCCCTTCTTCTTTTGGTGCGAATATCGTTCACAAACTTCACATAATTGGGCATTTGTTGTAGTGCGGCAACAAAAGTTATGTTGATATGGAGTTGCTTTAGAATGTCCATGAATTTGTTGAGTGTCCATCCATTTTCTTTTTCGACAGTCTTTGCGAAAAGGGAGGCAGACTCCCCACTTTAGCTTCTGGCTTCTCTTGAGCTTTAGGTACTGTTTCTTAAGAGGTTGTAACACATGGCTATGAGATATCCTTAGTTGAGCTTCCTTCCTTTGTTCTGCTTTCATATTTATCTTTTTTCTCTCCCTCAGGCTGTGCTGTAACTTTTCCACTTCTCAAATGAATAGCCTTACAATACTCTTTGCCTTCCATATGAAGGTTCTCAGTAACTTGGTAATGTTCCCGGAGGTCTTGAGTTGAGAGCATTAGCTAAATGCCTAACTTGGTTCTCCAAATTCCTTAGTGATATTGTTTGACTTTGAATCACTGCTTCATTCTCCACAATTTACTCCATCAGTAGAGTTTCCAAATAACTTGAATGATTAGCTACTTGCTTTTGCACTTGAGGATGATGTAGTGCAAATCCAATATGATAGGTGGGCTTACTATGTACATGTGATGGTCCAACATTTTGGTTTTAATTGGTCCAAGAGAAGTTTGAATGTTTCCTCCATCCTGGGTTGTATGTATTAGAATATGGATTATTGTTGCTCTGGTTGTTCCTATTATAGTTCCCAACATAATTCACAGAATCAGAGTTTCGAGGACAGCTTTCAAACAAGTGTTTTTCTCTATAATATACACAATATACTTCTACCACTTAGTTTATTATTTGCTGCATTGGTTGTGCTTGTTGACCTTGGCCTTGTACTCTTATAGCTCCTATGCTTAGATTTTTTATCATATTTGTTAGAAATGACACTTAGGCTATCAAAGTAGTCAATGCATTAAGTTCATGAACTCCTACTACTCTTTTTATAGTTGTAGCCACATCTACTCTAGCTATAGGCCATTGGTAATTGTTACTTTCATTTCGTTATAGAATTTCATAAGCTTCATTGTAGGATTTTAATAAAATGGATCCAGTGGAAAAAGGCATCAACCATCAATCTAGTAGAAGAGTTCAACCATTGTAGAAAGTTTCCAATTATATACAGTGAGGTATACTGTGATGAGGGCATTTCCTTAGTAAATCCTTAAACCGCTCTCATAATTCATAAAGTCATTCATCCACTAGTTGGTGGAAAGACGTGATTTCATTTTTGAGTTTAACATTTTTGGTAGGAGGGAAGTACTTCATCAGGAATTTCTCAGCCAAATCATTCCAGCTATTAACTAATTTGGGGACAATGAGTTGAGCTGTGCTCTAACTCTATCCCTCAGTGAATAGAGGAATAATCTAATTCTCAAAGCATCTTCAGAGACCCCCTGGAATATTGAATGCATCACTTACTTCTATGAACATCCTTAAATGAAGATGAGAATCTTTAGATTCTAATATTGAATTCGCCCATTGTCTGCAACATTTGAAACATAACCGATTTCAATTCAAATTGGTTACCTTGGATCTCTGGCCTTACAATGCATGGATTCATCACTATAACATTATTACCATTGTTATTTTATTGATTACCATTCTGAACCCTTTCATTAGAAACTTTTTCTTCACCAGGTGCAGCCAAGTACACCCTAACCGTAGTCGTATCAAATTTCAGTCAAGTTTTACGTTGATCAATTAAGTTTCAGCTAAAAGGGTTGCTAGGGAAGTCCATATGTCTATGCAACTCACAAAATGCCTAAATTTAGATGAATCAATGCTCATGCATTTCCAACTTAAACATTCAAGCATCGGTTAAGAAATTCCATTAGACTAAACCTTTTCAAGTCTTAATCTAACTTGTATTCTAATAGAGATGGCCAGTCATTAATAGAAATAAACATGCTATACACATTAACTAAATGCTAGAGAGAACTTAGCAATAAATACATCAACCAATAAGATAAAGTAAAGTTCAAGTTCAATTTACCATACTAGCCTCAAAGTGATTAGCTCATATTGAGCTCCAAAGCAAAAACACAATATCACAAATCCATTGTTTCCAGCATTAAAGATAGAAATGGGTAAAAATTGTACAAAATACGAAACTAAGAATTCTGCGACACTTGGAAAACAGATTCTGATGCAAATGATTACCTCATTTAACAAATTCAGCTCTAGCTAGCCACGCGCCAGACCACTCGCCAAGCTTACATTGTACGACTAGAGCTACAACAAGCAGGACTTGCTGTAGCATTGAATAATACCAAGCTTTGCAAATAGCCATATACCAAAGAAACCTTATACATTAAACTACCTATAAATCATCAAAAAGGCTAGGAGGAATTTAAATCTATTCTGAAAACTAACTATTCCCCAATTAACTTAAATAAAGAATTAAAATCATCTAATGTCCATAAAATAAGAAACAACTCAAGCTTAGAAAAAATGCTAAGATAACTCTAATTTCTTAGAGATCACTTATATAATTGGCACTAAAGTTATAGTCTACACTGACCATTCAGCTATTAGGAAGATATAAGAGAGCTATTTATTAGCAGATGGCTGATATAAAAGGTTTAAGTCTCTCTATATGCATTCATATGATATTACTTGAGGATGGAAGTGGCAGCTCCATTGAGAAACATAAGAGGTTAAATCTCATCATGAAGGAGGTTGTAAAAAAATAGCTTCAAATGGTTGGATACAAGGATCATATACCCAATTTCAAACAGTGCTTGGATAAGTCATGCTCAATGTGTGCCCAAGAAAGGAGAAGTGACTGTGATAATAAAGGAGAAAAATGAGTTGATTCCCACAAGGACAGTAACTGGTTGGAGGGTGGCTGAATAAAAACACCAGAAAAGATCATTTTCCTCTACCCTTTATTAACCAAATGCTAGATAGAGTTGTTGGTAAGGTGTCATACTGCTTCTTAGATGGGTACTCAAGCTCTAATCAAATAGCCATGGCAACTGAGGACCAAGAAATAACACTTTCACTTGCCCTTATAAAATCTTTTCTTTCAGGAGAATGCCATTTGGAGTCTGCAATGCTCCATCAACCTTTCAAAGGTGTATGATGGCCATTTTTATAGACATGGTTGAGCAAACACCTGAGGTATTTCTGGATGATTTCACAGTTTTTGATAAATCATATTTAGACTGTTTGACTAATCTTGAGAAAGTTGTAGAGAGATGTGAGGAAACCAACTTGGTTTCAAACTGGGAGTAGTATCACTTTATGGTACAAGAGGGAATTGTCCTAGGTTATAGAGTGTCTATAAAAGGCATTGAAGTAGATAGAGTAAAAATTGAAGTAATTAAAAAACTCTCTGACCCCACTTCAATAGAATGAATTAGAAGTTTTTTAGGATATGTTGGATTTTATAAAAGGTTCATTAAATATTTTTCAAAATATCTAGACATTTATGCATGTTACTCGAAAATAATAGAGCTTTTTTATTTTACTGATGATTGTAGGCATGCTTTCATTAAATTGAAAAAGGCTTTAGTTTCAGCTATTATCATAGTGGCCCCTAATTGGGAGCTACTATTGAACTTATATGTGATACTAATGACTATGCAATGGGAGTTGTCTTGGGGAAAAGAAAATGTATAATTATTATTTAATTTACAATGCTAGTAGGACACTTTACAGATGCACCGTTGAATTACACTACTACAGGAAAAGAATTGTTAAGTGTTGTATTTGCCTTTGATAAATTTAGAGGTTATCTTATTGACAACAAAGTTACCGTGTATTATGACCATTCAGCAAGTATTTGATTTCAAAGAAGGATGCAAAGCTTAGGATGATCAAGTGGACTTTATTGCTTCAAGTGTCTCACATTGAAATCGAGGACTAGGGAAACAAAGAACCAAGTGGTAGACCATTTGTCAAGGTTGGAGATTGGAAAGATGCTACAACAGACCTGGCTATCAAAACTTTCCCAGATGAGCAGCTCTTGAAAATTTCCCAACTTGAAGCCCTTTGGTACGCAGATATAGTGAATTATTTGGCAAGTGAAGTGTTACCTCCTAATATCAACTCATAGCAACTGAAACAATTCTTCCAACAAGTCATGACCTACTATTGGGATGGCGTTTATCGTTACAAGCAAGGTCATGATCTTTAGGATATGTGTGCCTGAAAAAGAAATCTAGAGCATATTGCAACAATGCCACTCTTCTGCCTATGGAGGGCATTTTAGAGGCTTGAGGACAGTAGCTAAATGTGCTTCAATCTGGGTATTATTGGGCTTCATTTTTCAAGGATGCTCATGAAATGGCAAAATGCTATGAAAAATGTCAAAGAAATGGGAACATATCACAGAGACAAGAGATGTCCCTCAACAACACTTTGGAGATTGAATTGTTAAATGTATAGGGATAGATTTCATGGGACCATTCCCACCATCATCTGATAATCTCCACTTCCTTGTGTAGTTGATTATGTGTCTAAGTAGGTATAAGCCTCTGCCCTACCAATAAATGATGCTAAAGTGGTAGTCAAATTCCTTCAGAAGAGTATCTTTATAAGATTTGGAACTCCCAGAGCTATTATTAGTGATGAAAGGACACATTTTTGCAATAGGCTTGATGATGCATTATGGGCCAATAGAACTCATTCAAGACTCTTTTGGATATATCTCCATATAGGCCAGTCTTTGGAAAAGCCTTTCACTTGCCACTAAAGTTGCAGTAGAAAGCATTTTTGGCTGTTAAAAAGTTAAACCTAGACTTGCAAGCTACTGGGGAAAATAGGGCTTTACAGTTGAATAAACTAAACGAGTTCAAGTTATTTTCATTTGAAAGTGCAAGGTTGTATAAACAAATTACCAAAAAGTGACATGACGAACAAATAATGGCTCAAGAGCTAGAACTAGAAGCCCAAGCCTTGTTGTTTAACTCCAGGCTCAAGTTATATCTCGTGAAGTTGATGTCAAGGTGGTCTAGCCCATTTAAGTTAGTCAAGGTTTATCCATATGGAGTTGTTGACTTGCTTGATGAAAAAAAAGAGAGAGAGAGAGATCAAGGTTAATGGTCAAAAGGTAAAACGCTATTAGGGCAATGAGCTGGACCTGATAAAGACCTCAACCTAATTCAAAGATGCGTTAAAACTTTTTAAAGTTGAGGACTTAAAACTAAGTGCATTATAGGAGATAACACAAGAAGATTTTGTCTTTAATTCTTTTCTATTTTAGTTTAAATTTCAAAATTGATTTGATTTGATTTAGTTAAGGCTAGAAAATCTTATTTTATAACTCTCATTCCTTATTTCTCTCAATAGTAATGAATATTCCTTGTTCATAAAAGCATCCTTATTTGATTTTATTATCCCAGCTAAGAAAAGAGTTGATTTTTTACCGCAAGAAGGTATAAGCGTGGGCCTTAGTGGAAGGACAGTGTTCGTACACAAAGGGATATGATGGGAATTTTTTGTTACAACATTAAAAAGGGAAGGCTATAGCGTGTGAATACCAGCTCACTAAAAATATCTCAAAGATGTTAGCGCTTCTAATAACAAATCACAGGGATATTCTCAAGCTTAATCGGTGGTGGAAATCACCACATGGAAAGCTAGGGAGAAATTACGTTGGTTTTGAATTCAAAAAACTCAAGGCATTCTCAACACGCAACATCTTTATAACACTACAAGCCTTCCATCTTCTTCCTTCCTTTTAAAGCCTTGTTCTTCCCAGAAACCCTAAAACCACATCTTCATTCCAAAACAAGCTTTCTTCCAATATTAAAAATGAAGAAAATAGCACCACCCAAAAGGTACATCATGACAGAAAATTTCATCAATGAGAAGGAAAAGCATTACAATGAGGAAGAAATCAGAGTGAAGAAGTTCCATGAAGAAAAAGGTTTCCTCATAGAGAACACCACTTCTCTTGGACTCCCAAAAGATATTGCTGCCATCATCACCCAAAGAAATTGGAGGAGGTTCTTCACTCATTCTAAAAGTGTTGTTGTGCCACTGCTAATAGAATTTTATTCCAATTCGCTAAAACATGAGCAAATGGCTGTAACTATGAGAGGTACTCTTGTTCCCTTTATTATTGAAGCTATTAACCTTGTTTATGATTTGCCTGATTTTGACGACGAGTACTATGTTTTGGACAAAGAAGTTAATGAGGTAAAGGTTAATTCCATTTTAAAAGACTTAACTGTTGTTGAAACTAAGTGGTATAATATATCTGCTGAGGGAGTAGGAACATGCCTTAGGCCAACTTTAAAATCTAGAGCTAAGGTCTCGTACCATTTCATTAGAAGCACAATAATGCCCACAACACATATTCAAACAGTAATTTACAAGAGACCAATTCTTTTGCATGCACTTTTAGATGGTAAAACAATTAATGTTGGTAGAATCATATCTAGAGAAATTGGTATTTATGCTGGAAAGAAGATTGGCTTCTTATTTTTCCCTTGTTTGATTTCTAAGCTTTGCTATGTAGCTCGTGTTCAGTTTTCCAGTGAAGAAGAGAAGATTATCAAACTTGGGGCCATAACACTTACTACTATAGCAAGGTTCACAGCAGAGAAGGGAAAAGACCCGTTGGAGCCATCATCTTCAGGGCAAGCTTCAAAGTAGAAGTCAGTGGCTAACACTGACCTTGAGTAAGCATTGGAACAACTTACTGAAAAGCTAGCCCAATAAGAGGCCCTGCAGTAGAAGAACATGGACGTTGCTACTTCAATTGGAGAATCAACAACAGGCATATTGGGAGTATGCTTAATCAAAAGATCATGCCTTGTAAAAAAAATCTTCAGAAAATTTTTTCAAAGCCTACTTGGCCACTGCCACCCTTCTCTGAGGTCATTATTTACCCTTGGAAGGCTGAAGAGGAAGCAAAGGTTGAGGATGAGTAGGCTGTAGAAGACCAATTGGGAAAGATGATGTGGTATAAGATGATGATGAGAAGATGGAAGAAGAGGAGAAATTGGAAGAAGAATAAGAAGAATAAGTTTATGAAGAGGATGACCAGGAAGATAATGAAGAGAAGAAGGTTGAAGAAGAAGAAGAGAATGAGGAGGAAGAGAAAGAAATCAGTGAGGATAGGGAAGTGGATCAAGAATAACAAGAGGAAGAGAGAGAGGAGAGTGAGGAAGAGGAGCTACCGACAACACCACCACCAAAATAGTCTGCTAAGAAGCCGGAGGATAAAGGAGAAAGAAAATTATTAACACCTAGCCCTGAGATGCTACTAGCAGAGAGTAAGGAGGAAACCCCCAAGGTTGTCAAATCTATGGGGAAGTCTTCTAAAAAGAATAAGGAAGCAGTAAAGCCTGAATCAGATGCAAGTAATAAAATGAAGTTGAAAACAATTAAGAAGTGGAGATCATTTGCTGACCAAATCCAAGAGGAGCTCCAGAACGTGAAAATGTGGCTATCTGATCTCTAGGCTACCACAAAGGGAAGAGGAGAGCTAACGATCTCATCCAAGCATTAAAGGTTACTAGAGTGATGTAGCAGCATCAAGGGAGTTTCTTCTCTGAGTCCTTAAAGGTTACTAGAGTGTTGCAGCAGCATCAAGGGAGTTTCTTCTCTGAGTCCTTTACTTTTTGCTTCCTATTTCCTCTTGCTTTCTATTTAGTGGTGTAAATTATTTTTACCGAACCAAACCGAAAATGGCTAGTTGGGTCAGTTCTTTATATGTGTTCGGTTAAGTTCGGGAAAATGAGAGAACCGAAGTTTCGGTTCGATTCAAATTGATGGTTTTCAAATCGAACCTAACCGAATCAAAACATTAAATTCATATTTTTTTTATTTTTAATATATAATTTTATATCAAACCGAACTGAACCGAAATAAAACTGTGATTTTATATTATTATTTTTTCAATAATATCATATAAAAATGATTTAAAATTTAGTTTTTAATTAATAATACTAGATCGAAACTCACGATTCGGTTCGGTTCAATTTTTATGTTTGGGATAATGCCCTCAAAACATGTGTATCGGTATTTTAATATTAAAATTTAATAGAATTATGTTTTTCTCAAAAAAATCTTTTAAATTATTGTTGTATAATTTATATAAATATCTGAAAATTTCATATTCGTTAATGAGACTATAATCTTGTATTAGTACGAGAGGATTAAGATCATAGATAATGAATAAAATTGTCAACAACATATTAAATTATGGAATCTTTAATGAATGGTTGCTAGTACGGTTCACTAAGAATTATGAAATCATGTGATCTAGATCCGGATCATTGATGTGGATAGACATCTTAGTGAAGGTACTTTATATAATAAGATTATATGTGACATGACCGATGTGAATATATAAATATTAACTTGTCGTTTATTATAAACATTTAATACACATCAATCTGATGAATATATGTAGGTCAGTCTAAATCTTAAGCAGTCATGAACTTATATACATGTCTACTAGATCATTTGATTCACTCGTTAAAGTTTATTAGTAAAACAGGTTAGTGACTTTTGTTTTGGAGATTCAGTGATGTGGATGGCTGAGACATTATCTTATAAGATTTGAAGTCCCAGATTTGCTAACGGATCATATATTGATTTTCTTAAGTGTTGATTTTAGAACTAAATGGTTATTGAGCTCAAATTATAATACGATTATAAATTAGTATTATGATCTTGTATTAGTACGAGAGGATAAAGATTGTAGATAATGAATAAAATTATCAACAACATATTAAATTATGAAATCTTTAATGAATAGTTGCTAGTACGATTCACTAAGAATTATGAATACATGTGATCTAGATCCGGATCATTGATGTGGATAGACATCTTAGTGAAGGTACTTTATATAAGAAGATTATATATGACCTGACCGATGTGAATTAATATAAATATTAACTTGTCATTTATCATAAACATTTAATATCAATCTGATGAATATATGTAAGTCAGTCTAAATCTTGAGTAGTCATGAACTCCTATACATGTCTACTAGATCATTTGATTCACTCATTAAGGTTTACTAGTAAAACAGGCTAGTGATTTTTGTTTTGGAGATTCAGTGATGTGGATGGCTGGGACATAATCTTATAAGATTTGAAGTCCAAGCTTTACTAACGGATATTATATTGGTTCTCTTAAGTGCTGATTTTAGAACTAAATGATTATTGAGCTCAAATTATAATACGATTATAAATTAGCATTATAATCTTGTATTAGTATGAGAGGATAAAGATCGTAGATAATGAATAAAATTGTCAGCAACATATTAAATTATGAAATCTTTAATGAATAGTTGCTAGTACGATTCACTAAGAATTATAAATGCATGTGATCTAGATCTGGATCATTGATATGGATATACATCTTCGTGAATGTACTGATTATAATCTCTGTAAATACATTCTATAATCTCTAAGAATGTAATTCCATATTTATAGTGGAATAATAATGGAATTAATAAATAAGATTATTTAATTAAAAATTTTAATTAATAATCTGGATAATTGGAGCTTAAGATTATAGGTCCATGGTTCCCAAGTCACCTAAGTACTACGCAGTCTAGGGTGTGAATATTTCAGGACATGAGAAAATGACTGCTTGCAAAAAAAAATTTTATTCTAGGACAAGTACATAATTATGAGATAATATGTGTGATTAATTAATTAAATTATTTATATTAATTTTTATAAAATATATATAAATAATTATATTGATTAATTTTTTAATTATCGATAAGTGAGACAGTATATCTAATTTGTGAAATTAGATAATATTCAATTATTAATAGATAATAATTTAACATTTGAATCAACTAAATCTTTTATTTGAGAACTAACAAGTAAGCTAGTTTATATGGATAATCAGATAAGTTAATTTTAAATAACTGATATGTGGATATTTATATGTTAAAATAAATATTTTATTCACAGTAATTGTCACGTGTCAATCATTGATTGAGAATCAAAGATTGACATGAACTACTGTAGTGCCACGTGGCACTATGGTAGTGGGCGTGTAGTATTGTAGTGCAACACGACACTATAGTAATACCGTGGCACGAAACTATGTTAGTTCACGATAACTGCAGTGGGTCTCACTGCAATGGTAATCACGACAAATGTTATTTTGTGTATATCCCTAAAAATCTGATGAGCCTAATATATATATATATATATATATATATATATTATTCCAATGGCCTCATGGTTGGTTGAGTGTTGAGACAACATTTGCTCTTTGGGTGAACTTTCTCTATGATTAAACATCAATCAAAAATTCTGAAAGAATAATCATCGTACTCTCTTAGAGAATTGTCTTACAGAATTAACCATTCTTAATAAATTTTTAGATCTCATGTGTTGAGTATATCTAGAGACAGAAAAAGTGTCTTTAAATTATTCTACGTGTCCACACACGTCCTAGTGCATTTGAGGATTGGCTCGGAAGATCTTGGTGTGGATCTCGAAGTCCGTTATTCGTGGGAATGCAGGATCGTTGGTTTACGAGGACGCTTTATATAGATTACAAGAGGTATATGATTCCTATCAATGTATGTCTTAGATTTAATATAGATATATAATGGATCCTGATTAAAAATAATTTTTCAATAAAAGTTTTTTTAAATCATTTCATCGCGTTTATTTTTTATCGAAAAAGATTCATTTTTATATAAAAAAAATAAAAAACCCACACTTCCGTTGTGTGAGCGCCACATTTCCAACAATGGTATCAGAGCGGTCATTATATATTTATATATTAATTCATGTGTGAGTTTTCTTGAATTATTCATGATATTTTTGACATGTATAAATGAATGAATGGTTTTGTATGATGATTATTGGGTTAGGCCTTGTTCTTTAATTTTTTGTTAGATCTTGTATGAGCCATTTTGGAGCGTAGGATTTTTTATAATTTTATTTTGAATATTAAGTTGTAATTATTCTGATCGCGAGAAGACGAAGAACGCATGAGACTGATCTGGAGGAAAAAGAAAAGAAATAGGATTTCCTAGGGAATTCTAGTGCCAGCACCAGATATAAGATTTCTGGTGCTAGCGTCACCGGTATTCAATGGCGGTAACGCCGCCGCAAAAATCGACTTTGGTGGCGAGCTCACTGGAATATTGACATTGGCAGCGGTCGGTGGTGGTTGGTGTTGGCCGATGGTGTTGGGAAGCGGTGGGAGATTCCCGTCGTCGATGACAATTATTTTCACAACAAGGGAAGTTTCACAAAAACCCTGATACCAACTTACCCTATCATTGCAGAGTTTTATGAAAACTCTAAATCTATATTTTATCTTTTAAATTTTGTACTTAATGCAATTTTAAAATTAATTATTAATTATTAATTTTATGAAGATTAAAGATTAATTAATTGATTAGATTTGACCCAAGTTTGACCAAGTCAATAAATTACTTTTTTTTTACTAAGTCAAATTCAATAATTTTAAAGATAATTATAGAGATAATTTTTAATTAAGAAAAATAGTTTTTCCTAATTTAAAGGTTTTTGTTCAAAGCTTGAAGGTTATGAAGATGGATATCATGTGGAGTATGAGATATTTTAGAAATATGTAATCTTTAAATCCTCTTTGTAGTTTCATTTCTTTATTTCAATAGTTGTAATTTAGAAATACCCAATAGTAACTTGATCTATTATTGTTTTATTTAATTATAAAATAAATATTTATTGATATGATTGATAACATGATCATGCATTATTTGATCACATGCCATACATGAAAGCCCACATAATTTTATTTAATCACACATCTCATCAATAGAAACATGATTTATTAGAATTGTCCTAATATGTTTATATGAATTTTTTTGAGAAATCAATTATATGTAAACTGCTAGGTTTTAATTAGTTAAAGCTTGGTAATCACATCACTCTAAAGGCTATAGTAACCTTTACGATAACCAACTTTAGCAAAAAATATTATTAGAGTTTGGTGAATGTAATTAATTAGTTAATCTAAGTTCACCTAATTATAACTTTGGCTCTTTAAAAGGTTAAATGAACTTAGATCAATGAGATTTGATTGACTGTTCCTTTAACATTCATAGGATTATTATTTTAACTAGTAATTAATTTAGAATTAATTGATTACTTAAAATAGAAACACATTATCCTAAAATAGTGAGTGAGAGAAGGTTGAGATGTCAATGTAACCTATGATCTTCATTATTAGTACAATACTGTGAGGTATAGTGAGGACCTCGAGGTGACTTTATTTTTTTCATCCCCCTAAGGGAGGTTTTGTGTTATATCAATACCAAGGTTGGATTTCTTAAGAAGATAGGAATAAGTGATGTAGTTTAGTTTTGATTGACCCTAAGATGTCATATTCTAAATCAAATCATGGAATCTGAAATAATGGGTTACACTAATAAAGTCACAATTAAGTTTTAAGTGGATAATTGAGACTTAACCAAAAAAGCGATACCTTATTATTAAAAGAGAAAATATGAGATATTTTGAGTTTGAATTAATAAGGTTGAGAATGTCTCATAGACAGTCTAAAATTAATTTGACCGACCCTAAGGCGGCACATTAATTGTTAGGTTGTCTTATCGTGGATTAGTAAATGATAAATTTATGTGTTTAATATGTTGCATTCATGCATCATGTTTACTTTCCGAGTTCTGAATATTTTTTTCAATTATAATGAATTATATATGTATGTTTTATTTTTCAGTTATTATTATGTCTATCATGGACAACCCTATTACTACTTTACAAGCACTTGAGACATCGAACATAAGATGAAAATCAAATTTAAACTTGATGGTAATTTGAGTGAACCATAAATTTGTTCTTTCTGAGGAATGTTCTGAGGAGCCCGCTGCCAATTCCCCTAAGGATATTAGGGACAAGTTTAATGCTTCGATTCAATCCAACAACAAAGTGAAGTGCTACATGCTTTTGAGCATGAATGATGTTCTGAGAAACAAGCATGAAAGCGTGGAGACTGCCTATGAGATTATGGAATCTCTACAGGTGATGTTTGGGTAGTAGTATAATCAAAGTCGTCATGAGGCTACTAGGAGCTACATGACGACCAAGATGAAGAAATGTACTTCTGTGCATGAACATGTTTAGAAAATGATCAACGTAATGCATGAGGCTGAAGTACATGGGTTTTGCTCTAAACTAATTTATTACTGGTCTATTCAACATGTTCCAAATCATGTCTACGTCAAACGTTAGAGTCTCTATACTCATGCCCTAAGACCGGCATCATTTGGTTCAATCTAATAGTCGTAATCAGACTCGATTACCGGGTCGATCTTAAGACTGTAAATAATATTCTGAACTACTTCAGAAAAGTTTATCTAGAAGACCTCTCTGTCTTTACTTTTACTACGTTGATAATAGTTCCATTACTTAGAAAATTATAAACACACTTTAATTAAAGGAAAACTTTCATTTATTCATAAAACTCAGTAATACAAAAATGTCAAATAAATAATTAAATACTCATAAATAGTTATTACACCCTTCTTTATGGACACAATTCTAACAAACTCCCACTTGGACTAAAGTAGGCGTGTACAATCACATATCCCCATTCCATCTAGATGACTATCAAAGACATTACTGCTTAAAATCTTTGTGAATGGATCTGCCAGGTTGTTTACCGTTGATATGTATACTACAATATCTCTATGCTGAACATCTCTCAGATGATATGATACTTCCGCTCTATGTGTTTAGATCTTTGTGGATCCTTTGTTCCTTCGAGTTTGCTACAGCCCCACTATTATCGCAATAAGTGTCATTGGCTTGTTAGCATCCAAAATGGCTTTCAGAGTCTTCAGGACTTTCTAAGCCAGACAGCCTCTTTTGAAGCTTCACAAGCCACCATATACACAACTTCCATGGTAGAATCAGCAATGAAAATTTGCTTGATACTTCTCCATACTACTACTCCACCATTTAGGATGAACACCGATCCTGAAGTCGACCTCCTGGAATCCTTGTCTGCTTGGAAATCATAGTCGGCATAACCTGCCATATTCAAGTCAGTACCTGAATACACAAGCATGTAGTTCCTCATTCTCCTAAGATACTTGAGGATATGCTTGACATCATTCCAACAGTCAAGTCCACAGTTAAATTGAAAATGACGCATTACACCTTTGGCGTAGCAAATATCTGGCATAGTGCAAAGCATTGCATACATGAGACTTCCTATGGCTGAGGCATAGGGAATCCTTCTCATCTCTTCCTCTTCTTTAGAAATCTTGGGAGAATGCTACTTGGAGAGGATGACTCCATGCCTGAAAGGAAGATACCCCTTCTTGGAGTCTAACATATTGAATTGATCTATCATCTTATATAAGATGCATGAAACAGTGCCAATTATCCTTTCTTATTATCTCGAAAAATCTTATTACCTAAGAAAAATGCAGCTTCTCCAAGATCCTTCATATCAAATTGCTTTGCAAGCCAAATCTTGACATCAGACAATTTTCCTACATTATTCCCAATGAGTAGAATATTGTCCAAGTATAAGACTAAAAAAACCACTTTCCCTTCGTGTATCAGCCTACATATACAGGGATCATCCACTAACTATTCAAAATTATAGTTCTTGACAGTTTCATCGAATCTGATATTTCACGACCGTGACGCCTACTTTAGTCTATAAATGGACTATAGCAGTTCATAAACCTTGCCCTTATGGCCTATTTCCAAGAACCCATGTGGTTGAGCCATATAAATGTGCTCTTCAAGATTGTCATTCAAAAAGGCATTCTTGATGTCTGTCTATCAGATTTCATAATCGAGGGCAATAACAATGGATAGGAGAAATTGGATGGACTTAAGCATGGAAACCAGTGAGAAGGTATCATCATAGTCAATACCTTCCTTTTGGGTGAAGCCCTTGGCTACTAGCCTAATTTTAAATGTCTCCACATTCCCATCTAGACCTCTCTTTTCTTATAAATTCATTTACACCCTATACGTTTTACCCTTTCACGATGATCTAAAAGTTTCCAAACTCCGTGTGAGTACATCGATTATATGTCAACGTTTAGGGCTTCTTATCATAGATTTGCTTCAAGACCATTCATGGCTTGCGCGTAGGAAACAAGTTCATCATGATCCTTATTTGAGACTTCTGTTAAGGTATCTCCATTAGACATATACCTGTCAGGTTGTCTAAAAAACCTCTGAAAATGTCGAAGCTCCGGCCCTTGTTGTAGTTCTTCCATTATTGAATCGGGAATAGATCCTGATTGGGGAGTCGGTATCCTCCCACTCAATAATTTCTCTAGTATAAATGTGTTTCTCGACTTCACACTTCTTATATAGTCTTCCTCAAGAAAACATGCATTCGTGCTAACGGATTGTTTTTGTTAGTCAAACTATAAAAGACGTATCCATCCGTTGGGATATCATACAAACATAGAGAATTTTGATCCACTGGCCAACTTGCATCTCTTCGGTCTAAGTACATATGCCAGGCATCCTCATATCCTAAGGTGGCTTACGGATGACTTTTATCCACTCCATCTTTCATATGGCGTGGTAGGCACTGTCTTTGACTAAACTTGGTTCAGAATGTATTCTGTTATTTTCAAGGCATATCCCCAGAATGAATCTGGGAGGGATGAGTAACGCATCATGGATCTAACCATATCTATCACAGTTTAATTTATTCTCTTTGAAACATCATTCTGTTCTGCAGTGCCCAATATTGTAAGCTAAGAAAGAATACCTTCTTGCTTAAGAAAGTCTTTAAACTCTCCTAACAAGTACTCTCCACCATGATCAGATCATAGTGTTTTGATTTGTTTATCTAATTTCTTTTTAACCATAGCCTTGATTTGTTTTTATCATAGTGTTTTGATTTGTTTATCTAATCTCTTTCAACTTTTCAAAGGTTTCAGAATTTGGCGCATTAGATAAACAGGTCCTAAATATGAGTAGTCATCAGTGAAGGTTACAAAATATTCATACCCTCCTTTTACTTGGATATTTAGTGGGCCATATACATCACTATGTATGAGTTCCAGACATTGAGTGACTCTTCCACCCTTCACTGAAAAGGGTCTCTTTGTCATTTTACCTTCTATGCAGAATTCACATGTGGGTAGTGATCACACACTTAAAGTTTGCTATGGACCATCATTTGCAAGTTTTTTAATCATATCTAGGCTAATATGACCAGGACGTAACTTCCACACAGATTGATTGAGTCAGACTTCAACCTTTTACTATCCCTTTGTAAATCAGTATTTACTTTAGTGTCACATATCATTGAGACTATTGGTTTTACATAAAATATGTTATTTATCAAGCGTTCAGTAGTGATCAAGCAATGATATCTAAAAATAAAAATATCAATATCAATGAAATTTAAAGAAAATCTTGCTCAATCAAAATAGCTACTGAAATAAGGTTCTTCCCAAAAACCAGGATATAATAAACATCTCGTAAAACCATAAAACTGATATCAAATGACAATTTAATAGTTCCAACTGATACAACTGATATTAGTGCTCCATTTCCCCAAAGGAAGTTGAACTCGCACTCGTCAAACCTTCAAGTTTCCCTGAACCGCTATAGGGAACAATAGATATGGTTAGTGATTGCAGAGTCTACAATCCATGAAAAAGATCGGTCACCCACATACTAGGCCTCAGTAATAAGTACGATACCTTTGGATTTCAACTCTTTGAGATAATCCGGGCAATTACGTTTCCAATGGCTAGCGGCTCCATAACGATGACACTTGTCTTTCGACTTGTCCACTTTTGCAGTGCCCTTGCCCTTCGCAGCTTTTGAGTTCTGCTTCTTAGCCTTCTTTGGACCTTTCTTGTGTTTCTTTTTTGTGCCAGAGGTGGAAGGCTTACTTTCAGTATCGCCTCTCTAGTATTCCTCTTGCCCTTTAGAAATAGGGTCTCAGCAGCTTGTAATTCCTTCATAAGCTAAGGAAGTGAGTACCTCAACTTATTCATCGAATAATTAAGTTTGTAGTCCTCAAAAGTGTCAGGCAAGGTCTCAAGGATCATAAACTTGGGTCTCACCATCTCATTCAGATAATTTATGATTAGCATCATATATTCTCTGAGAGGAGTTCCAGGTTTCATCATGCAATTCATGAAGTTTCACACAGCTTCCTGTTTGGCTTGACGACCATGATCCCTGAACATTTTGGTGATGTTCAACATCATAATGGCGGTTTCCATGTTCTGATGTTGTTGTTGCAACACATTGCTAACTGATGCCAAGATGTAACACCTGACGATCTCACCAGAATGGAGCCAACAAGCATAGACATCTTTTTTCTCTTAAGTCGATTCAATAATACGCTCAAGGGGACAAGGGGTGGTGAGCATAAAATTGTGTTTTTCTACCGTCAGCATGATATCAAGATTACATTTCCAATCCACGTAATTATCACTAGTGGTTTGTTTGCATTCAAGATTGTTGAGAGTGGGGATAATGACATTATTACTGAAAATAATAAATAAAGCAGTGTAAATAAATACTTAACCAATTAGGAAAGTATGATGCATGATGAAAATACTTAAATATTTAAAAAAATGATAAAAAATTATTTCTTCCATGTTGTTACGATCAACAATGATAGCTCGTCTCCTCTAAGGACAACGCCCGAGCTACCTCCAATCACATCGAGACTCATCTCATTTGGTTAACGCTTCTCAAGATGTCACTACATCTAGCTTAACCAATCGCCAATGGTTTTGGTCGCCATAGCCCTATTGACTAGCTCCTATGAGAGATTCTGATGTGTTTAAGTCTGAGTGTTTAATCAACGCATTGACTTTAAAGGTTACTATGAACTAAAAGTCCGTCTAAGAATGACCCTGCCTCACCACTTCCTTTACAAGATTTAGCTTCTCAAGCAACTCGATGACTCAAAACGACACAATTCCTAAGTTTGTCCCACTAATCCTCATGTCACGATCAAGTTTGCGTTTGGGACCTTCGGAACGTTTCAATGTAAGCGACCCTCCCACTTAGTTTTGGAAAAATGAATTTTTCTTTGCTTTTTCAAAAAACATAACTCTTTATAATTTTGAAAAAACAAAGTTTTGAACATTATAAACTTTTATGAAATTTCAATCACAATTCAAAAATTATGACTTTTATAAAATTCGCATTGTATTTAAATTATAACTCATCATAAATTTAAACGACAATGATACATGTACATGCTATATGACATTTTTATATTGGTATATCCCTATTTCTATATGACATGTTATATGGTGATACGAGACTAATTATAAATCATCCATTAAAAATTAACTTCTCTATGACTCATTTCTAATTATAACCTATAAAAAATAATAAATAAGTTACAATAATTTAAATTCTATTCTTCATGGCATTATGTAATTTTCTCATTCTCTTTCAGGAAGTCCCACCAATTTATAGCTATTTACAAAAGTCAATCCCATAATCAAAATTCAAATTTCAAGTTAAAATTAATTTTCCAACAATTTTTACTTTGATAAATTAATTATCAAGTAAATTAATCAATTGATTTATTTTTAAAAACAATATATAAAACAAATTGTGATTAATTAGTGTTGAAATATTACCGAATTAAGTAAATTAAATTTTATAGACTGGATTGGGTTTGGAATCAAACTCTGAATCCCTACAAATTATTCGGGGCAACCAACTCTTGCTTAGTCCAGCACATCAATAGGCTTGTTGGGTTTGTGCTAGCCCAATGGCCCAATATAGCCTCGTGCACACTAGGGTTTCCTAAATCCTAAGATTTCAAAAACCTTAAGGTTTCCTAAACCCCTAGGTTTCCAAAACTGTATGATTTCCTAAATCCCATTAGGAAACCCACGGCACAAGGTATGGCAGCGGACGGCGTGCGGCGTTGGGCGACGGCGCACAGCGAGTGACAGACGGTAGCGTGCGGCGGTTTTCAATCGGGAAGAGAGCGGCGATGGATTAACATGAAATCTAACAATATAACATTAAAAAAAATTACACTACATAAAATTCTATGCTTCAATTTTGGTGTACATCAATTCTAAAATTGAAAATAAAACACCTAGAGCCAGTCGATCGATCCATTTATAAAACACATTCAAACATGTTTTGAATCCACCATACAAAATATATGCCAATATCACAACACCCATTAATACATACGTCTAATTACTAAATATGCACAACCAGAGCCTGGCTTTGATACTAATTGTTGGATCGAATTTTAAAATTTGATGAAAAATAAATGAAGCACGAAAAGTTCGTGGGTGAAAACTAAAAAAAAATTCACGACAAACATTTAATCATATTAAATATAAAATATTTTCTATGCTCATGCGTATTTAGATAAACATATTAAGAATAGGTAGAAACAATTTTATACATTTCTTGAATCAGAGAAAGTCTGACTTTTGATTGCCTCACGTTCTTCATTCTTTAGGATATGTAGTACTTGAATTAATCTTGATACCAATAACCACTCATAGAATTCAGAAGTATTTTTCACAAGGATGACTTTAGAAATTGAGTGTGGGCTTTGAAAATTATAGAGGAAAAAAACAAAGTTTTTCTTCTTCCTCTGGGGTTCGTCGACAGCAGGGAGAGGGGATATGGGTGTTCCAGTTCGGTTCGGTCATTTTTTGGTGAAAAATCAAACCAACCCAAAACTTTGATTCGGCAATAAAATTGAACCAAATTGAACCATGAATGCTAAAAGAACAGAATCAAACCGAGCTGAACCATGTGTTTCGGTTTGGTATTATTAATAAAAAATAATTTTTAATGATATTTCGATAGAACAACAAGAGGCTATATATATAAGATTATGGCCACACCGACTTGGATTCGCTAAGGACACTTCACATCCATTATGGTAAGGCATTGATCTAGACTGATGTCAGTCTAAGAAGGGACACCTACTTCCTAACTAGACTCGATTCGAACACGTATTGTGCTGAACACTCAAAAATGCCATGGCCTTCCGCTATGTTAGACCCTCCTTTAGAATTACAATGGTTGGTCCCTACAGAACTGGTAATCCCCGTTCGACTTGAAAGGAGCCTTGCTCAGCAAGTGCGCAACAAGTATTCTTTTATTCAAGTTTGACGCAAGTCGTACCTCCCAGTCCTCTTAGCTACTTGTACTAAAAAGCTGGGGTTATTGAAAAAAATAATATAAAATATAAAATTTATTTCGGTTCGGTTTAGTTCAGTTTTATATGAAATTACACATAAAATATAAAAAAAATATTATATTAATGTTTCGATTCGATTCAAAAACTACCAAAATTCTGAACCGAACCAAAATTTCAGTTCTGCAAAAAAATTGAACCGAACCGAACACATATAAAGAACCAACCAAATCAGTCATTTTCGGTTCAGTTCGGTCAGTTCGGAACAATTTTGGGCACCCATAGAGTGGAGAGAGAAACTATTTTCTTACTCTGTGTAATTGCACACTATGGTTAGGGTTAGGGATGCAACGCTATTGCCATCCATTATATAATAATTATGGAATTTACACATATACTCCTATATAAATTGCTGAAATTCACCATCTCCCTACACTGCTTATTGTTTTCAAATTTATCAATCCAAATTGATAAATTAAATTGGAAGTGTATCAATCAATTAATTAATTTTTTATTTACTAATTATCTAATAATTAGAAAGTAATTAATTAAGTAATTTGAACAATATTTTTGCTTTTCACTACTTCAGAGATGACACCCATCACATATAGGTTCGAGAAGTGTACATTGGTTCAAAGCACATTTTTTGTCCAACTGATGTTATTTTTCATTCTTATCCTTATGAGCTACTCCTGAGACTGAATGACCCACATGAATAAGGTTACATGATTCAAATACTCGGTGAATTTATCTCCATAAATTCATAACCTATTTAATCCTATATCGTATGAATCCACTATGGTCTGATGCCGAATCAACTCTCGATTCATGTGCGTTACATTTTCTGTTGGTGTAAATAAACACTTTTCTTTCACGGTCAAAATAATATTTTAATATATTATCATTCATGAATATCAGTAACAAGAATGAGATGTAAAATTATCATTTTACCCCTCTAATTATTATTTCCTTAACTCCTTTATTGACTGTGAATAAGAATGACAAATCACTGATGTGTCTCGTACAGTTCACAACATTTTATTCAATGACTCATGTCATCGAGTATCAGGACTAGTTTATTTATTCACATACCCATTAATAGAGCACAGGGCGATATTGTTACTTTTGCAATCTTACCATGAATTCTATATATGTGAATCACACAACTCCAACATAGTTAAATCATGATCCCAACGGTCGAGGTATTGTCCGGCAATTTGAACTCACTCCTTTAATGTATCAAAGATTGCACTTAACTAGGTTAAGTTTCGTATTCATCTCAGGATTAAGGTAATTATGAAAATATCCTCAAGGTGTAATAATTAGATTTGAAGCTAGATAAACGGCTTTGCTCTAAACTAGTTTCTTACTGGTCTACTCAACATGTTACATAGCATGTCTAGGTCAACCGTTAGAGTCTTTACTCGCATGCCCTAAGATTGGCTTCCTTTGGTTCAACCTAACAGTCATAATTGCACTCGATTGCCTAATCGATCTTAAAACAGTGAATAACATTCTGAACTATTTTAGAAGAACTTGTTTGGAAGACCCCTCTGTCTTTACTCTTCTTACATTGATAATAGTTCCAGTACTTAAGTAATTTATAAACACACTTTAATTAAAGGAAAACTTTCATTTATTCATAAAATTCAGTAATATATGAATGTTAGAGAAATAACTAAATACTCATAAATAATTATTACATCTTACTTTATGGACACAATTCCAACAATCCGTGTATTTTCAAGACTAATTCATTAGTAATCTTACGGTGATGCATTGGTTTCTAGTCTATTCTATGTTATTTTCCTTATTTTAGTTATCTTTTAGAGTATAGCTGTCTTTTTACCGTATTTGGTAACTTTTGAGCAGTTTATGCATAAGGCTGTACTTCTGTGTAGAGTTCTTGGAAGGGCAGTGAACTGAGAAGAATGATGCAGCATGGAAAATGGCATCGCTATAGAAGCATAAATGCACATATGGAAGAGACTTTGTCATTTAGCCCAGTTGGCGCTCCAAAAAGAAAAGAAGCTCGTACACTTTTAAAAACAGTTATCCAGTTGGCGCTATTACTTTTCAAGTGGTCCCCGCCTAGTGCTGTTGCTCGACAAGTGTCTCCTTTGGAGGTTGAAGCCCTAATTTTGAGGCTCTAATTATATGAAGTATGTCTTCTTGGAAGGGAGAGTCGACTATTTTGTTGAGAATTAGGAGACATTTTGCAGAGAGATAAGAGAAAAAATGACAGAAAAGGTAAGAAATGACATAAGGAAGAATATAAGGAGGATATTACTTTAATTCGACTTATATTTTCATCTTTGTCTTTCTCTATTTTATTGTATCTTCATTTCTAAGCTTTATTTTCTGCAAGTTTTTCAAGACCATGAATGTAATCGAATCTGTTCTTAAGCTCATTATGAGCTGAACCTCTTAAGCTAGAATGGTTAAAGAACTTTGAAGTTTTTATCCCTAATTAATGAAGTTAAATTTGCTCATTTTTAATAGCATTTCATTCAAGTATATTTAATGGTCAAACGCTCCCTTCTTCATTCATCCATTTAGGCCCGACTAGATTCTTAATAATTGACTGGCCATCTCTAGTAAGATACAAGTTGGATTGAATTATGGAAATGTTTAATTTGATGGATTTGGCTTGAATGATACATGTTATTTGCATCTTATTGATCTAATAAATAGTGAGGAATATAGGCATATAGGCTCACCTTGTAAGCCAATCAACTGGAACAAATAATGGGTAACTTTAATCTCATATTAGCTTAGGAATGAGTTAATTAGGATTGAAGTTAAGAGTTGCAAGGATGGAAATCTGTTGCACATAGATTGTTATTACTCGTGTTTCACTCTATTTTGGCTTTCCTCAATGATGATATCACCACTCTTATCTTTTACCACTCAAGCCAGCCACCTTTATGTTCTCGACAGAATAAAAAAATGAACAAATCTCAAGGAGTAATCGGTTAGATGATGACAAATCTCAAAAATCAAAACTTTTATAACTTAGTTGAGGCAAAAGGTAAAACAGGAAAAAGAGAATAACTTTAAGGAGCCAATAAAAATATGAAAACTTCAAAGGAAAGTAAAAGACATGTGAAATAAATCTCTAGAATATGCAACTAATTGATAGACTAAGCAAAGGAAACAAAACAACCTTGTAGATGCAAAAAACAGCCATGTAGAACAATATTTTTTTATTTTTTTTATAGAAGATAAGATAAAATAAAATAGGATAAGATAAGATAAGGTAAAATAAGAAAAATAGAAAACATGGAAATCTTCTTTGCACCTGAAATTTTAGGGATAAGACATAAAAGTCTTATAAACCTCAGAAAATGTTGATAACAATGGAATCTGGATCTGAAATTATGGGTGAACGAGCTAGCGGTCAATGTTATAAGGCTCAAAAATCAATTTGATTTAATATTCAATAATAATTATTTCGATACCAGAAACAAAAGTTGACCATTTTAAGAACCACCGTAAAAATAAAAAAAATACAGACTTAAATCTAAAACAACAAAGCATAATGGAAGAATCCAGAGAAGTTATGATCAAGAAAACACAATACAAAGATAAGACAACGAGGATAAATATCTTGTTTTTAAAAACTAAAGCTCTGATACCAATTGATATAAACTTTCTAGGCGACCAGGCCTAAGAACCATTGAATCAATGGGTTAGATGTACTTCAGAATGCTAGGAACAAATCGTTGTTGATCAGATTATAACCTAAATGAAACTAAGTCCTTAAAGCCCTAATTTTGAGATTCCATAAAGGTCTATCACTCCCTTGATAAGTCAAAATTTTATATTCTACCAAGAACACAAGAACGTAAAAGCAACATACTCGCTGAATAAAAATATTATTGATAAAGTGATGTTTCTCACATCTCTCCCATCTTAATAAGGAAAACCCTAACTAATGAAGAACCTTCTAGAAGATTACAACTAATGACAATTAAAAAAATCATACTTAAGCCCATGCCTCTTTAGGCCAATCAAAAGAACTTAAAAAGAAACAAAACCCTACTTAAGTCCATACACCCAATTAAGCTCATTAAAATACTTTACATGCAAATTGGGCCTCATGTCATGGATCCCAATCTTTGTTCTACAAGATTTAAGCCTTACACATAAAGATAAGTGACTATCCTTGGTGAAGCTTTGGAATCTTCTAGATTAGTCTTAAGATCTTCTAGAACAGCCTCTTTGTCATGTACTTCCATGATTAAGCCTTATAAAGCATCTTTCATCATCTTTGTCCTTGCCCTTGTCATTGGACCAACAATTCCTTGCAATGGATCTTGAGAATATTCGAGAACAACACCTCGATCTCCATTACTTCTCATCTTCTTTAACTTATGCACTTAGAGCTCTCCTTACAACCAAAAGCTCTCCCTTAACTAGATATTCAATGTCACATGCATCCTCTAGAGATGCAATAGAATCATCATTCAATTCACCTTCGGTCTCAATATCTCCATCATCTCTCAAAATCATTACTCTTTTGTTTGGACATTGGGATGCAATATGACATGTTTCCAAACACTTAAAGCATTTAATATCTCTATTTCTAGAAGGTTGGGAATCCTTTAACTTGGTTAGTGTACCTTCAGCCTTATGTTCTTTGAAGGATTCAGTCTTGGGCTTGAAGCTAGGTTTCTCATCCCTATTGCTCCAATTTGATTTCCAAGAAGAAGAAGAAACTAAATGTTTCCCAACAAGTGTGGAACCCTTCTTATTTAATTGTCCTTCCACTTTAATGGCCACACGAACCATTTCATTGAACTAAACATAATCCGTAGCTCCACCATATTTGCAATCCCATGATTTGGCCCCACTAATAACCTAGACATAATAGATTCTTGGTCCTCCTCTACATTGGCTTGAATCATGGTTATCTCCATCTCCTTGTAGTAGTCTTCCACGCTTTTAGATCCTTGTGTAAGACTTTTCAACTTCTGAAACAAATCTCTATAGTAGTGACATAGAATCACCTCCTTATAAGAGCTTTCATATCCTCTCATGTCTCAATAGGCCTTTCACCATTCCTCCTCCTACTCACCATTCCTCAAAATAGTTATGACAAATAAACACCAATTCAATTCTTTTCTCCACTCCAAATAAGCTTAAGGATCATTTTGTCCTTGAAAAGATGGAATCTTCATAGTGATGCTTCTCAAGTTATCATCAACCTTTTTCTCCACACCTATCTTCTCCATTCCCATATCTAACTCCTCTATTCTCATGCCTAACTTCTCTATCACTAATCCCATGCCTAAATCTACCAAAATTCACATCAAAGATTTGATCATCTTTGTCTAGGTCATATCCCTAATCATCTCCATAATCAAACCTTGAAGAATTTTCCTCTTTTTGTTGCACATTTGGAACTCAAGGAGGCTGCTCCCTTTATGAACTAGACTCAAATTTATCAATTCTCTCATGCAATTAATCAAACCTCAATTCCATCCAATCAAACTTTTGTTCTAAGGACTTAACAAAAAGTTTGAAATCTATTTTTTGTGCATCATCAGATGATCCTTTATTTATTCCTTTAGACATGTTTATACCGTGCAAAATAAAGTTAGTAAAAATCTCACAAACACATCCTCTGTGTTCCCTTAGGGTAAAATCAGTGTTACCCTCAGCTACGGCGTTCGTTGCTTTAATAACGACTTCAACCACTGAAATAGGGTTAGTGAGAGGGAGTTTGGTGGCCATAGTTATCAGGGCATCAGCATGGCGATTTGTATGCCATTGAATAAATGTTGCCCAAGGGATCCTCCAAGACAAGTCTTGCTCCACCGTTAGAGTGGGTCGATGACCCGTCGAATGTCAGAGCCCATGGCACACCCTCACAACTATTGATTTCATGTAGGTCTCCCAGTATGGTCTCGTCTAGGGGTTCTGGTTCACCACTCGGAAATTGGACCAGCAAATCAGTCAGCGCTTGACTCCTTTGCGCCTTCAGGGTGAGGGCATAATGTCAAACTCACTCAGCAACATTGTCCATCAGGTTAGTCTCTCGTTCAATGCAGGCTTGGTTAAGAGAAAATGAATAGGATTGGACTTAGTCATTAAATGAACTCGATTGCAACATGCAATGTCAAAATTTTTGTGTGGCAAATACAAGGGTAAGACAATGCTTTTCACAAGGTGTATATCTAAGCTCAACATCTCTTAGGACCCTACTCAAATAGTACATCGGGCGCTCTGCCCCCTCCCTTTCTTGTGCCAACAAGGCTCCAATGGACTTGGAGGTTGAGGTGATGTAAAACAGCAATGGTAGGACACTACGCGGTGACACTATGGTGGCCGATGCGAGGAGCACATCATTTATGGCATCATACTTCCGTTGGTGCTCCGGTGTCCATGAAAAGTTGTGATCTCCTTTCAAGAGTGGTTGTATATCACTGATGGACTCGGCTAGGGTGGGTATGAATCGACGGACGTAGGATAGTTTCCCCAAGAACGCCTTTGACTCCTTCGTGAATCACGGTGTGGGCATGTCCCTGATAGCCTTTACCTTGGATCGATCAATGTCTATACCCTTCTTGTGTACACAAAAGCCTAAGAACTTCCCCCATGAAACACTGAAAGCGCACTTCAACGGATTCATTTTAAGCGTGTACGCCCTGCATCGTTCAAAGACACTCCTTAAGTACTTCAAATGTGAATTCACACTCTTCGACTTAACTACCAGATCATCCAAATAGTCTTCAACATAATCGTGGATCATGTCATGGAAAATTGCTGTCATGGCCCGTTCGTAAGTAGTCCCCGCATTCTTTAGTCCAAAAGGCATTACCACATAGTAAAAGTTTCCAAAGGGTATCCTGAAGGAAGTATTCTCATCATCTTCGATTGCCATCCTGATTTGATTGTATCCACTGAACCCATCCATGAAAGAGAACATTTCATGTTCCGCTGTAGCATCAACCAAGGTGCTACATTAGGCAGCGGGAAGTCATCTTTGGGGCATGCCTTGTTCAAGTCTCTAAAATCCACACAACAACGGATTGACCATTTTTCTTTTTTACCGGAACGATGTTTGCTAACCATGTGGGGTGCTTGATAGGCTTGATAAATCCTGCCTCTATAAGTTTTGAAATTTCAGACTTTATTTGGAGTTCCACCTCGGGGCGAAAATGGTGTGGGTGTTACTCGACAGGTGTGCATTGTTTGGAGACCCCTAACTTATGCGTCACTAAGGTAGAATCCAACCCCGACATCTCAGAGTACGACCACACAAAGACATCCTCAAACTCACCCAAAAGCTTTATCAAGTCACCTCGTTGTTTACTCTCCAAGTCCTTTGCTAGGAACACCGACGTATTTGTGCTCCCCTCCCCAATTTGGATTTCCTCCAGCCCCTCATGCGACGGTGATGGGTTGGTTGGTAGAGGTACGTTTGGTGGTTCACAATTCATCACGTGGATCCTTTGCATAAGTCCTTGTGTCTTAGCGAATGCCTCCTTCGTCATTATATCCTCATCTACCTCAGCACCAGGGTGATCAGGTTATACACCTAACCCCGCACACCATCATAAGCGGTACGCCCTCTTTCCATTTGGAAAAGTCACGCGGGTTACCAACTCGGTCCCCGGTGTGAGTGCTTCATTTCCTTTCGTAAGCTCCCACCTCGGCAAAGGGGTGGCAATCATCCTTCTAGGCATCGCGGCACCTTCTCTTGGATTTTTCTATCAAGTAGGAAAAGGTGAAAATCCCCAAATTCTCAAGGTAGACCTTATAATTACCCAACATCCCTCCGATGCACATCTTCACAAGGGCTTCCTCCTTGCAATCCTCTTGGCAATCCATGGCCTTTTCCTTAAACCGTTGAACGTATGACAGAAGGTCGTCAGTGATCCTTTGCCTTTCTAGATCTAGTATGCTAGTCTCCTCCTCTATGACAAATAACTTCGCCAAGAAGGTTGATACCATTTGCGTCCACTTCAAGATCGATTTGGGTGCCAAGCTCGCATACCAGGTGTAAGCGCACTCCATCAAGGACTTGGACAACTCCCTCAAAAGCATGAACTCATCATAACCATAAGGTCCCATATCATCAATAAAATGTATCACATATTCTTTGGCACACCCATTTCGACCGTTATACTTTCCAAACTTTGGAGTAACATAATCCGTTGGGTATGGTCTCAAAGCTATGTCAGTCGAATATGGTGGCCTGAAGTTGACAACGGACTCATTCAATGATGCTCTTATCCTCTCCTCTTGGAGTACCTTTTAGAGGGCTTCATGGGTAATGAAATGACTACTTCCAACAAGGATGTATGTGCTTGGGTTGAGGTTGGTCTGAGCTGTTGTAGTAGTCGGGCTAGGGAAGTTGTCAAGAGGTGTTGGTGTAACATCGACTTGTGCAAGAGCTTGAGTGTTGGCTTGAACGTTTGGTTGGAAATGGTTCTGGGTGAATGATTGTGATGGAACACCTACAGCGGCAGATGGTTGGACATCCGTGAGAGAGGTCAACAGCTCGCCTATGGTGGAGGTTAGTTGTGCTCCCATGATGGAAGCTGGTTGCGCGCCCATGGTGGAGGTTGCTTGCGCGCCCATAGTGGAGGTTGCTTGCACGCCCATGATGGAGGTGGTCAGTTGCGCGCCCATGGTGGAGGTGGGAGGTGGGTGTTGTGGTGCAGTGGCACTGATGTATGCATTCAATGTATCGATGACCCTCTTCATCTTAGCGTTAGAAGCTTGGAGTTTTCGAATGGCTTCGGCTTTCTCTTGCGCTTATGTAGGTGCGCTTGGTGGTAACTCACGAGAGGTGTTCTCCTCCTCTTTTCCACGTTCGTCGTTGAGTATGGGTCCATCTCCCTACGTGCTCGATCGAGATACTCTTCCCTTTGCAAGTCTAGCCATTATGGTGCTTCGCTAGTGTGACAAACCACTCCCCAGTGGAGTCGCCAAATGTAGATGCAAGGGTGTCATATGGGTGAGGTACATGAGTGGTCTAGTCCTAGCTCGTGACCGGAATAACACCTGAGAACGTTGGGGAGGACGCTAGGAGGTGAAGAGGGAGCACTCTAGACACTCAAAGGCGGTGACAAATGCTTGCTCTCTCTTTCTCTAGAAGTGGGAGTTTCTCACTCTAGAAATAGGAGCTTCTCTCTCTAAAGTGGGAGCTTCTCTCTCTAAATTTCCAATTCCCTCAAATGAAGGAGGAGTCATCCTTTTATAGGTGAACAAAAGGAGGGGGACCATTGCAACTAATCTCTTGATTAGTTGCAAGCCCGCCAATCAAATCGCCACCTAAGCTGACTGATCATGCTTAGGTGAGTAAGAGGAGGATTGCACATGAGCTAATCGGGTGGCGCCATGTGGGTCTTTGTGTAATGATCATGATCTAGGAAGAACATACCTAATCGATGAGGCGCGACGACGGTGTTCACTCAACGCCTCCTCTACAAAGGTTCTCTCAAACAAAACACATCCCCAAGGTGGGAGGGTAGCACACCCTCAATGTCTAGAGTGGTCGTACCATGGAGGTATGTCCCTATCCTAGTACAACATAGCCTCGCCCCTAATCCTGCCAGTCCATAGCCTCCCGAACGTTTCCAAGCAACCATACGTCCACCAAAGTCTTTGTCACTTGACTTGGTGGTTTGTAGTGTGATGACTCGTTGTGATAGTGTAGTGGTGTGTCTACAAGTTGGACTACGGAGGGTGATCAATGCACCTCTATGGTACACCCATGAGGGTGACATCAATGGTGCTACCATAGGGATGACACCCTATGGTGTCGCCGTGGGGACGACCCCCATGGGTACCTTAGTGGCGGCACCTCAAGGGGTGCACCTCAATGGCGGCACCCCATGGGGTGCACGTCGGTGGCGGCACCCCAAGAGGTGCACCTCAGTGGTGACACTCCATAGTACATCGTTGGTGGAGACACTCCTGATACGCCGTAAGAGTCGCACTTTGCGGGTAGTCAACGCTAAAGTCATCAACCCTCATGTACAAATGTTAACATCATTCAGTAGGGTAATTATCAATTTTAGGTCTACTTGTTTACTGAAACTTAGGTTTGGAAGGTCTCTGTCTTTTGAAAAAACACTCTATGGACTCCCTAAGCAACCATTGATGGTGTTATTGTGTACCACTTGATGGTGGCATCGAGTGCTCTGACACCAGTGTCAAGGCTCGGTTCACGATCGAGCTTGTCTACGACATTTTTCTCAAAGTTGTTCAATGCTTACAATCCAAACATATATAGTTGCATAGCTTAGATCTTTTGTATTAAGTTGTACTTCATTTACATTAGGTGTGTTCACGGTTCGATTCGGTTGGTTATTGGAGAAAAAATCGAACTGAAAATTTTGGTTTGCTTATTTCACGAACCGAACCGTGGATGTCATAGGAATCGAACCGAACATAACTGAAAGTTTCATTTGGTTCGGTTCGGTTTCACGGTTCGGCATTGTTGCAAAAAAAACCATTAAACTTAATATTTCATTAACAAGTAAATTTCACATAAATTAACTCATAGTAATATTAAAACCAGTAGACAAATTGCAAACAAATCTAAATTAACTACAAACCTTAATTTAAAATATTAGGGTTACAGATTCAGCAACATAAAATCAGTAAAATAAGAACCCTATCATTACAATCTCTAAAACTAAAAATTAAGGCAATAAAAAAATCAGATCTACTCAAATCTGAACACAAAAGTTGTATGCAATATTACATTCTGTAAAACAAAAAGTTATAATACGATTACAATCTGTAAAACAAAAGTTTATACTCAGATAAGAACCCAAATATTACAATCTATAAAACAAAAGTTTTATGCAATAACAAATCAGATGTACTAAGATATGAGCAGATATGCTGCTCAGAGAGAGAGAAGATGGTTGAACTTCATTGCCGCGAGTCAAGAGAAAGAAGATGGTTGAACTTCTTCGTCGAGAGAGAGTCACTGAACTCCATTGTGAGAGAGAGGAGCACTGCGAGTAGAGAGAAGGCAGGGTAAGAGGGAAGCCCAGAAGAGTGAGAGGAGATGGCTGCAAGCGAGAGAAGATGTCTACAAGAGGAGGAGAATAAGGTTGTACAGGGTGGAGCGGCTATGAAAAGCTTTATTTGGGTTTGTAGTTTGTAAGAAGAGAAAGAGGAAAGGAGAGAGAGAACGAAGAGGAGAGGGAGGGAGGCAAGACTGAAATGTTCAGTTTTAGGTTATAACAAGTAGTTTAGTATGTGTGTGTGTATATATATAGTATTAATTTTATTTATTTATACTTTTGGTTTAGTTCGGTTTGATTTGAAATCATATAAAAACTGAACTGAACCAAACTTACAGTTCAACAAGAATACCGAACCGAATCGAACCGAGATAACTTATATAACCGACTGAACCAACCAATTTCGATTCGATTCGATACAGTAACAATTTTTTCACTCCTAAATTTTTCGTGCAGGCATTTCTACAGATGCGACATAAGACTCGAGCACGTCAACTGTAGGAGTGACATCTCACCAAGTTTCTTCCTACTATAATGTAAATTTTCTGACGAGACTAATCAACCATTATATCCAAGTTGACGTGCACTCTTATTTTTATGTTCATCATAAAACAAGCTGTATATTTTCATTCAAATTATTTCCTAAAAACTACTTTCGTGTTAGCCCACGTATGTGCTTAAATGAAGATGTGTAAGTAAAACCGTTAAAAGCGTCAAAACCGATCAAAGTATATCAAATTGAAGCACCACTTTTTATATAATTGACGGTTCAGTTAGATTGTGTGGAAGGTAACAAAATTGATGGTGCGGTTCGCTGCTCTGCTGTTTTAATGAAGCGGACCGCATATGAAAAACCCGCCTATATATAAATATTCCTTTTCTCCATTTCACTCATTTCCCCAACCCTCCCATTTCCTCTAAGGTTCAAACCCTCATTTTCTCTATAAATAAATACCCCTTTTGCCCATTTCACCCACTTCTCTTCATCTCATCTACCTCAAACCTTCCATTTTAATGCATATTCCTCGCTCTCTTTGGCTCTCTTTTTCACTCTCCTTCACTCGTCTCTCCAAAGAAATCGATAGGCTTACATCCTCCTTATAACCAACCACCCAAATGCTATATAGCATCACCATATCTCCAATCGACTTTCTTTATTTGAAAATTGCAATTCCATCAATTTCTTCTCTCCAATCCTTCTGTAGTTCGGCTCTTCTAGGATGAGGGTTGAAAGTTGTTTTCATTGTACCCACATAGCACTACCAGTAAGCTTTTAATAAAAAAGAAATCATTTCTTTGCTTGTAGAGAGTATTTCTTAACAATTCATTCTCTAGCAAAATCAATATTGCCTTACTACAGATATTTCCATTTCCTGCATAATTCATGTTCGCTAAAACTAGCTAGTAATTTTCATGGATTATCACAATCATTCCCTATAAAAGCCATTAGAGCAAGCAAAATGATCAATGAAGAAACATAAAGGTATAATTAATTGAAGTCAAATCTTTCATATATGACAATCACTCACTACCCACAGACCTGACATTGTTCTGCGACATTTTTACAAACATATTGCATGCAAGACAGCCAATAAAACCAGAAAACCACGAACGAAGAAGAGAACACCAACTTTGATTCTACAAACAACCATTTCAGAACTTTACTTAGCAAAAAGAGTTATCAATCAACCCAAATAGTTGATTTATAACAATCACTCATTACCCATAAACCATAATTGCTCTGTGACTTTTTACAAACATATTGCATGCAAGAGAGTAAAGAAAACCAGAAAACCACAAACCCGGAAGAATCACCTCTTCACAACTTTAATTACCAAATTAAAGCTAATATATCATGTAATAGATATTTGCTGCAATATTATTGGCTAAAACCGTCCTGTTTAACCCTTTTTAGGAGGGCAGCTTCGATTGAAAGGACCACAAGAAGATCTGGGGTTTGGCTTTGGGAGGCACGAGCTACGAAGTGAGTAACTGCCACATCCTTTTGATCCAATCGCATCGATAACAAATTTTTCGCTGCTGACGATATGAGCTTGCTTCTCTGAACCTTTTCCTTCTGCTGCATGAAGGGCAAGAAAATTGGGTATATGAGTAAATTAGTGAAATTTAACCAAAAGTTTTAAGAAATAAGAAAATTGGAGGCCATTTGATTCTTACCATTTATTTTTCGACCACTAATTAAGAAAGGGAAAAGAAGAATGGAGACTAGAAGAATGGAAATTATTGTTGAGTTCTTCATGGTGGGTGCTGTTTACGGAGAAGTGTGTGATCCGTGCTTTAGATACAGAGAATGGTTTGGCTGTCTTATCTCTTTCCTGTTCTAGCTCACCAGTCCTTTGGTTTCGCCCCAAAACGTATAAAAGAACAAGCGATACATTTTTTTGGAGTACATACAACATATATTTAAAAATCAGTAATTCTATATTGATCTAAAATATAAAATACATTCATGTATTTTGATTAAACTATAAATTATATTTTTATATTTTTTTTATATTTTTATATCTATACATTTTGACTAAACTGTAAAATATAATTTTCAGTGACATTTTTTTGTTAAATCTAATAGAAAATTAACTCCCTCCATTTCTATTATTTCTCTCTATTTACTTACATTACTTTAATCCTATAAATAACTCTCTTTTGTCTCCATTTTTCAGATCTGATTTCTTACCATGTAAAAAGGAAATCTGTTTCATTAATGAATCTTTTTTCTTTCTTTTCATGTGTTAAAAAATATGTTTCATTTTACCCACAACTAAAAATGGCTTTTAGAAAAAAAAAAACTGCTTCACCTAAAAAACTGCTTCCCAAAAAATTGTTTCACCTAAAAATAGTTTTCATATATTCATCATCACATAAATTCACAAATCATAAGGACTTATGCTATGTTCCATCCTAAAAAGAATAGAAGTGAGACACAATTTCAAACTCTTCTTATTGCTCTTTCTCAATAGTATTATTAATTATCATTTTTTAAGATGAGGAAAAACACCCATATACATCAGATTTTAGGTGTTTTGCTTATGCACGTTCCCTGCAGTTCACTTCTGATGTTATGCAAATAATTGTCTGCATACAACACCTTACATTGCAAATTCCAATTCACACCTTGTATTGGAGATAAAACTCAAAACAAAAACATCATAAACGTCTACTCATGTAATTTAATCACTCGAAAAGCTTCTTTAAGGGGAAATGAAAAAAATAAAAAAGAAACACAACGTTAAGACTTCACCCTCATCAGAAAAGGAATATATATGATGTTATACTATATCATTCAGTTTCATATCATTTCACACCCTTAATCAGAAAAAGAATAAATATGACGTTATACCCCAGATACATATAACCTAAGAAATCGAGAACAGAACCCCATAAAAACTAATGAGAAATCAATGAAATAAGGGAAGAATTGAATGAATTCAGAATAGAGAACAAAACCCAATAAAAACCAACAAGAAATCAATAAATCATTGAATAAAAACAAAGGGGCAAAATAAAAACATGCTTTATCGATGGACATGTGAATAAATAAACTATGTCTGATACTCGATGACATGAGTAATTGAATAATACATTGTGAACTATACGAGACACTTTATTGATATATCTTTCTTATTCAGAGTCGATAAAGGAGTAAATGAAATAATAACTAGA
This sequence comes from Datisca glomerata, assembly GCA_003255025.1. NCBI lineage: Eukaryota > Viridiplantae > Streptophyta > Magnoliopsida > Cucurbitales > Datiscaceae > Datisca > Datisca glomerata. Next base: position 1,978,744 of record QANY01008715.1, read on the forward strand.
GGAGTAAAATGATAATTTTACATCCAACTCTTGTTACCGATATTTACGAATGGTAAAATCACAAAATATTCTGTTAACCGTGAAATAAAGATATTTATTTGCACCAACAAGAATGTAGCGCGCATGAATCGAGAGTTGATTAGGCATCGGACCTATAGTGAAGTCTTACAATGTCGTGATTAAATAGATCGAGAATTTATCGAGATAAATTAACTGAGTATTTGAATCTCATGGCTTTATTCATGTGGGTCCATTTAGTCTCAAGAGTAGCTCATAAGTACATGAATGAGAAACAACATCAATTGGATCAAAAACTTATTTTGGACCAAGATACTCTTCCCGAACCCATATGTGATGAATGTCATCACTAAATTAGTGAAGAGCGGAATTAATGTTCAAATAATTAATTTATTATTTTCTAATTATTAGATAATTAGTAAATAAAAAAACTAATTAATTAATTGATAGAGATCAATTTAATTTCTCAATTTGAATTGATAAATTTGGACACAGTCTTGGCTCTATGGAAGATGTAAAAATCACAGATTGTAGTGCAAGGGAGGTAAATTTTGGTTTCATCACATAGGGGTATGTGGGTAAATTCTATAATTAATATAAAATAGTTGCAAGCATAACCCTAAGCTAAGCTAACTGTTAGACAGAGCATAAAATAGTTTTTCTCACCCCTCCCTACAGTTGCCGCCAAAAATCAAGAGGAATAAGTGAAAAAAATTTCTTCCTCAGATGTTTAGAGAGAGCCCACACTCTATTCCTAACAATATATTTGTGAGAAATGCTTCTTAATTCTACGAGTGGTTATTCGTGTGAAGATGGATTGAAGTTCTACGAATCTTAAGAATAAAGAATGCGAGACAATAAATTAGATCACATCAATTCAGAAATTCTTTATTATAAGAAAATGTAAAAATTATTTCTCTCTTCTCTATACATTTATCTAAATATGTATGATTGTTGTATGATTTTATATTTAATATGATTAAATATTTGTTTTTGAAATTTTATTTATATTTTGCCTATGAACCGTTCGTGATTCATTAATTTTCTTCAATTTTTTGAAACTCGATCCAACAATTGGTATTAGAGCCTTTGGTTGTTTATTATACATATTTAGTGATTAAACATATATATATATATATATATATATATATGAATGGATATTATGATGTTTACATATATTTTTATATGGTAGATTCAAAGTATGTTTGAATGTACTTTTTGAGTGGATCATGATCGATTGAGTCTAGGTGTTTCTTTTCAATATTAGAATTAATGTACGCCGAAATTGAGTAATAAGATTTGATGTAATTTAATTTTCACAAAAGTTGTATCTTTAAATTCCATGTAAATCTATCATCGTAAAAAAAGTCATCCTTCATCACCGCAGCGTCGTCGCATGCTGATTGGGCTTGGAATCAAATTCCAAATCCCTATGAATTATTTAGGCTAAACAACCTTTTCTGAGTTCAACACCTCAATAGACTTGGTGGGCCCACGCCAGCCCAAGGCCCAACATGGTCGTTTGCACACGGGGGTTTCCAAAACCCTAAGGTTTTCTAAACCTAAAAGTTTCCAAAACTTAAGCTTTGCTAAATCACGAGGTTTCTTAAACCCAAAAGTTTTCAAAACTTAAGCTTTCCTAAATCCAAAAGTTTCCAAAAACTTAAGGTTTCCTAAACCCAAACATTTATAAAACCTCAAGGTTTCCTAAACCCAAACATTTCCAACACCTCAATGTTTCCTTAACCAAAAAATTTCCAAAACCTTAAGGTTTCCTAAATCCTATGGTTTCCTAAATCATAAATAGGAAACCTATGGCGGTGAGTAGCGATGGAAAGCGGTGGCGTGCAACAGCGTGGGTCACTAAAAATTATTTTTATTTAATTTGATAATTTTTCAACACTGATTAAATTAGAATTTATTTTATAAATTATTTAAAAATAAAATCAATTGATTAATTTACTTGGTAATTTATTTAATAAAGTAAAAATTGTTAGAAAACTAAATTTTAAATTGAAATTTGACTTTGAGAATGGGACTGGACCTTTGTAAAGATTTACTAAGAAATGGGACTTCCTGAAGGAGAAGGAGATAATTACAGACGCCACAAAGTCTAGTATTTAAATTATTATAACTTATTTATTATTCTTTTTATGAGTTGTAATTAGAAATGAGCCATAGAGAGGTAATTTTAAATGTATGATTTATTATTAATTTCATATCATCATATAACATGTCATATAGAATAGGGATATGCCAATATCAAAATGACATGTAACATGTACATGAATCATTGTAGTTTAAATTTATAATGGTTATAATTTAAATACAATGTAGATTTTATAAAAGTTACAGTTTTTAAATTGTGATTTAAATTTTATAAATGTTTATAATATTCAAAACTTGTTTTTTCAAACTTACAAAGAGTTTTGGTTTTTTAAAAAGCAAACAATAATTCATTTTTTTTCAAAAACTAAGTGGGAGGGTCGTTTACGTTGAAACGTTCCCAAAGTCCCCAACGCAAACTTGGTTGTGGCACGACGAATGGCTTAGAGCCGCCCTCGTTGTCCTCTCTTCAATGGGAGAAACTTAAGAATCGTGTTAGTTTGAGTCATTGTGTTTCTTGAAAAGCTAAAGCTTGTATAGGAGGTGTTGGACTCAGAAAAGGTTGTTTAGCCCAAATAATTCATAGGGATTTGGAATTTGATTCCAAGCCCAATCTAGTCACTAAAAATTATTTTTATTTAATTTGATAATTTTTCAACACTGATTAAATTAGAATTTATTTTATAAATTATTTAAAAATAAAATCAATTGATTAATTTACTTGGTAATTTATTTAATAAAGTAAAAATTGTTAGAAAACTAAATTTTAAATTGAAATTTGACTTTGAGAATGGGACTGGACCTTTGTAAAGATTTACTAAGAAGTGAGACTTCCTGAAGGAGAAGGAGATAATTACAGACGCCACAAAGTCTAGTATTTAAATTATTATAACTTATTTATTATTCTTTTTATGAGTTGTAATTAGAAATGAGCCATAGAGAGGTAATTTTAAATGTATGATTTATTATTAATTTCATATCATCATATAACATGTCATATAGAATAGGGATATGCCAATATCAAAATGACATGTAACATGTACATGAATCATTGTAGTTTAAATTTATAATGGTTATAATTTAAATACAATGTAGATTTTATAAAAGTTACAGTTTTTAAATTGTGATTTAAATTTTATAAATGTTTATAATATTCAAAACTTGTTTTTTCAAACTTACAAAGAGTTTTGGTTTTTTAAAAAGCAAACAATAATTCATTTTTTTTCAAAAACTAAGTGGGAGGGTCGTTTACGTTGAAACGTTCCCAAAGTCCCCAACGCAAACTTGGTTGTGGCACGACGAATGGCTTAGAGCCGCCCTCGTTGTCCTCTCTTCAATGGGAGAAACTTAAGAATCGTGTTAGTTTGAGTCATTGTGTTTCTTGAAAAGCTAAAGCTTATATAGGAAGTGGTGAGGCTGGATCGTTCCTAGACGAGCTATTAGTTCATAGCAACATTTAAAGTCGATGCGTTGGTTAAACACTTAGACCAAATCACATTGGAATCTCTCATAGGAGCTAGTCAATGAGGCCAATGTGATCAAAACTATTGGTGATTGGTTAAGCTAGATGTAGTGACATTTTTATGAAGCGTTAACTAAATTAGAAGAGTCTCGATGCGGTAGGAGATAACTTGGGCGATGTCATTAGGTGAGACAAGCTATCATTGTTAATCGTAACATCATGGAAGAAATATTTTTATTGGATTTTTTTTAATATTTATTTGCATCATGCATCATACTTTTCTAAATGATTGAGTATTTATTTACATCGCTTTATTTATTCCTTTCGGTAATCATGTCATTATCCCAACCATCAACAATCTTAAATACGAATAAACTTATTGGTGAAATTTACGTAGATTGAAAACACAATCTTGATATCATATTAGCGGCAGAAAAGCATAAGTTCGCGCTCACCACCCTTTGTTCCCTTAAGTCTATTGCTGAATCGACTCAAGAGAAAAATGATGCTTATGCTTCTTGATAGCGTTCTTATGAGATTGGCAGGTGTTACATCTTGGCATTAGCAATGTGTTGCAACAACATTATCATAACATGGATATTGTCGCTGATATGATGTTAAACATCATTGAAATGTTTGGGGATCAGGGTCATGTTTGTAGGATATCCTAAGGCAACGAATGGATTCATATTTTATAGTCCAAGCGACAAGAAAATATTCATGAACACGAATGTACATTTTCTTGAAGTAGACTATATAAGAAGTGTGAAGTTGAGAAATACACTTGTGCTAGAGGAATTATTGAGTGGAAGGGCATCAACTCCCCAAGCAGGAATTGTTCCCGATTCAATATGGAAGATCTACAACATGAGCCAGTGCCTATGGAGCCTTGACGTAGTGTGGGGGGGGCGGTTATGAGACAACCAGACAGGTACATGCCTTATGAAGGTGACTTAACAACGATCTCATATAAGGATCATGATGAACATGTTTCCTACTAACAGGACATGGCTTGTCCTAAAGTAAACCTATGGAAAGAAGCCATGAACATTGAGATACAGTCGATGTACTCGAACGAAGTCTAGAAACTTATAGATCCTTCTGTAGGGTGTAAATGGATTTACAAGAAAAGAGATTTCCAGATGGGAATGTGGAGATATTCAAAGCTAGGCTAGTAGCCAAGAGTGACACCCAAAATAAAGGTATTGACTACGAGGATACCTCCTCACTGATGGCCATTTTCAATCCATTTGAATCCTCATATTCATTGTTGATACCCTCGATTATGAAATCTGACAGATGGACGCCAAGACTGCATTTTTTAATGACAATCTTGAAGAGCGCAGTTATATGACTCAACTAGACGGGTTCATGGAGAAATGCCAAGAGGGAAAGGTTTACAAACTGCTGAAATCTATTTATAAGCTTAAGCAAGCGTCCCGATCGTGGAATATCAGATTCGATGAAACTCTCAAGAATTTTGATTTTGAACAGTTAGTGGATGAACTATGTGTGTATAAGCTGATACATGAAGGAATGTGATTTTTCTAGTCTTATACATGGATGATATTCTACTCATTGGGAATGATGTAGGAAAATTATCCGATGTCAAGATTTGGCTTGCAAAGCTATTTGATAAGAAGGATCTTGGAGAAACTGCCATTGTCTTAGGTATTCAAATCTTTGGAGATTGGAAGAATAGACAATTGGTATTGTCTCAAGCATTTTACATTGATAAGGTGATTGAACACTTTAGTATGCAAGACTGCAAGAAAGGATATCTTCCCTTTAGGCATGGAGTCAGTCTCTTCAAGAAGCAGTCTCCCAAGACTCCTTAAGAAGAGGAAGACATGAGAAAGATGCCTTAGCTGTAGGAATTCTCATGTATGCGATACTTTGCACTATGTCAAATATTTACTACGTCATGGGCGTTGTAAGTCATTTCCAATCTAATCTTAGACTCAAGCATTAGAATGTCGCCAGGCATATCCTCAAATATCTTAGGAGAACGAGGAACTACATTCTTATGTATCCAGGTCCTGGCTTGAATATGGTGGGTTATACCAGCTCTGATTTCCAAGCAGACAAGGATTCCACGAGGTCCACTTTAGGATCGGTGTTCATCTTGAATGGTGGAGCAGTAGTATGGAGATGTATCAAGCAATCTTGCATTGTTGATTCTACTATGGAAGTTGAGTATGCGGCAACTTATAAAGCTGCAAAGGAGGCTGTCTGGCTTAGAAAGTTCCTAAAAACTCTGAAAATCATTCTAGATGCTGACAAACCCATGACACTTTATTGTGATAACAGTGGGGCTGTAGCAAACTCAAAGGAACCGATGAGCCACAAAAGATCAAACACATAGAATGAAAGTATCATCTCATTAGAGAGATTGTTAAGCTTGGAGATGTTGTAGTAACGCACATATCGACGATCAACAACCTAATAGATCCACTCACGAAGACTTTAAGTAGTAAAGTCTTTGATGGTCATTTAGAGAACATGGGGATACAAGATTGTGCATGCCTATTTTAGTCCAAATGGGATATTGTTAGAATTATATCCATAAAGTAGAGTGTAATAACTATTGATGATTATTTAGTTATTTCTCAGACATTTTTGTATTAGTGAATTTAATGAATAAATGAAAGTTTCCCTTTAAATAAAGTGTGTTTATAATTTACTCAAGTTATAAAAATATCATCAATGTAAGAAGAGTAAAGATAGAGGGTCTTCCAGACAAACTCTTCTGAAATAGTTCAGAATGTTATATGCAGTCTTAGGATCGACTAGGCAATCGAGTTTGATTACGACTGTTAGGTTGAACCAAAGGATGTCGGTATTGGGGCTTGGGAGTGGAGACTAGCGGTTGACATAAACATGTTATGAAACATGTTGAATATACCAGTAACAAATTAGTTTAGAGCAAAATCGTTTATCTTGCTTTAAATTTAATTGTTATACCTTGAGGGTATTTTCGTTATTACTTTAATCCTGAGGCGAATACGAAAATTGACTTAGTTACTTGTGATCTTTGATACGCCAAATAAGTGAGTTTGAATTGTCAGACAATATCTCAACTCTTGAGATCGTGATTTAACTATGTTGGAGTTGCGTAATTCACAGATATGAAATTCGTGGTAAGATTACAATAACAATAATATCTCCTTATGCTTTATTAATGGGTGTGTGAATAAATAAACTGTTCAGCCTAGTACTCGATGATATGAGCCATTGAATAAGACATTGTGAACTGTAAGAGACACTTCACTGATATATTTTTCTTATTCACAATCAATAAATGAGTTAAGCAAATAATAACTAGAGTGGTAAAATGATAATTTTATATCCATATCTTGTTACTGATATTTACGAAGGGCAACATCGTAAAATATTCTTTGAACTATGAAATAAAGATGTTTATTTGCACCAACAGAAAATATAGCATGCATGAATCTAAAGTTGATTCGGCATCGAACCTAAGTCGTACGATGTCAGGATTATATAAGTATGGAATTTATGGAGATAAATTAGCCGGGTATTTGAATCGCATAATTTTATTCATGTAGGTTCATTCGATCTTAGGAGTAGCTCATAAGGACATGAATGAGAAACAACATCAGTAAAATTGATCCATCAATTTCCGAACTCATTTGTGATGGGTGTCATCACTAAATCAGTGAAGAGTAGAATTAATGCTTAAATTATTTAATTTATTATTTTTTAATTATTGAATAATTAGTAAATAAAATTAATTAATTGATATGGATCAATTTAATTTATCAATTTGAATTGATGAATTTGGACACAGTCTTGGCTCTAGGAGAGATGTAAAAATCACATATTGGGATGCAAGGGGGTAAGTTTCTGTTTTATCATATAGGGTATAAGGTTAAATTCCATAATTAATATAAAAGGGTTGCAAACCAAACTCTATGCTAAGCTAAGTGTTAGACAGAAAAGAAAAGAGTTTCTTTCACCCCTTCCTACAATTGCCGCTGAAAACTAAGATGAATAAGAGAAAAAAAATTTCTTCCTTAGTTGTTTAGAGAGCTCACACTATGTTCCTAACAATATCCTTGCGAGTCATACTTCTGAATCCTACAAGTGATTGTTGGTGTGAAAATCGACTGAAGTTCTGCGAATCTCAAGAACAAGGAACGCGAGATTATAAATTGGATCCCGTAAGTTCGTAAATTATCCATTACAATAAAAAATAAAAATTGGTTATATCTCTTCTCGATACGTTTATCTAAATATGTATGATCGATGTATGGTTTTATATATAATATGATTAAATAATTATTTTTTAAATTCTTTTATATTCCACCCACGAACCGTTCGTGGTTCATTAATTTTCTTTAATTTTTTAAAACTCAATTCCAACACCTAGCCTAAAGAAGTTCTTAATAGTGGCCACGACTACTTTACCAAGTGGATAGAGGCAGAAGCGTTAGCAAGAATCTGTGAAGAAGAAGTAAAAAGTTTCATGTGAAGGAAATGATATGCAAAAGAATGAGAGGTAGAAAAAGAAGCACTAGAGGCAGCAAAAGGAGGCAACCGCCGAGGAATGATGGTGGGAGGAGGCAAAGGTTGTAGAGGAAGAGCAAGGAATGGGACTTCATGCTCGGGGTCAAGCATCCACTGCCAATCTCGATTGCCAACCCCGTAAGCAACATTGATCTTAGTCCTATCGTCGGGAGTCTCAAATGGAACAAAGTTCTTCCTCTTGTATGCAAGAAAAGCAAAGAAAAATTAGTTGAGTAAAAAAGAATCAAAGTAATTAAAGGAAAACATGGAGGTAGATAGGCAAGGTCACTCATCAAATGATCTACATTCAATGGTTATATGGAATTGACCACCTCCTCTCCAGTCTCCACTAACCTGAAATGCCTCGGCATCCACCATTTGTCACCCTTTGGCAAGTCGAAAATGAATGGACTATCGGTTAGGCGACTCCTTAGAACGCAAGTTGAGGCAGAAGAAGGAGAGGTAGAAGTAGAAGCATTAGAGGAAGCAGAGGAGGCAACCGCCGAGGAATGATGGTGGGAAGAGGCAAAGGTTATAGAGGAAGAGCAAGGAATGGGACTTCACGCTTGGGGTCAAGCATCCACTGCCAACCCCGTGAGCAACATTGATCTTAGCCCTATCATCAGGATTCTCAAATGGAACAAAGTTCTTCCTCTTGTACGCAAGAAAAGAAAAGAAAAATTAGTTGAATAAAAAAATCAAAGTAATTAAAGGAAAACAGGGAGGTAGATAGGCAAGGTCACTCATCAAATGATCTCCATTCAGTAGGGATATGGAATTGACCGTCTCCTCTAACCTGGAATGTCTCGGCATCCATCATTTGTCACCATTTGGCAAGTCGAAAATGAGTGGACCGCTGGTTAGGCGACTCCTTAGAACGCAAGGAGGGAAAATCTATAAATATCTTCCCATATATTAGAAAAAGACAATTGAATCAATACGAACTCTCACTTTTCTACTCGAATTTCTTAGTTTTTTATTCGGAATATTAATACTCTGTAATCTTGAATTAAGTTGAGGGAAAAACCTTTACACTACATATTAAACAAAAAACACGCTGCTTGATTATTCAAGTATAAAGATTCGTAAGCCTCTTCATAGTTCGTCCACAACACCTACACATGTTTTTTTCCAATTCATTTAACCATTTTCAATAATTTTTTTACCCATTAAAACTACAGGGCATGTTCGGCATTTAAGTTGATATAATAATGTACTACTGAATCATGAAAGTTAAAAATAGTACATCAAAACATATTATATGTATGGTATGAGACTCGCATCCACCAATACTGATGAGATTACTTTTGTACAATGAGTTCAATATGTGTTTGTCTAACAACTTTAGTTGTATGAAAAGATAAAATTAAGGCGTGATTATGCATGAAATACAGAAAATATTGAATTTTAGATTGTTAATAACATAACCATGTTTTACATAATTTTCCCATATACTAGAGAGAAAAAAATTTAAATGACACAAAAAGAATAGTAACACTGACTATTTAAAATATTATTATTTAGTTCAAACTTTTATAACTGGTTCAATTAATAAAATGATTTATTCCACTAGACTACAAGTAACCTTGATAATGTGCAGCAACAGAAAAATAGTTTTTTCTTAGAGATTTTTCTAAAAGGCATCTTATAAAAGAAAAAAAAATGATTTTAGGATCATTCTTTGATTTTTAACTAAATTTAATTTTTATATAAGGAAAAAGATTAGGTTGTTCTTTTTGTTTAAAAATTTTCGGTTAAAATTTATGAACTGCTAGACAAGTGTTCAGCAAATTATTTTTGCCAAACTATGATCTAGCGTGTGTAAATTATAGTGGCGAAGTAATAGACTAAGGTCTAGTAGTAATTTTTTACTAAATCAGGATCTATCATAGAGACATTTTAATCTTCTCATCTAAATATTTGATTTCATTAAAAAAATTAAGAGATTTTTTTTAAAAAAAATTTGAACTCTAAATGGTATCTTAAGTTTTTTTCACTTTTATCGTATGTGCACTCAATTTAAACAATGAAAGAAGAAAATGAATAGAATAAAAGAATTATTAGGTGAAGAAGGACAAGTAGAAATTGACAAAAGCGCAGGAAAAGTGAGAAAGAAGACTTGCAATCCCATGCCAGCCACAAAACAATAAAGCAGAAGAATCAATAAAGAATAATCCAGAGACAAATGAAAATTCTACTAATTCAGCAAAAAAAATGGCTTCCATTATTACTTTATAAAATGTACAGAACATCTTCTCTGATTATAAACAGTTTTAATACCACTTCGTTTGCAATTCAATCTCTGAATCCTCACCCTCAACTCATGCTTTTATCATATCTATTTTATCTTGAGAATAATTATAAACTGATCAAGTAATTGATCAGATTTTTAATGATAAAGTCTTTGTCACTCAATTTTAGATTGATGTTTTAAAATATTTTAATGAGTATGAAACTATTAACATGTAAATGATTGATAGATCACTTGACTACTTAAAACTTGATGAATTACGTGATCTACTCTTATATATAATATTTTCAGAATTATAAGTTTATATATTATTTATGCTCATATTAGAAGATATTTTAGGGTAATTTCAATATTTAAATAGACTCCTATTATGATAGAGCATATGGGTTAGAGTGAATTTTGGTAATATTGGTATTTTTAGGATTTTCATGCCTATAAGTAAGGCCTATTCTACCAAAATTTTCATACTGTTTTGGGAATTAACGAATCTTTGATGCCTATGTTTCTGGTATAACTGCGCGAATCAACAGACTATAGAATGTTATTTTTCTTTTCATGCGAGTCTTTCTCGCACAAACTTCCCCTACATCACACCCTTAACAAAAAAAATATCAATTAAAAAAAATCAAGAGATTGACAATCCAAAGACAAACTGAATTTGCCAACTTTCAGTTACTAAAATCCAATTATCAAATTTGTTTATGAGTTCTGAGTCAAGGATGTAGTTTTCAGTACCTCTATTTGCTCTCCCAAATTCCCAATGAACCAAAATAGTTGTTAGACTTTTCACAGAGAGACAAAAGAGGTTTCAAAACCATGGTTTGTCCTCTTTGTTCAGCACCTCTTCTTTTTTCCATGTCCCACTCACCCTCCTCAAAAACAATTCCTTGTGCCAACAAAACACTTAATAAATAAAACATGTGGTTTTCTTAGCTAGGATAGGATAGCTCTTATCCACTCCAATAAATATTTATTTAAAATTGTTTTTTTTAAATCACTCAAAGTTTTCTTGATGAGGTAATAATGGGGTTAGATTATAGTTCCGGCCTGATATTGATATTAACAGTGCACTATCCCCAATCACATCACATGAGGCGATAGAAAAGTAATGATGTAAAAATAGGTCCTTGTATGCTAAAAAAGTTGCGTGAAAACAAAATCCACGCAATCCGTACAAAATTTGAAACTTTATAACTAATTTCGTTGAACGACACGTGTGTTTTGAAGTCAAAATTATTTTAGAATGGTTATTTATTATTTTTCTTTAATCCTTGATAATTTTTTATTTGTTTTAAAGTTGCATATTCTTAATGTTCTCTTATGATAGAATGTTGATACGCACAATACTGAAACTGACTTGATACCTTAAAAAATCGTGAAGTAATGATATTTCTGGATGAAAGAGATTTCATTGTTAGCTACATTTAGCTAATAAGGTCTTGGATAACGGGGTTCTACAAGTTGTACCATTTAATACTATATTTGAGGGTTGTTTAAATTCCTTATGATATGCGACCAAACAAGTTCTCCTGAATTGTAGAATTGAAGCTTTGAATGTAAGAACTTCAGCGAAGAGTAGTTGCTAGTTTTTATAGAATTTGAAAATTGGAACTCTTTTATTTGGTTAAATTACTTGAATCGAATAATCTTTTAATGATATTCATAAATAAGTTATGTTTGAAAAAAATTCATAAAGAACGGATCGCAGATATAAAAAAACATAAAATAATATGCATTATACATGTTTTTCCGAAAAAATTCACATGCTTTCCAAAAAAATTCAGAGCCCGCGCAAAGCTTTCAAAATATCAATTGTTTATATAATATATATTAAATATACCTGTGTAATTTTTACAGCATATTTTTATCTACAGTATATATTATATAAACTGTGAACAAAAACTTAATATTTCACTATGCTCATGGAAAAAGCTTTTAGCTCCAAATTCTTTTTAGAACTAAGGGTGGCTACTTTTTATTTTTGTTTTATCTTTAGACATTTTTAATTTTTTTCTTAAAGAAAGTGCCGTATTCTTTAAGTTCTCTCAATTAACTTTCCTATAGGATCCTATACAATTTTTTCAATTTGCTAGGCCCATAGCTAAAACGACACATTTGCTAAGCTACACAATGGAACTTCAATGTTCAGCACATGCACGCACACAACCATCAAACTGTCGATACGACTAAATCCAAAAAGAGCAGTTGAGTCTACGGTCTGCTATCGAAGGCACATTTAAATTATGGAACAAGAGCTAAGATCTATATGGTAAATGAGAAAAAGGGGATAAACACTGAATATAAGCATGACTGCTCGTGCATTCAAAATATAACACAGATAAAACTTTTCGATTATTTAGGAAAACAATAACTGATTCTAAGGCGCTTAGAAAGGGCTAACCATACGTGCTATTATTAACAAAAGCTCGGGAACAAGGCGCTTTCTTGGAGGTGCAGTCACGTCCTTCGTAAGTGCTTCCTTGTCATCAGCATGTATCACAGCAACTAGATGTTCAAACAGCTCATCTTTACCTCCTCTTAGAGGATCCTGCAAATCACAATAAAGATTCGACGAATTAACAGTTATGCTGAGTATTTTTTTTATTGAATAATGGCCCTCGTGATTCGCGAGAATGATGCTAATTGTTTAAATAATATTAAGTAGAAACAAATTACACTTACCTGCAGAAACAAATCTGTATGAGTTTTTCCTTGAAAGAGAACTAGCTCAGCTTGTGCCCCTGTGCTTCGAAGAGCATCCACAAAAGATTTACTGCACATAATGCATTTAGTATCGGGATGTAAGCAGGAAACCAAAGACATATCTCGGAAAACTAAACATGTATTCACATGATCATAGCAAGATGGAAATTAAAGACGTCTTTAGGTTGTCCATAATAAACTAGAGCACCAACGTATATCTTTTCTGGCTTTGTTATGTTACAAAAGAGAGAATAAAAGTGAGGGACAGAATTTTACATACTACTTGCTATCTATCATGTAACTTTGCCAGAAATGCCTGATTTTGATTTCGGAAACAATTAACGCGTCTTAATCATTTATATTATTATTAGAGGTGCAACTTTGTGAGAAAATTAGGGGAAGGGCAATTGGGTTGAATCTAAGGTCACTGTAACTATGTGGAAGGTGGCGCTATATTTGCCACACAAAATGTGTGTTTGTTTATGAAATTATTATGAAGTTTCAATTCCAAAATGAGATTTTTTTAACCTGGCATCTGATGGTATCGAATAGTCAGCAGTTCCATGGAACAGAATTATAGGAGGCAAGAGAGAAACAGCATCTCTATTGCCTGGGTCTAGTACTTTGGCTTCAGGAGAAAAATGATGTAATGATTGTTCACCTTCCATTATGCTGCAGTGGGACATAATAAAAGAACCTAAGATGAGCTGAAAAAAGAATATATATATATATTGACAAGAGTAAGTGAAATACTTAAAAGAAGAAACATCAACTTGCTAAAGTACCTCAAGAAGATAGAGCGATAAAGGCCCCGATTATGGAAGTGATCAACTAAATTAATTAAGTTGTAACTGTCCACAAATTAAGAAAACGAATGTTTAGTGCATGATCTTAGGTAGTTACCAACAACAAAATTTATAGCTTAGGCCTAATGAAGAAATTCTAGGCCCTGCCCTCTTGTTCAAGATAATGGAACCTAGAGTCAAGGCCAACAACATATGACCCTACGTTTGAAATATAACATATAGGCTTGAGGATCAAGATGAAGTGTTATGTTTAAATTACAAAATCTAGGCATGCTTTCACGGCCTAGGTGTTTTGGCTAAGATTGCATAGGCCGAGATATTTTAGGCTGAGATGTTTTAGTAAAAAAATATCAATAACTAAATTTTAATCACTGGATTTGCCAAATTACACTAGATTTTCAGTAAAACAAGAGATGAAACTTACCCTCCAGATAAACCAAAATACGCTTTTATCTGAGAAGCCTTCCAGGGTAAGTTCTCTCCTTCTGCAGACTCTTTGATTGCTTGCTCCACCAGGGCACAAGCAGAAATGTGAGCACCAGCTGATTGCCCCATTAGATAAATTCTATTTGGATGAGCAAGTTGTAAATTGATTAGAATGTCTAAAAGTAAGAGGGATAGTGAATGAATAAAAACTATTTTTCTCCCATAGCACCTGTTAGGATCACCTCCGTATTCGACTATATTGTTGCAGATGAATGAGATCCCTTGACAAACATCTTTCAACATATCACCAATTGTACCCTGGGGAAAATTTCTGCATACACCATGTATAATTAAATGTTTAGGGATAAAAATATCGAAGCTTCGAACTTTCAATAGGTCACAGACATATGAAGGTAGATTTAATCTTCTAAATTTTCATAAATGTAAAGGTTGAAAAGTTAGAATCAATACTCTAAAAGTATAGAAATAATCAGTTGTACGTTATATATATATCTATCCAGTTCCTAAGGGATATCTCACATTACCATGCTACTTTCTAATCCATTCCGATGATGGAACTGATTATGCATGAACTGAAACAAAGTTACCTGTAATCAATGCAGGCCACTATAATGCCTCTCTCAGCCAATTGTAGTCCTAAGAGAGCACCCCATGCTTTATACCTAAATCATCATTTAACTAGTAAATTTAAGTTAAAGAAAAGAAACAGTAACAGGCTGACGTTATACTACTTGGCCGTGTAGGCATCTAGCAGAAACAAATTAAAAACTGCTGCCGGCATGACAAAGACAAAATTAAGCATAGTTTTTTTTCTGAAATTCAATAACTTCCCTATTATATATTGACGGAGGAGAGGACCCCATGAGCCCAATCAAAGGGTTTGCAAAATAAATATGAGCTATGAAATAATGATTTAAGCTATTTTTTTGATAATTTGCAAAAGGAGAGTACATGAATGATCCACACTAAAACATCACACAAAGCAATAACTCAAGCCAGCAAGGTTATCTTATATGTTGACTCTATTTGAGATATCAAAAAGATGGTGCATGTCATCCGCTAAGCTAAAGCCAATCCCTAAAGCAAAACAGGAAACCACCTCACAGAGTGACTTTAGGATTTTGAAAATTGGCTTAAATTCTCTCCTCTCCACTCCCAACACACACGAAAGGTGTTGGCTATTTTGGTAGGCTACCTAAGCAAACAAAAGAAGTCTACTCTGCGTGAAATGCAAAGAAAGCAATAACAATCAGCAATCTCACATTTCTTACCCAATTATCCAGGCTCCGCCAGTTACAAAAATTACAACCGGTTTTGCTTTATCACAATTTGCAGGCATATACAAATCCAACCTATTAAATTGCAAACAACAGAAGACAAACATTACTTGCCACATGATGCATTGGCTGAAAAAGTATATCAAGAACAAGGATATAAAAAATGACCTCTAATAATAGTTCACCTACCTATTTCTTGGTTGGTCTCCATACTCAATACTCCGCCTAACATGGCTTGAGAAGAAATAATAGTATGCAACTGGACATAAAAATAAACAATAAGCCGCATTCCTTTCATGCAAGGGAAGTACATGTGACAACATCTTATAATATGTATTTTCTACTACTGATGTTGAACAATTTTATAAAGTCAGTTCCACATTAGACTTCCCCACACTGATAAATGTAGCAATTTGACATCCAGCAAGAAATCCACCTTGACCTAATTAAAATAAATAACTAGACTTACACGTACATGATTAGGCTCGAAATGCTTCTTGGTTACAGGATACTTGAGTTGGAAAGTTACCTCTGTAAAGACCAAGGTCATGGGTATGTAAAATTCGACAAGGGTTCTATACTCTGTGTCTGTTATTAGAAACAGCAACAGTTTCATTTGGATGACAAGTCATGGACATCGATATTTTACTGAATTCCTTCCACCCCGCGGTGGAAAGAGTTTAATTTGATTTGTCTCATGGAAGCGGCTGATTTGGACCATGTGGATGCATTCTCCGTTGACCAAACTAAGAAGCATACTGAGGGTGGAGTCCCCCAGACTTTCATTAATTATAATCTTTTGATCATCATTTAAACAATAACCCGTCAGAGTTTCTTCCTATATGCATCTTAGGGAAACAAATCTCCTCAACGGTTATGGATTATATGATCCGTCGTAATATTCCAACAGGAAAATAAACAAAAAGAACAGGAAAAAGACATAAGGAAAATATTAAATGTAAAAGAAGTACTCATGCAAGGGCATATAAAGATACCTTGAAGGAAGCCGGGCATAAGTAGTATAGCATACAAAACAAGGGCAGTTAATCTTGTCATCCATCGGTACCCAAGCCTGAAGATTACCAAATGGTCAAATAACATACAATCCAACTTTTTAACAAACAAGAGAACCAAGGTCAAATACACCTTACAAGTGAAACTAAATAAAACGAAGTTGGGGAATTACAGGATGGAAAATCTCAACATATTGGATTTAGCAGAGACTGGAGAAGTAATATGTCCCAGAATTGACCACAAAAAGTTCAAGACTTCTAAACTGGAAGTAGTTCAAAAAACGAGCTTTTTCGTAAGTATAAATACCTTAATCAACCTATCCAAACATCCCGATTACTTGAAAGATTGACTACTTATTTCTGACTTGTCAGCATAAATTGGAAGAAAACTTGCATGCCAATGGCAGAAGTTGAGATGAGAAGAATCCATGACAACTGATAGAATCTATTGATCATTTATAGATGGATACAAACGGATTCTCATTCATGAGTTTCGAAGTTTTTGACTTCCATACTTGGATTTCTAGACAATGTGAATGTAAATTTGCACTTTTCCAGAAGTGTAACTTTGTATTGCCTAATGCTAAAAACAGATAAATTACATCTTCATAAACTTATTTTTTAATTTAACTCATGTTGCATAAAATAGTAAAACTTCAGAATCTCTCACTAGAATAAGAATTCTATATTATGCACAAGAACTAGTTAACTAGTTCCATAATAACTTGAGCAACTTTTTTCTTTCATCAGTAAAACTTCATATGAAAAGAATATTTTATGCAAATATCTGCAATTTGTACGTCATTTTTTATATTTTAAGTTTCAAATTGATTTGGTAGATATATGCAGTCAATAATTCTGATAAACATTTAGTAAAGTGATTCAACATCAAATATTTCTAGTATGTCTAATGTTTTTAAATTTATTCACTATGTTCTACTTTTTCGTGCAAGAATATAAAGTTGACTTTTTATATTTGTTTTTACCATTAATTACATTTATACATGTTCAGTGGTTTTTTAGTATAAATTCGGGCACAGAAATAGGTTCATTCATAAATCCACCAGGGAGCATTCCCCAGGTAGCTCACCAAATCTGCAGTGCACCCCACCGCACCTATGCGGTGTGAGGAGTAGTTTATCTCAAACAAGTGGTTATGGAGAATCAAACTCATATCAGGGATGTATTAGGCCGGTTCTTACCACCGATGTTGATTTGTATTTGTAATCTTTCTTCACCCCCCCCCCCCNCCCCCCCTCTCCAAAAAAAAAAAAGAAAAATAAAACTGTGCTCTGACACCACGACTCTTTAGATCAAATCAAAGTTAAACAAAACAAAAGGCAGAATTAAGGGGGAAACGTTGCTGGGATAAAAGCATAATTATGTCTTCTCTAATTTTCTTGGGAGACAAACAGACACCTAGATTGAGCAAGTTAAGATACCGCGGGGAATTCCCAATTCTAAATCATGAGCTGAACCAATCTAACTCTATATGTGTTACAAATTTCGAGCTAATCAAATATTTCCCTTTCGCAGCAGCTCCACCACTCAAACTCATTGCATCAGACATGCAAATCACGGTCTTATGTGAACAGTAACAAAGAGAGAAGCCAGAACTAGTACCCGAGATATCCGAGAAGGGTGAAGCTGAGTCTAGTCAAGAGATAAGTCTCGGCGGCAGCGTGGCCAATATCTCGGCTGAAAGACTGTTGGCGCCTTATGGCTCCAGGTTTCACGGCACCTCCGCGGCGTCTTCTCTGGTTGTTGAAACCTTCAATAGGCCAACTATAGACTCTAGAAAGCTTTGGACTCTCACAGGCATCATCAACCACATTGTCGCTTCCCAAAGACGATATCGGATGGAGCCGCTCAGCTTGATCCTCCGCCTCTGGTGCGCGCCTCATCGACGGCCAGCGAAAAGAGATATGAATTGAATCTGAATCGAAAATTGATGTTTCTATTCGAATTTTAAAATTTTAGTTATTATCGGTTTATCGGAAATGGTATCTATTTGGCGCGGTGGCTCTGAGTTTGTTCTTCTGGATTGCCGCAGCTTTTTCAGCCTTCGCTCTCGATTTTCGAAGTTGCTTTACTGTCTCTGTGCGTAGGAGGATGAACTGTCGTCCCGTTCGAACCGCAGTGCTTTTTTACACTGACAGTCAGATTTATAAATTTATCGTGCTTCTATTATAATTTTTTTCCGAAAATTCAAATCATTTTAAGGAAATATTATAATTTTTCTTAAAATTTTGGGCAATTTTCTCATTTTACGTAGCCGTTCTGCGCATGTGATGCGATCCGAATATAGTACTAAAAATAGTGTTTATTTAAATAATTTATAATATTTAAAAATTACTATAATACTAATCATCAAAACGTTGTTTGCATCTTTAATTTCACCTAAAACACGCTACCGAGGTATAAGTTTGCCATTCACTAAAAAAAATGTGGTTGCTTACTAATTCAATTAAGAAAAAGATTGAATTAATAAAAATGACAACACCGAACGGAAAACAAACATACAAATTATATTAGTTGAATGTAGTACCTTGTGAAAAAAACATAGTACAAGTAAGTCTGAAAGCCTTAATGTTTTCAAATAATAGAATGAGGATGAAGAAAATGTTCGAATAAACCTTGAAATACAATGATTATGGTGGAGCTGAAGTGATTACAAGTATTCAATCTAAGTTACTATAAGATTATCTTACTCCGTGTAGAGTAATTGTGATCGAGTTAACCTTACTTCTAAGATAAAATTGCAGTGTTAAAATTTCTGATTTTGTTCTGAAGTGTGTGCTTGAGATCTTCTTGCTTGTTATTTATAAATCGTAGGTGAGTAACTACTTCAAACTGTAACTACTCACTCTCTCATGTTTGTAATTATTTTGAACCACTTTGTCCACTTTGTCATGTCTTCAACTTCAGCTGACCATGTTGGCAACTTCAACTGTCTATGTCTGCAACTTCAACTGTCAATCCTTACAATGCAACCACCCATGACTTAGAATGTCAAACACGTAGCCATTATTTTAGTTTAACATTCACGTGCAAATCACATGTGTATCAGTCAAAATTTTTGATGATAATCATATACGGCCAACACATAGGCCAAATGTTAAACATCAAGCTCGCCATCATTGACAGTTGACTAAATCTCATTCGTTGTTTTTGGGGCTTAGGAACAAAGCGGAAAGCATGAATCGCTTAGAGATATCCTCTCATAATCATAATGGTCATTGAAATATGAGATATTATATTAACTATGATATCTCAACCTAATAAAGAAATACCAAGATAAACCTAATACATGATGTTATTGTAACCTTAGAATACTATCAAGACTAACTTAGGCATCCGACGTCATTCAACCGCATCACCCTAGTGTTGTTTAAGACTTGATAATTACGTTTTGTTATTTCTTTTTATTTTAAGTATTTTAGGGATGATAGGTCGTGAGTATATTAACTCGATGAGTAGACGTAAATGATTCAATGTCCACCAGTACCTAAGATATTGTGGTTTTAGTGACATTACATATGATCTCATAGAGTTTGTAATTTTAACAAAATAAAGACTTAGGTCTTCATTTCATTTGAAAGAAAGTTGGATTTTTCCAAAGGGGAAAAGCATGGGGAAATTGATAATGGCTATCAGCATAGTAGGGAAGGATCTGGTCACGAAGATGGACATAGATAGGAGGAACTTGTTGGAGTTCTAAGAGATTGACAACAGGGGTATAAGCATGGAAAAAAAATTTATATTAAATTTCGGTGGATAAAATTTGAAGTTTCTTGGTACGGATGAAAAAATAATAAATCCACATAAAAAAGTTGTCAAATGCGGCTTTTCTTAGTAGAGTAGAGGACAAATGGGTCTCATTTGTGAATCAAATTTTGTCACCTACTGATATACAATGGTGGGTCCCACATTCTTTTGTTTTTATTTACTTTCCTAATTTTTAATGAAAATTTTACAATCATGGGTTTTTTCCTAACATTGATACTGATAATTTTTTTCATCAAATATGTGTGAAAGTTTATCAAATATATATTAGGAGTTCATTAAATATGTACTGAGTTTATTAAATACATATAAATTAATACATTTTAGAAAGATTCATCAAATATGTATTGTGTTTATCAAATATGTATAGAGGTTCATCAAATACGTACTAGTGTTCACCAAATATGTATAGTGGTTCACCAAATACATAATGAGGTTCACTAAATATGTATAAATTAATAAATTTTAGAGGGGTTCACCAAATACATAGTGGGGTCACCAAATACTTAGTGGGGTTCACCAAATACATAATAGTTCACCAAATATATATAAATTAATAATTCTTAGAGTAGTTCACCAAGTACGTAGTGGAGTTCACTAAATACGTAATGTAGTTCACCAAATACGTATAAATTCATAATTCTTATAGGGATTCACCAAATATGTAATGAAGTTCACCAAATACGTACAAAGTCATTTTTGGTGAACCCCTCCAAGAATTATTAATTTTGTACGTATTTGGTGAAGCCCACTACGTATTTGGTGAATCCCGGTACATATTTGGTGAACCCTTCCAAGAATTATTAATTTATACATATTTGGTGAACCCTAGTACGTACTTATTGAACCCCTTCATGAATTATTAA
Source organism: Datisca glomerata (assembly GCA_003255025.1). Lineage (NCBI taxonomy): Eukaryota > Viridiplantae > Streptophyta > Magnoliopsida > Cucurbitales > Datiscaceae > Datisca > Datisca glomerata. Next base: position 2,000,009 of record QANY01008715.1, read on the forward strand.
TTTATACGTATTTGGTAAACTTCATAACGTATTTGGTGAATCTCACTTTGTATTTGTGACCCCACTACATATTCGGTACATGATTGTTTTAATGTATATTTGAACCTAAGATCTGTACATATATACATATTATTCTACGTTGACTAGTTACACCAATAATATCAACATTAACGGTACCACAAAATTCCACCATATATAAATATAGAGAATAAAACATACAAATCTACAAGTTTAGATCATCTTTAAATATCTCTGATTTTTACATTGTAAAATAAAATGACCAAAAAACTCATTTGCAAAATTAACCACTATTACAAAAAAACAAATAAAAAATAAAATGAGCTCTACATACAAAAACAAGAATTGTAATGAAAAAAATTAAATTGGCTTCTAAAGAAGACCATTTACAAGTGTGATGTACTAAAAACAGGTTTGTCATTAATGGTGTTGCTTTTCCTACGAGATTTTGCCTCTCCAAGCATGGTGATGATGTCTCTCATGGAAGGTCTTTCCTTTGGCAATTTAGCTGGACAGAGAAGAGCTATTCTTAAAACTAATAGCATTTCCTCTTGAACATGTTTGCAATTTCCTATGTTTGGATCCAAACATTACCGGGGGTTTTCTCCAAGGTTAGTTTAATTTTTTATTTTATAATTATTACCCTATAAGAACGTATCATTAATTATGTTGTCGTGTTTTATGATAAATATCGAGTAAAATAATTTTTCACTATTTAACAAACATGTATAACCTCTAAGGTTGGAGGTGAACATCATTAGAAGACTCGTTCTCTAAAAGCAAACATTCACTAAATTGAAAAAAAAATATTCCCTATATTTGTATATTGCATCTAGGCGAAACATCATCACCACATGGCGAAACGCCGCCACCACATGGTGAAACACCATGTGTTGATGGCGTTTAGAGCCTGCTGATGCCCTTTGGGCTCTCAAATGCCATCTTCTAAGTGGCGTTTGGGACCTAAATGGCACCTTCTCATTGGCTAATCATCATTTTTTGGTGATACTCTATACCGGCGGTTTCTCTCACCTATACCGGCGGTTTGTGAAACCTATATCGGTGGTTTTTGCCCCTATGCCAGCGGTTTCTGACGGTTCTTCCAATTTTAGGTGGTTTTGCCCCTATAACCGACGGTTTCTAGCGATTTTTCCAATTTTAGGCGATTTTTTTGTTTTTCAACGGTTTCGCATCAGGACAATGGTTTTTTCAGACATTTTTACAGCGGTTTTCCAATAAATTTGATTTTCTAAACTTGATCAGGGCATACAATGAATTGCAAATAAAGTTATCATGATTCTTAATTTTTCAATATGAACATTAAGTACTTTCACTTAATGAACATGAATAACCTTAAATCCCGGTTCGCATACACTTAGTCATTTTTACAGCTTAATCACATACACTTAGTGATTTTCATTCATTTAGTAAATTTCTCCACTTTACCATTTTCATGTACTCGTTTTGATGAAACTTAGTTATTTTCATGTACTTAATCATTTTCATAACGAAATCATTTTCACATAAGTGTTTTGATACACTTAATCATTTTCACACACTTAGTCATTTTCATATTATTAGCCATCGAGTAAAATAATTTTTCACTATTTAACGAACATGTGTAACCCCTTAAGGTTGGAGGTGAACACTTTTAGAAGACTCGTTCTCTAAATGTAAACATTCACCATATTCACTTATTAAGTGAAATTAGTTTAGATTAAGTAAAGATTCTCGAAACAATTGAACACTTATTCATAAACTCGTTAAAAGTTGTCATTGATAATGTTGTTGAGCTTTCATGACAAGTATCGAGCGAGACGTATTTTCACCATATATAATTAGGTGGTGATGTTATGATGACATGTAAATCTTATTTATCAGTTTTTATATACTTACTTGTTTTGTCACTTAGCCATATTATCATGCACTTAGAAATTTTGACGTACTTAGTAATTTTCATTCACTTAGTAATTTTTTAAACATTTCTCACTTTTATGTACCATTCTTGTCACTTAGTTGTACACTTAATCGTACATTTTATATTTTTTAAACACTTAACCATTATACACTTAACCAATTTAACCATTTTTATATACTTAACCATTTTTATGTACTTAACTATTTTCATACATTTAACTAATTTAGACACATAGTCATGATATTTTGATGACCGGTAAATCATATTTATCAGTTTGACAGTGTGTAAGCGTGATGGATTTGAATGATTTAGGTTGGTTGATTGACCAGAATCTGAATGATATTCAAAAGAGGATTGACTCACTTGACAAAAATCTAGCTAAAGTTACCGTAGTAGCAGCAGTAGCAGCAGATGACCTCCCAGCATTTTCTTTTATAATCAATCTATTAGCTAGTAAAACAAAACTAACTTGACAAAGGGACAACTCATCCGTGTGAACAAAATACAGCTAAACAAGAGTCTAGATTGACTCTTAAATGCTATTAAAATTTATATACATGATCATGACAATTAGGATGTTTCAGTCTTAAAGAACCAAAGGTAATTTGGATCCTATAATTAACATGAGAGATAGTTATATTAGCTTAATCTTTATAATTAAAATATTATAAATGGACTAGATTTGTTTTTCATGTAGCTTTAAGTTTTTATAAAAGAAATCTTGACTATTGAAAATGAAATTAATGGTCTGGATCTTACATCATTCTCCCATTTCCACTTGAAAATTACACGAGAGAGGGTTACATTAATTTAATCTTTATCACTTAAATATTATAAATGGACGAGATTTAGTTTGCACGTAGCTTTAAATTTTTATTAAAAATCTTTAAGTATTAAAAACGAAATCAATGGTTCAGAACTTATATCATCGTTTCATGCTAAATCGGGTCACCCTCCAAACCAACCTGATCAATGCAATGGATTAAAAGTTGTATTGATTCCCCAAATTTCATTTGTATCCCTTCATTTTAATGTGCCATTTATTAATTTTTTCTTGTCATGCTATTCATTATTAGGTATAATTTCTCCGTGTGCCCTCTAATTTGTTTAAGGGAAAATAATAACATAAATAAGTCACTTTCATAGTAGTGAGTTAGTAATTGATCTAAAATTGAAGTAGATCAATGACCATTTCTATTTAATTTAATTTTTAATTATTATGATTTATGTTCAATACCCTTATCTCATATTTCTACTAAGATTTTTTAGTTATTTTTTAAATTTTAAATATGCTAACTTCTTTATACCTAAATAGAATGATACTATTTGTTTAATTAAATATGAATTTTATATTAAGTGAACGTTTTGTTATTATAGATTTATAAATAATATGTATATTATGATGAAACATAAGTAATAATGAAACATAAGCAATATATTATCGATCAGATAATATGTATTAACATTTATTTAGGATAATATATAATATTGTATTAATATTTATTTAAGATGATATTCACATGTATTCAATATATGATATAATATTTAGAGTGTTAACGCATAATATGATATTAACATTTATTCACACACTAACAAATATATTAACAATCAAATAATATGATATTAATAACTTTATAGAATAATTTAATATTGAATAAATAGAGTATTAACATCATATAACATTGTATTATCGAGTATTTAAGAGTGTAACCACTTCTAATATTGTATTAATATTTATTTAATATAATTATGAACAGTAAATTTTGATGGAAGGGAGACGAAACCTAAGTTTGGGGAAAAATATGAACAGTAAATTTTCAATTAAATTAAAAAAAAATTATCCGTAACCTCTATAACTATTCCTGCAAATATAATATGATTGATATTATTACTATTTAATTTATTAATTAAATAATGAAAAATCTGAAAATATATTACAAATAAGGGTATTTTAGACAACCCACAAACTATTTAAATTACACTAGCTAAATAAGACTATTTATCTACTACATATTTTTTAGGCTAATTAATAACTTACCTCTTATAAATTTGTCTATCCACTAAGATTTATGTTAGTTTAACTGAGACGAACGCCCCCTAATTTGAAAATGATGCAGGCCTATTTTGTTGAAAAATAAAGTTATTACATTTTTTACACTAACGTAATTAAAAAAATATTAATACCAAATTGGCCCTTATTTTTACTATCTTCATTTTTTCTAAAACCATTTTCAGATCCAAACCATTTTCTCCTTCTTCTTATATTTGGATACAATTATTAGTTGGATCTACGTATCGAGGAATTTTTTCTAATTATATTATTATTACAAAATGTCCATGCCCATGCATCAACCGACAAACACTTTTCTCGTCACACCTCTTCTTTTCATATATTCTCAACGTAAAACATAAATGCGTTCAGCATTTCTTATTACTTTGTTTTCCATAGAAATAAAATTGGAGAATGCCACATATAGGATCTGACAACTTGATACTGTCACTAATTAATTTCTCCAACCAGGATTTTTCATTCCATAATCTTCTGGTATTTATTTCAATATATCTCTCCTACTTCTTTATATAGCTTAGTATTGGCCTCATGAGGCAACAACAACACCAACCCCCAGAAAAAAACAGAGAATTCCTATCTATTTCTTTCCAATTCATCAAGAAAGAAGGTGAAGCTTGCATACTTAACGAACAATTCATCAAGAAAAGCAACGTACAAGAAAAGGAAGAAAGGTCTGATGAAGAAAGTGAGTGAACTCAGCACTCTATGTGGAATAGATGCTTGTGCTATCATTTACAGTGCCTATGATTCACAACCAGAAGTTTGGCCTTCGCCAATGGAAGCCCAAAGGGTAATTTCTCAGTTCAAGAAAATGCCCGAAATGGAACAGAGCAAGAAGATGGTGAACCAAGACACTTTCCTTAAACAGAGGATTTCAAAAGCCAACGAACAGCTGAAGAAACAGAGGAAGGAGAACAGAGAGAAGGAATTGACTCAGATCATGTTTGAAAGTTTGATTGGGAAAGGCTTACAGGGTCTGAGCGTGACGGATTTGAATGATTTGGGTTGGTTGATTGATCAGAACCTGATAGATATTCAAAAGAGGATTGACTCACTTAACAAAAATCCGACTAAAGTTATAGCAGTAGCAGCAGCAGATGATGGAGTGCAGAAGAAGAGTGAAGAGATGACGATGATGGAGCTAAATACTCAAAGGAACGAAAATTACCCGATAATGAATATGCAGAGGCAGACATTGTTGATGGACATTGGGAATACTAGTGATCAAATGGGTTTTGGTGCTGCTGATGATTTTATTCTTTCTTTTGGAGATCATAACCTTAATGCTCTCTGGTCGAGTGTCTTTTTCCCTTGAGTTCTTTCTATGTTTCTTTTTTGGTAATTAGCTACTCTATGTTTCTGTGGCAGACGTCTGTCTTAATAAATTGCTATTATTTTCCTATCATTTTTTAATGATAACTTTAATTTTTGTGATTAAATATGCAGATAGTCTTCTATGCACGGTACATGACTTTTTTAATGAATATTTGAACCTAAAATTTGTACATCTATATCCATAATATATTAAAGGTGGCTTGATGTGAGAATCATTTCTTGGACCATTCAATCCCTACCATTAATAAGGTATTCCAAAAAACTAACTAAAAGAAATTTCCAGCACCAAAAATTTAGCAGAGGAAGGAGGGATGCAGAAGATTGGACCAACAAAACGAATGTTGGACCGTAATAGTAAGGTTGGATGATGTAATAACAAGTAATGTTACCAAATTATATTGTGCTTTTATTGGCAAGATCAATCCATGGTACAAAATATGCAATGGTTGCAACGCTAGAGTATATCCTCAAGCAGAAAACAAATTACAGGAGAACATATCATTCACAAGAAAGTATTTATTGAGGCTAATAGTGTCAGACGGTTTATAAGTATACGTCACAATGTTCGATGCAGTTCAAACTTTCATTGAATGTTCAGTGACTAAATATGGAGATAGTCTTTTAATGATAATCAAATAATATATCGAATTGTTTTAAATTTTTTACTATATTATAGTAACTATAGTAGTCAACATTTTTTGCCTTTTCATAACAATATACCTATGCATTTATGATTTAAAGAACGAGAACTGTGCAAACACTACAAGAAGCTGGTGCTCACAGAAGACAGAGTTCAAATTGTTAGTTAAGATGGATGAAAAGAAAAGAGAAGATAGGGCAAAGAACAGAGTGATTGTGGAAGAAGTGTCAAAGATTGATGAAAATGAGAGTGAAGCAGAAGGAAGTCAAAACGGCCAAGAAGCAGAAAAATGAAGATTAAAATGCCACTTTTATCTTTGATTTAAAGTTCTTAATAAAATATTTTTCCGTTTTATGTTATTTTGTAATTTTCTCTTCATAGAATCAATGATAAATCAGTTTGCATTCTAATTAATGTCTTATACTTACTTTTTTTTTACAAAAGAGAATTATATTAAAAGAGAAAATTTACTGAGGAGAGTTTGTAAGCAAATTGGAAATATAAACCACATCAGAAGGAACAAAATGAACACTACTCAATTGTATTTGTTACGTTTAGGCAAAAAAAGTATATTTGTTACGGATATTCTCCAGCTGAGCAGTAAGCAGTCAGCTAAAGTCTACTCAAGTATATTCCTTTTAATGTCTTATACTTCTGTAGTAACAAAAATACTTGAATTAATTAATAAACCTATTATTAGTATAATTACATATGAAAAAAATAAATAAGTTCAAACAACGTAACATGCTTGATTAATTAGGAATAAAAAATTTAATTTAATTTTTTTTGTTAAAAGGTAAATATTAATTTTTACCTTCCAAATAGAAAAAAATAGATAAAATTAATTATTAATTTTTATAAATCTATGAATTATATGAATTAAATGACAATGATGGAAGCCGGAAGTTACACTTTCATAGGATAATTACAAGAAACAAGCATTAATCAAATACAATTTAATGTGCTGCTTTTGTCTTTTCAAATTTCATATGTTGATGACTATGACAAAAGCGGTGCCATGTTGGTATTTATGACTTTTAATACAATTGAATTGAAAGATGACAATGATGAATTACAGTAGACAGTGACAATTATATTTTCATATGTTAACTACAATAAATACAACTTATCAATATTATTTAATGATTAGTTAAACAATTATTTATTTTACAAAATCATAGAAGAATTGAATGATAATGATAATAATTGATAAAATGTTCCTTGATATTTTTAATTTGTAATACTATTGAAAGATTACAATGTACATTGATTTTTGACAATGATGAAAATGGTGGAAACGGTGCCAGTTATGTTGGTATTTACACTTCATAAGATAATTATAATTACAAGAAACATGTATTAATCAATATTATTTAATGTTTTCTTTCTTCTCGATATTATTAAATCTAAATGAAACTGACAAATGCAATGAAAATTGAAACTGATATTTTAATTAGTGGAACAGTTTATTAATTTCACAAATTCATAAAGGGATTAAATAGTACTAATAATAGATAGATTGTTTGCTGGTATTTTAAATTTGTAAAACTATTGCAAGATTACGAAAATGGACGTGTTGGGTTTTCACGTGAAGCAAGAAAAGAATTATTGATGAGACTCCAAAATGTTTAGCAGAAATCTTTTTGGAAGTGATGTTGAAGGAGGTGGGTTGAATCCCATATCGTTAGGTATGGCAAATTCTTTTGTTCATTGCATGAAATTAGAAGAAAAATGACATTTATCATATTCCTACCTCAACTTAGCAAATTCTTTTTATTTGATTTGAATTAAACATCAACTAAATAGATATTAATCTCAAATAATTGTTCAAGAAAACTTATACTTCCATTTTCATTTTTATACTTCCGCTTCCTCATATATAATATTTTAACTACATCGTGCACACAAATAACACATATATCAAAATCTATAGAGATTATTTAGTCTGTTATATTTATTTAATGTGTAATTGTTTTGTATCTTCTACACCATATTGATACTTTCAGACAAGTATCAATACAACGTTCAAGAAACTTCTCATTCAACTATGACTTCGATCTCACCAAAAAATGTAAGCTACTAATTATCTTATACTATTTATAAATTCTGAATAAGTAAAAAGACATTATTGATAAAAAATAAATTATCATTTGATGCGATTAGCGAATAAAGATGTGTTAGTACATAGAAAACTTACTCTTTTTGCAGAGAACTTTTAGACATTGTCTCTGTCTTTTTCTTCTTTTTTTAATCATCTTTAGGACCCCTTCATATAATATAAAAATTATGTAAGTAAAATTCTTAAAATGTAAATGATACAAAAAATATACTCAATAAAAATGCTATGTGACTCCCCAAAATAGTAATACACGTTCGTGATTAACATATTATGTACCATTGATGTATTAACACACACATATTATGTACCATTGATATATATATNTATATATATATATGTTGTTAATTGCTATTCTCTTAATTGGATGAAATTTACTTCATCCTATAAACAGAAAGTTCAGGAACACCGTTTTGGTTATCAATCTAATTGATACTTAACTACACAAATCTTGAAGTAAAAGAAATCTCCCATTGATCTCCGAACGAGTAGCTAATGTAAATACAAAAAATCATAAGAAATTGTACTTCCAATATATATAGAAGTGTCCTCTGAAAAAAAAATGATCATTTAATCGTTCAAATGAGAGATGAAAGAGATGCAGAGAACTTTTTATAAGACTTTGATGCACAAGTATGCCACTTTTCCTAGGATAAATAACTACACCAACAAAATTCAAGATGTTACATTCAAATTCCCCAAATTATTTCAAAATTATTTCCAGATATTATTGATGTACATTTATATAAAAAAGACAAAAAAGCGATTTTCAACTAGAAGAGAGTAGGAAAAATCTTTGATACTAGGAGTCAATTTAGTAAGTAGATGTCTCATTTTTCTCTTCTTTTTTTTGTCGTGACCAAGCGCTTTGGCCTTCTTATTTTTATTTTTTTGGTTTTGAGTGAGCTAGGTGATTCTTGGCGGGATAGGTTGTAAAAACTAAAATACAGTATGCCTATTTTTAAGCATTCAAATTTTTTTTTTGAAAAAAACTAAAATACAATATACCTTTGTAACCTTTCACAGTCCTCATAGCAAAAGATAGAGAGTCAATAGCTCCATTCCTGGGGAATTCCTATCTATTTCTTTATATAGCTTAGTATTGGTCTTATGAGGCAACAACAACACCAATCCCTAGTAAAAAAACAGAGAATTCCTATCTATTGCTTTCCAAACATTTTCTTTTTCCAATTGGTTTCTTTTTCCTTTTTATAATTTGAAACACCATAAGATGACAAGAAAGAAGGTGAAGCTTGCATACATAACGAACGATTCATCAAGAAAAGCAACATACACGAAACGGAAGAAAGGTCTGATGAAGAAAGTAAGCGAACTCAGCACTCTATGTGGAATAGATGCTTGTGCTATCATTTACAGTGCCTATGATTCACAACCAGAAGTTTGGCCTTCTCCAATGGAAGCCCAAAGGGTAATTTCTCAGTTCAAGAAAATGCCCAAAATGGAACAGAGCAAGAAGATGGTGAACCAAGACACTTTCCTTAAACAGAGGATTTCAAAAGTCAACGAACAGCTGAAGAAACAGAGGAAGGAGAATAGGAACTGACCCGGATCATGTTTGAAAGTCTGACTGGGAAAGGCTTACAGGGTCTAAGCGTGATGGATTTGAATGATTTGAGTTGGTTGATTGATCAGAACCTGAAAGATATTTAAAAGGGGATTGATTCACTTAACAAAAATTCAGCTAATATTATAGCAGTAGCAGCAGCAGATGATGGAGTGCAGAACAAAAGTGAAGAGATTATGATGATGGAGCAAAATACTCAAAGGAACGAAAATTACGAGATAATTAATATGCAGAGGCAGACATGGTTCATGGACATTGAGAATACTAATGATCAAATAGATTTTGGTGCTGCTGATAATTTTATTCTTTCTTTTGGAGATCGTAACCTTAATACTCTATGGTTCAGTGTCTTTTTCCCTTGAGTTCTTTATATGTTTTTTTAGTAATTAGCTTCTCTGTGTTTCTGTAATAAATTGCTATTATTTTTCTATTATTTTTTAATGACAGCTTTAAGTTTGGTGAAAGTTTTTATGGTATAATCTATGCACAGTACGTGACTGTTTTAATATATATTTGAACCTAAAATTTGTACATCTATATAGAGGAGTTTGAGAGAGAATGGTGGAATAATCTGGAATCTCAACCATGCTTGCCCTACACATTCCATCTACAGGGAGTGGCTGCGGAGTAATCGAGGAAGTAATAGAGAGAATGGTGGAAAATCTAGATATTTTAACAATGGTTGCTCTATATGAAACGATACAGTTTTAAAATTAGTGTGTAGAAGCTTATAAATAAATTTATTTTCAATATTATAAAAGATTATTAGGATAATATTGTTTGGGGTTATAAATAATAAAAAATGCCTCATTTTTTAAACAATGTCTTTATTGGCGAGATAATAAAGCTGACAACTATGAAATACATTATAATAAAAAAAATATGAAAGACATCATGAATAACACTTACAAATAATTAGTTAATTAATTAATTAATACAAAAGCTTTAGATTATCAGCATACAATGAAACTATGCGTTTTTATTTGTTGTTAGCAAACTTGAAACATGAAATAATTAACAAATCACTTAGTTAATTAAAATTTGATTTATTAGTTGGTCAGTGTAGAATTACTTTAATATTAGAGGATTCAATAGCATAACCATATTCTAATGAGATCTGTTATTCTGCTTTATTGCAGTAATTGAGAAACAGGTTAACACATGGGTAATCAAAATAAAAGAATGAGATATTCAATACTCTCACAATAATATAAGATCAGAAAGATTCAGCAATCAAACGAATCAAGAAAGAAACGACAAACTGGAAAGACAAGTAATATTTGTAGAAAATCAAGTTCTAATCATGTCATAAATGGGCAAATATACTCCAATCAATTGCAAGGTAAGAAATTAAATTGTTTATATAAATGATATATTTATTATATTATGTTATAATGTAATTCAACTCATCTAACGCAATTTGCTAAACATGCTATAGGAACTAATTTATCTTGGTCATTTTATTCTCCAATACGTGAACTAAAAAAATCCGATCGTGCAAATTCTGTGGTGCAATGCAAATTCTGTCATTTTATTCTCCAGCATTTTGTTGCTATAATGGTCAGGTAAAAATATAATAATATTTTTGTCATTTAACGTTACATAATTTTTTATATTTCACTATCTAAATTATTCAATAAAAGTGTACTAGGTACAACTTGCCGGGACAATTATGCTAGATGAGTTGTACAATTTCTTTACTTCACAGTCAGAAGATGGAATTTTGTTCAGAAAAAATATTAAAGGTTATAACAGTATCTTCTCATTCACACCATTTGGCGTTAAATTGGACAAAGATCTAGTAACATCAAAGAGAGGGGTGTACACCTTTAGAGCTCAATGACAAATATATCATGACCTACCATCTCTTTTATCAGAGAATCAACCAATATTCTTCTAGTTATATTTTTGACACAGATCATGAATTGCAAAATAGAATTCATATTTTAAGAGACGTTTGGCTTAACGAAAGTATTATTGGAAGGTTGATGCTAATTATGAAAAACAATCCTTATGCTCAATTTTTTCGTAGCATAAAGGACAAATCATCTATTGAAGATATAAAGCTACATATTGCTAGCAATGTCAATGTTGACCAACGTGTGTACAATACTCTGGCAGTAGATCGAGTTTCTTTCATATGTATTGAAGGAAACAACGGTCACATGCCATCTAAAAGGGATATAGTTCATGCACATTCTGAAAATCGACATAGAATACAACATTACTTTAGTTGTTATGATTCTCTTCAATATCCATTATTTTTTCCAAATGGGTAGGCCGGTTGCATCAAGACATCATGAAAAGAACAATGCAAGATAGAAATGGCACTAATCTAATGCGCTCGAGTGAAACCACAGAAGCTATTCTCAATTTTAATTCTACATAAGATATCATCAGACATGAACGTCAACGTCAGAATAACATTTTAAATATTTCTTATGATTAAATAATTATAATTTTTAATATATGAGTTACACGAACGCGTGCAGCAATGGTATCATGTAGAGAATTTGGGAGGACCTGGTCTGTCTGCATGCATGATCTATTTCTCTTCCTTAAACTATTCTTGGTGACTTCAATGAAGTAGTTCATCCAGATGAGAAAATGGGAAGATACATAACTGGGACGAGAGTATGAAAGACTTTGCCAAATATCTTAATACCATGATCTTAGCTTTTGTGGGGCCTTCTATACTTGGTGGAATCACCAAGTGGGTAACACCCACATTCATACCAAAATTGATAAAAGTTTGGTAAACTCAGATTGGAGGAACTCTTTCAGTCTATCCTCGACTTTGTTTGCTCCTCCTGGATGCTTTGATCATAGTCAAGCAGTTCTTAGATTCTGTCTTGAAGTTCCATGGCCAAAGTCCTGCTTCAAATACTTTAATTTTTAGGCTGATGTAGAGGGTTTTACTGAGACTATTCAACAAGCTTGGGACCTAAATCTTTATGGAACTATAATTTATAAACTTGCAAAGAAGCTGAAATCTGTTAAGTTGGCCTTTAAGAGTTTTAACTCTTCTCATTGGAGTGATATCTATAAGGATGAGTGAAGCCAGAACTGCTTTAGAACTAGCTCAGGAACATATAGATTCTCATTCAAACTAAGAAGATTTTTCAAGACTTCCATAACTAGAAGCTTGCTGAGGAGAGCTTCTATATAAAAAATCAAGAATTTCTTGGCTCAACCTTGGGGGTAACAATACATCTTTCTTCTTTAATGCTGTTAAAGCTCATAGAAGAAAGTCTAACTTCACATTTCTCATTAATGATCAAGGAGTGATTATTACAGATCCCACAGAGATTCAGAACCTGGTGATTAATTTTTATAAGGATCTGCTGGGTAAACAAATTGCATATTCCTGATAACAATTGGGAGATTCTAAGAACTTCCTTCCCAACAGACTTAGCCTTGCAGATTATGATGAAGTGCTTCTCCTTTCACTGCTGAAGAGGTTAGAAATACATTCTTCTCTTTTAGTGACAGGAAATTCCTTGGCCCTGATGGTTTTAATGCTAGTTTCTACAAAAAGAATCGGCATATTATAGGAGAAGATGTTAGTGACGCTACTATTTTGGAATTTTTCCTAACTAGTGAACTTCTGAAACTGTTTAATAGCACTGTCATCACTCTTGTGCCTAAGGTGCCCAGTCCTAGCAAAGTTTCTAAATTTAGGCCGATTTTGTGGGTAACTTATTTTATAGGTGCATTACCTATATGTTGGCTAATAGATTTAAATTTTTTATGCCTAATCTCATTAGTCTGAATTAAACAACATTTATCCCAGGGAGAGCCATCTCAGACAATATTCTACTTTCTCAGGAACTCTTAAGGGGTTACCACAGAGACTCATTCTATCCTAGATGTGCTCTCAAAGTATATTTGTAGAAGGCTTATGATAGTATTAAGTGGCATTTCCTTGGCCAAGTTCTCTCGAGCATTAGTATGCCACAAAGGTTCACTAACTGGGTGATAGAGTGTATGACAACCTCAACCTACACTATCAACATGGATGATTAATGTGGCTTTGAAAAAAAAATTATGGACTCGCACAACTGATCAGAGTAAGGGAGCTAAGGTTGTTTGGTTACTGTGTGTGCCCCATATTCTGCAGGTGATCTGGACCTGAAATAGCTTATTGTGTGGAACCAGCATGTTGTTTCCAGGCATTTCTGGAAGTTGTCAGGAGGGACAAAGAATATGGGTAGCTTGGTGTGGCCATTACCTGTTAAAGGGCCATTCAAGCCTCACTATTAAAATGCATCCTGACCCCTCCTTGTCTTGGATGAAACTTATTAAGCTTAGGGAGAAGGTTTCTCAATTCTATAGTGTGAAGGTATGTGATGGTAATTGTGTTTGCCTATTTACTGATCCATGGCACTGTGATGGCATTCTCCTATAAAGATTTGGTATGAGCTTTGTGTCTCGTCTGGCTTGAATCTCCACTCCAATATTTCTATTCTTATAAGGTCAGGATCTTGGCATTGGCCAAACCTTAGTTGAGAGGTATTTCTATTGGGGGTTATGCATTCAAAACATGTGTATTGACATTTTGATATGATATTTAAAGATGATTATATTTTTCTTATAATTGTTCTTTTAAATTATTGTTGAATAATTTATATAAATATCTATAAATTCCATATTCCATTAATGAGACTATGATCTTGTATTAGTGTAAGAGGATTAAGATCATAGATAAATGAATAAAATTGTTGTGCTGCTATAACTTAACAACCTAAAAGCTCTGCGTTGAACTTCAGCCCCTTCGCGTTGGCCACAGGGCAACAGCCTCTGACGCCCCACACCATTGCGGCAGGAGGGGTTAGCAAGAGCGTTTTCTCTTCGACTATTGCGTAATACTCCCAATAGCTTCTCTAAAGGTGCGCTAAAATCATCCACTCCTTTGTTGAAAAGATAAATCAATCCACCATATAGTCCGTGTGCAAGAGATCCAAGCATGGCCTTTATTACATATGGTTCCAAAAGCTCCAAAGATAATCTGGTTAAAATTAATTGAAGTTGAAATTCAATCCATTTAAGAAGAGAACAATAACATTAGAAGGTGGGTGAAGACAATAGTCATCATATACAAATTCACATTAGAGAACAATGTATTTAATATATACTTCACAAGCAATGACATCAACTTATATCTGTATGAAATGTGTCTTTTGTGTCGTACTACATCAATGCTAATGAGCCACAATACCCCTTTGAGCTTGTCTGAAGGGCGTTGTAGAAGACCAACTAATGAACCAAAAAATAGGTGAACATGTAAAAGTCTAAACCAGAAGTTATAAGCTCCAAATTTGTCCTTCAGTCAAATCTACAATTCTTCTAGCTGGAAGGCTTCTACAAAAATATGTTGTTGATATGTATATAAAGCTAGAAATAACAAGACTTGATTTCTACAGAACACAACAATCACATATTTGATCAGAGTTATATCAGGGAATCGTCGATACTGTGAATGCAGGTGAAACAAGAGGAGACATAGTAGGAAAAAAGATTGTTCTTCTCGCATCATTTATTGGAGTTCCAAAAGACATGCGACATCTTTATTTGGATGCAATGGCATTAGTCCAACGTTTTAGAAAGCCATGCCTTTTTATAACAATGACATGCAATTCAGACGGGAAAGAAGAACTTGAAGAAGGTCAACATCCTCAAGATAGACCTGATATCACATCAAGGGTTTTTAAAAGAAAGTTAATGGACTTAAAAGATCATATTCTAAAAAAGAAATTTTTTGGAGAAGTTGCGGCTTATGTGCATGTGATCGAATTTCAGAAAAGAGGGCTATCACATTTTCATATGTAATAACATTGAAGAATGGTGATAAAATGACTAATGCTGACCAGTATGACAAATATGTTCAAGCTGAAAAGATATCTTCCACAACATGTGTTCCATGAGTTTAACTCTTGAAAAGATAATTAAGTAATAAATAAAAGTGTTAAAGTAAATAATGCTTGCGATAATATAAAACAAGCAAGTAAAATAATTATGAAAACTTAAAGTGTGAATATTAAGTTGCGGAAATTAAGTGAAGAAAATTAAAGTGCAAAAAATAAATAGCACAAAATAAAAAGAGAAGAATGAGAAGAAGATAAGTACACAATATTTTACGTGATTTGGGAATCCTATCTCTACGTCCACACTCCAAGGCCCTCATTGGAGATTTTTAATCTCACGATCTTCTTAAGGGTGGAGACCAAACCTTACAAACCCTATTAGCTTTATGGGTGCTAATTAAATCTCACAAAGCTATGTGTTTCGAGATTAAGTAAACCCTTAGAATAACTCTAAAAGAGTAGAATCTTCAATCTAAGCTCACGAAAAACATTATCTTGCTCACTCAAGAAACTTGCAAGTATAAAGCTCAAAATATTAAGTGAAATTTAGGAGAGTATTGGGAGAGTTTTAAGAGCAAGTCTCTTGGCTATGAATTATGTTTTGTGAATATAAACGAGGTGTATTTATTAAGGAGATGGAGGTTGGGGTTTAGGAAGGAAAATTTCAAATTTTGAATATAGACAAAGGAAAGGACATTCCATCCTTAATAAGGACAAAAAATCATTGACCAAAAAGGTAAGGAAAAATCCTACGAAAAAAAATAATATGATAAAAAACTATTTGGGTAAGTTCCATATTTTTTTATCTACTTGAAATTGAAACTTACTTTGTTTGTGTTTTATCATTATCTCCATCTCATGTATTTTGTCTATTGTGCAAGAGAGATATGATTTGGTGTTTAGGCTTTTTATGGATGTAGACTTAATTTAAGGATAGTTATCCCTAAATACATTGAGCTTTAAGAAAGGTAAATAAAATTGGTAAGCTCCTAATAAAGTTTACATGAAAGTAAATATTTTCACGATCTTAATTTTCATGCTTTATAAGCTACCATGAAAATAAATACTTTCCATGATCTTTAATTGGAATGCCTTATGGTAATTTTTCCAATAGCCACTGCAAACTTGATTAAATTTATTAGCAACATATATTTTTTTTATCATCAAAAGTTACCCGATAGTGATATAAGGCTAACAATAACAAGTAAGAGATTGACGTGGATTACTATAGTACCACATGACACTACAGTAGTGGGTGTGCAACATTGTAGTGCCATGTGGCACTACAGTTATGCACAATAGCAGTGGGTCTCACTACTATTAGAAATTTAATAATTAAATATTATTTCAATTATCCAAAAATATCTGATACCCAATTATCAAGAAAAATATACAGATATTATTCTAATGACCTTAAGATGTTCAATCAATTAAGAATCAATCAATCAGTTGATTGAGAGAATCAATTCATCAATCAAGAGTTGAGAGAAGTACACAATTTCTCAACAGTGATTTTTCTATGATTAAGAGTGAATCGAAATCTCTAAAAGATTAATCATCACGTTCATTCAGAGAATGGTCTCACAAAAATCATTCTCAGTAAATTATCTAGATCTTATGTATTGAGTATATCTAAAGACAAAAAAATATCTTCGTTATATTCTACGCACCCACACACATTCTACTGTATTGAGGATTGACTTAGTCTTGATATGGATCTCGGAGTCCGCGGATCATTGGAATGATTTCGTGGGAACGGAGAATCGATTGGAGTCGCGAGAACGCTTGATTTAGACTACAAGAGGTATATGATCGCTAACCTTGTATGTTATTAATTTAATATATAAATATATAATAGATTCTGACTGATTAAGAAGTGTTTTCAATAAAAAGTTCTTTTTTGTTACCGTAGCGTTGCACGATTTATTTTATTAAAAGATTTGATTTTTATAAAAAATAATTAATTTTTAAAATGATCACGCGCCACACACTTCTGACACGCACGCGCCGCGATGACCAATACCTTTTATGTTTCTTTTGTGGTAATTAGCTTCTCTGTGTTTCTGCTTCTTTGGCAGACATTTGTTTTAATAAATTGTTATTGCTTTCCTATCATTTGTTTAATGACAGCTTTAATTTTTGTGAAAGTTTTTATGGTATAATCTCTGCACTGTACATGACTGTTTAAATGTATATTTGAACCTAAAATCTATATATATACACCTATTATTCTACGTTGGCTATTTACATCAATTATGTTAACATTAATGGTATCATAAAATTTCACCATATATAAATATAGAGAATAAAACATACAAATCTACAAGTTTAGATCATCTTTAAATATCTCTGGTTTTACATGTAAAATAAAAACACCAGAAAACTCATTTGCAAAATTAACCACTGATTACAAGAATAAATATAAAATAAAATGAGCTCTGCATACAAAAACAAGAATTTTAATGAAAAAAAATTAAATTGGTTTCTAAAAGAAGACCATTTACAAGTATGATGTACTAAAAACATGTTTGTCATCAATGGTTTTGCTATTCCTACGATATTTTGCCTCTCCAAGCATGGCGATGATGTCTCTCATGGAAGGTCTTTCCTTTTGCAATTTATCTGTACAGAGAAGAGCTATTCTTAAAATTAATAGCATTTCCTCTTGAACATGTTTGCAATATACTATGTTTGGATCCCAATGTTGACGGGGTTTTTCTGCGAGGTTAGTTTAACCTTTTATTTTATAATTATTTTCTTATAAGAACGTATCCTTAATTATGTTATCGTGATTTTATGATAAATATCGAGTAAATAATTATTCACTATTTAACGAACCTCTTAAGGTTGGAGATGAACACTTTTTGAAGACTCATTCTCTAAATGTAAACATTCACTAACTTTAAAAAAAAAACATAATCACCGTATTTGTATATTGCATCTAGGTCAAACGTCATCATCACATGGCAGAACACATCAACTAGGGGTGTTCAAAAACCGTCCAGACCATTTAGTCTGAACCGATCCGAACTGAAATTGATCAGTCTGGATGGTTTTTTATTATTAATGGTCGGTTGGGTCCTCCTTTTAGAGAGGACCGAAATTTCAGACTCGTCTAAAATGTTTGTTAGTTCTGGACCGATCAGACCGTATAGTGTGTGTGTGTGTGTGTGTGTGTGTGTAGATATATGTATTTTTTTTGGGTTTTAGGTTATTTCTCTTTTCTCCCTTAGCTCAGTCAGACCCTCTCCTTCTTCGCGTCTCGCCTCTAGCCAACCTTCTCGCGTCTCGCCTCCAGTCAGTGCCTCTCGCGTCTCGCCTTCAGCAGCCCCTCTCACGTCTTACGACTCTGCCTCTCACCTTTCCCCTCCCTCAGCTCAGTCCCTCTCACTTTCTCTTCACTCTCTCTCCCTCAACTCATCCCCTCTCACGTCTTATGAATCTGCCTCTCACCTCTCCCCCCCTAGCTCAGTCCCTCTTCACTCTCTCTCCCTCAGCTCAACCCCTCTCACGTCTCACGACTCTTCCTCTCACTCAGACCCTCAAACCCTCTCCTTTAGCTTAGACCCTCTCCTTCTCCCTCAGCTCAGACCCTCTTCCTCTCCCTCAGCTCAGACCCTCTTCCTTTCCCTCAGCTCAGACATTTATTGCAAAACAGTTATTTAGTCTGTTAAGTCTGTCCGAGCCGACCGTTGAATTTTAGTCTGGTCGGTCTGGATTTTTTTTAAGATTTTTTGTCCATTCCGTCCTCCATATAAGAGGACCGTGATTTTCGGCCTGGTCTTATTTTCCTCCAAAAGTCTGACCAGACTGATCGTTGAACACCCCTAACCATCACCACATGGCAGAACGCCATCATCACATGGTGAAACGCCACCTCCACATGGCGAAACGACATTTGTTGATGGCGTTTAAAGCCTGCTGATGGCATTTGGGCTCCCAAACGCTATCTTCTTAGTTACGTTTAGGACCTAAGTGGCACCTTCTCAGTGGGTAATCTCCATTTTTTGGTGATACTCTATACCGACGGTTTCTCTAACCTATACCGGCGGTTTGTTCAACCTATATTGACAGTTTCCCCCCTATATCGACGGTGTTTACCATTATACAGGCAATTTTTTACGATTCTTCCATTTTAGGTGGCTCTGTCCCTATACCTGTGACTTTTGCCCTTATACCAGCGGTTTCTAGCGATTTTCATATTTTAGGTGGTTTTGTTGTTTTTCGGCGGTTTTGCAACAATACAATAGTTTTTCGGATATTTTTACAGCGATTTTCCAATGAATTTGATTTTCTAAATTTGACCAGGGTACACTTGATGAGTCATAAATAAAGTTATCATGATTCTTAATTTTTTAATGCGAACATTAAGTACCTTCACTTATATTTTAAATTAGATTTGAATTAAGTAGTTAATTGTTAAAACAATTGAACACTTATTGATAAATGCATAAGAACATATTCTTGATTATGTTGTTGTGGTTTTATTGCAAGTATCAAGTAAAATATTTTTTCACCATTTAATGGACATGTATAACCCTAAATCCATATTCAGATACACTTAGTCATTTTTTACAACTTAGTCACATACATTTAGTGATTTTCATTTACTTAGTAAATTTCTCCACTTCGCCATTTTCATGTATTTGTTTTAATGAAACTTAACTATTTTCATGTACTCAATCATTTTCACAATGAAACCATTGTCAGATAAGTGTTTTTGATACACTTGGTCATTTTCATACTCGTAGCAATCGAGTAAAATAATTTTTCTCTAAGGTTGGAGGTGAACACCTTTAGAAGACTCGTTTTCTAAATACAACTCGATACTGTGAATGCAGATGAAACAAGATGAGACATAGTAGGAAAAAAGATTGTTCTTCTCGCATAATTTATTAGAGTTCAGAGCATGCGACATCTCTTATTTGGATGCAATGGCATTAGTCCAACGTTTTAGAAAGCCATTCCTTTTTATAACAATGACATGCCATTCAGACTGGAAAAAAGAACTTCAAGAAGGTCAACGTCCTTAAGATAGACTTGATATCACATCAAGGGTTTTCAAAAGAAAGTTAATGGACTTAAAAGATCATATTCTAAAAAAAAAATTGGAGAAGTTGCGGTTTATGTGTACGTGATCGAATTTCAGAAAAGACGACTTCCATATTTTCATATGTTAATAATATTGAAGAATGGTGATAAAATCA
Source organism: Datisca glomerata (assembly GCA_003255025.1). Taxonomy (NCBI): domain Eukaryota; kingdom Viridiplantae; phylum Streptophyta; class Magnoliopsida; order Cucurbitales; family Datiscaceae; genus Datisca; species Datisca glomerata. The sequence continues at coordinate 2,020,763 of QANY01008715.1, forward strand.
CTAATGCTGTCCAGTATGACAAATATGTCCAAGCTGAAATACTAGATAAAGAAATGAATTTTCCTTGTGAAGCAGTTGCCAGGCATATGCTACATGGACCATGTGGAGAATATATTAAAAAATGTCCTTGCAAGGTAAATGGAGCGTGTAGATTCCATTACCAAAGACTGTTTTCATCAAAGACGATGCAAGGAAAATATGCATATCCAATATACAGAAGAAGAATTGATGGAAAGCTGTTAAATACTTGTATAAGTATATCCATAAAGGTCATGATAGAGCTGTTGTCTATATATCTCATGATGATAAAAGTAGGATTGTAAAGGAAATAAGAGACTTTCAAGATGCAAGGTGAGTTTCTGCACATGAAGCTTTATGGAGAATTTATTATTTTTGATTGAATGAAATGTCACCTGCTATCATTAACTACAACTTCCCCTTCCAAACCAACAATTGATGTCTTATTGGGAAAATCAAGACTTGCAGAGAGTTCTTCATTTTGAGCATTTCTCTAAGGCAATGTTGACGGAGTATTTTCAAATGTGTACGAAGTCCGAGGATGCAATAAGATATTTGTACGGAGAATTTTTGGAACACTATGTTTGGGATAGACAATTACATCTATGGACAAAAAGGAAAAAAGGAGAAGTTATATCACGCATTGCGAGTGCAAATCCAAATGAGGGAGAAAGATATTATTTGCACATATTGCTCAATCATGTAAAAGGGCGAAAATCTTTTGAGGATCTCATGAATGTTGATGGGAGATAATTTTGGACATTTAAGGACTCAGCACCAAAAGAGAGGTATTCTCGAGTCTGATGAAAGTATCATTGAATGCTTAGATGAAGCAATTAGTTTTCAAATGCCTCAAGCACTTAGAAGACTTTTTGCGACAATAATGGCACATTGTGAACTGACTGATGTCAGAAATTTATGGGAACTATACTCTGAATTTATATAAGAAGATTACAAAATCAACATCACGATTCTTTACAATTACATCTTCAATGTACACTTTAAGACATACTTCCTTGAATCCATGGGGAGAAATATCAATGCAAATGACTCCCACAAATAAGCAATGCATCAATAGACATCGAGTCTCACAATATAAAAGAAATCTTAGATGAAATGTCAATTGAGGTATCAAATGAAGATATTGAAGCATCAAAAAATCTAAACCAAAAGCAGAAAAAGGCATATGATGTCATACTTGAGAAGATAAATAGTAAAAGAAGTTGTGTTTTCTTTGTTGATGGGCTAGGGGGAACTGGAAATTTTTTTTGTACCGAGCTGTACTTGCTGAAATAAGATCATGTGGAAAGATAGCACTTGCAACTGCAACTTCTAGGGTAGCTGCTTTAGTATTACCTGGAGGTCGAACTGCTCACTCAAGATTTAACATTCTGTTGCAAGTAAACGAGTCAACCATCTGTAACATATCAAAGCAAAGCAGTCGTGCAGAACTTATTAGACAAGCAACATTAATTATATGGGATGAAGCACCGATGGAAAAAATGTTGCAATTGAAGGGTTGACAAGATGTTTCAAGATATCATTAGCAAATCAAAACCATTTGGTGGAAAAGTTTTGGTATTTGGGGGAGATTTTCGACAAGTGCTTCCGGTTGTTCCATGAGCAACAAGACAACAAATGGTTAATGAAAGTTTGGTGAGATCATATCTTTGGGAAAAGATAGAAAAACTACAATTGACCAAGAATATGAGAGCTCATAATGACTATCAATTTGTAAAGTATTTACTAAAAATTGGAATTGAACTAAACAAACAATAGAAGATGACTTCGTTTCACTTCCAAATCAGATAATAGTTTCCTGTGAAGATGAAGTTACCTTAGAACTTAGTCTGATCATATCTATTTTCTAAGATTTACCAAACAACATTGAATCATCAAAATATATAACACAATGAGCAATTATTTCTACAAAGAATGAATATATTGATCAAATAAATAAAAGAATGATTGAACTCTTTCCATGAGAAAGCAAAGAGTTTTGATGAAGCGGTGTATGATACAAATAATTGTTATCAACAAGAGTTTCTAAACACATTGTTACCGAATGAAGTTCCACCACATTGATTAGTGTGAAGAAGAATTGTCCAATAATTCTATTGCGAAATTTAGATCCTTCAAATGGCATATGCAATGGAAGTAGAATGGGTTGTCGAGACTTTAGAATTCATGTGATCCATGCTGAAATCACTATTAGACAACATACATGTAAACATGTTTTCCTTCCGCGTATACCGCTAAGCCCTCCAAATGATGAAGGTTATGCATTCAAATTCATAAGAAAACAATTTCACGTTCGACTATGTTTTGCAATGACTATCAACAAGGCACAATGTCAAACAATACCTCATGTCGGAATATATCTTTCACAACATGTGTTCTCTCATGGACAATTATATGTTGCACTTTCAAGGGAATTTCTAGGAAGATAACAAAGATTTTAGTCAAATCAGATACTCCTTCTCCAACCAAAAATATTGTATACAAATAGGTTCTCATTTAATAAATATCACATTTTTGCTAACATTTCATAAATGCAATGTTATTATAAATTTATATTTTTTATGCACATCTAAAAATAACATTTGTACAATTTTTATGATTAATTTTAATAATAACGTGCAACGCACGTTATCAACGACGAATATATACATATTATTCTGTGTTGGCTAGTTACCCTAATAATGTTAACATTAACGGTACCATAAACTTCCACCATATATAAATACAGAGAATAAAACATACAAATCTACAAGTTTAGATTATCTTTCAATATCTCTGGTTTTACATGTAAATCAAAGGACCAGAAAACTCATTTGCAAAATTAACCACTGATTACAAAAACAAATAAAAAATAAAATGAGCTCTACATACAAAAAGAAGAATTTTAATGAAAAAAATTAAATTGGCTTCTAAAGAAGACCATTTACAAGTGTGATGTACTAAAAACAGGTTTGTCATTAATGGTATTGCTTTTCCTACGAGGTTTTGCCTCTCCAAGCATGGTGATGATGTCTCTCATGGAAGGTCTTTCCTTTGGCAATTTAGCTGTACAGAGAAGAGCTATTCTTAAAACTAATAGCATTTCCTCTTGTTACATGTTTGCAATTTCCTATGTTTGGGTCCAAACATTGCTGGGGTTTTTCCGAAGATTAGTTTAACCTTTTATTTTATAATTATTATCTATAAGAACGTATCCTTAATTATGTTCTCGTGATTTTATGACAAATATTGAGTAAAATAAATTTTTACTATTTAACGAACATGTATAACTCCTAAGGTTGGAGGTGGAGCACCTTTAGAAGACTCATTCTCTAAATGTAAACATTCACCAAATTAAAAAAAAAACATATTCTCCATATTTGTATATTGCATCTAGGCAAAACGCCATCACCACATGGCCAAACACCACCACCACATGGTGAAACGCCATGTGTTGATGGCGTTTAGAGCCTACTGATGTCGTTTGGGCTCCCAAACGCCATCTTCTCAGTAGCGTTTGGAACCTAAATGGCACATTCTCAGCTGCTAATCCCCATTTTTTGGTGACACTCTATACTGGTGGTTTTTCTAACTTATACCGGCGGTTTGTGCAACCTATATCAGCCGTTTCCCCTATATCGACGGGTTTGCCCCTATACCGGCGGTTTCTGACGATTCATCCAATTTTAGGTGGTTTTCGCCCTATACCGGTGATTTCTAGCGATTTTTCCAATTTTAAATGATTTTGTTATTTTTCGATGGTTTTGTATCAATTCAATTGTTTTTAAGATATGTTTACAACAGTTTTCTAATAAATTTGTTTGTTTAAACTTGATCAGGGTAAACTCGATGAATTATAAACAAATTTATCATGATTCTCAATTTTTCAATGCAAATATTAAGTACTTTCACTTATATTTTAAATTAGATTTGAATTAAGTAATTAATTGTTAAAATAATTGACACTTATTCATAAACGCATAAGAACATATTTCTTGATTATGTTGTTGTGATTTTATTACAAGTATCAAGTAAAATAATTTTTCACCATGTAATGAACATAATAACCCTAAATCCCGGTTCACATACAATTAACTATTTTTACATCTTAGTCACATACACTTAGCGATTTTCATTCACTTTGTAAATTTCTCTACTTTGCCATTTTCATGTACTTGTTTTGATGAAACTTATCTATTTTCATGTACTCAATCATTTTCACAACAAAACCATTGTCGCATAAGTGTTTTGATACACTTAGTCATTTTCATACTCGTAGTCATCGAGTAAAATAATTTTTCACTATTTAACGAACATGTATAACTCCTAAGGTTGGAGGTGAGCACCTCTAAAAGACTCATTCCCTAAATACACAAACATTCACCATATTCACTTATTACGTGAAATTAGATTGGATTAAGTAAAGATTCCCGAAACAACTGAACACTTATTCATAAACTCGTTAAAAGTTATCATTGATAATGCTACTGTGCTTTTGTGACAAGTATCGAGCGAGACATGTTTTCACCATATATAAGTATAGATGATGATGTTATGATGACCGGTAAATCTTATTTATCAGTTGTATGTACTTGCTTATTTTGTAACTTAGCTATATATTCATGCACTTAGGAATTTTCACGTACTCAGCAATTTTCATTCACTGAGTCTTTTTTTAACCCTTTGCCACTTTTATGTATCTTTTTTATCACTTAGTCGTACACTTAATCATACACTTAGTCATTTTTAAACACTTAACTAATTTACCTTTTTCATACACTTAACTATTTTCACACATTTTTAACTAATTTTATGCACTTAGTCATGATGTTATCATGATCAGTAAATCCTATTTATCGGTTTGACAAATATATTATTGGTTTGACAAACATGTATAACCATTAAGATCGGATTCTACTATTAAATCAAACATATCCACTAAAAATTTGAAATTAAATATAAAAATTTGAAATGTAAGCTTTTATTTTATAAATTATAACCCATAAAAATTAAAAAATAACCAATTTACGTTTTTATTTATAAGCATATAAATATATTTTGTTAAATCTAAGTTAAACGCCACTGTGAGTAGCGTTTGGGATCTAAAATGGACCAGTTGGACCCCAAACCTCATTCATGAATGGTGACTCGCCATTCATGTGTTTGGGCATTTAAGTCCTCAATACTGGCGATTTTAATGTCTATTACGGTAGTTTTAATGTCTATTGCGGTGATTTTAGTGTCTATAGCGGTGATTTTAATGTCTATTGTGACGGTTATAGTATCCATGGCGGCAGTTTAGTGTCAATATGAGCAGTCTTTAGCAGCTCCTTTAGTGTCTTTTGTGGCGGGTTTTGGTGAACCCAAAAAAACAAGGTTCAGCATTAATGCAGGAAAAAAAACAGCGGCATTAGAAAGTGACTCATCAAGCTAATAGAACTGTACTAAACCTAATAAAAAATAACATTGATCTAGTTCGGCTCAATAAAATAAAAAAGTTGAAATCTTGGTTTAGTTTAGAAGTTTAGCAGTCTTCAAACTTAATAGAACCGAAATTTTATTTTGAACGAGTTCAAGACTTGTTGATTCACTCATGAGTTCTGGATTTCTCCTTACTGGTCTTTACTCATAATATTCTACCATTGTCTTAAAAATGACGGCACTGATACCAAAGGTAGAAGTATCAGCTACATCAGCATGATCAGTAAATTCACTATCCAGGTAAGGCTCACTAGCTTCATCTTTAAGGGAGTCACTTTAATATTGGATCTGATCACGAGCCAATCTCCAAAAGCAGCTGGTGATTCCTGACTTCGGATAAGGATCCCATCTTCATCAGTGCTGACACGTCTATCTCCCACTAATATCTACTTTTTTAAAAGTGTGTTGTCCTATTTATTTACGCCTGTTATATAATAGTAGTTCCAGAAGGTAGGAGTATCAGCTACAATCATCCAAGCTGCATCAGCATGATCAATAAATTCACTATCCAAGTAAGGCTCACCAGCTTCATCTTTAAAGGAGCCACTTTAGGATTCATGAACTTTACTCATCAACACTGAAGAACTTAGAGAATCAAGTGGACTATTCTTCATAACATCTCAGTCTGATTCGTTCTGATATACAAGATCCCCTTAACAAAAGCAAGCATGGAGCATACTAGAATCTCCGAAGACAAAAGTAAAATATTATAGGCGCAAGATTACTTTTTTTTTTTTCATTTTTTTGTTTTTATGATGTAATTTTATTTAAAAACCATTATTTTGTTGAAAATTTCAGTTTTTTTATGTTAAAATTTCTTAAAATAGTTCTTTCATCACTACGATCGAACCAGAGAACTTAACCGAACGGAATAATGAACACCTTTACACCTCAGGTTTAAAGAATGAAAATGTAACATGATTTTATTAGATCGAGCTAGACCATCGAATAGAAATGATGTTCTAAATTTATTTAGCACAATAATATAAAAAATCTAAAAGGATTTCTTAACTGATTTTTACGCGCATTACTTTTTTTAACGCCTCAAGTTAGATAGATTCATTTTCCATTTGGTCAAATGGAAGACGATTGGAAAAAGACCATGCTCTTTCAGTATTGATACACGTAAATACTGAAATACGTGTAAAAATGCCCATTTCCATGTAATTTTCCGACAAAACAAATAGTAACGTACGAAGTATTTAATGTGTACCAAAACACAAACAGGAAACAAATCAAATATTTATCATTACATGTATTATCCATCCTTAATTATTCCCAAAATTGACCACCCAACATTTGTCTTCAATCAATCTATTAGCTAGTAAAACAAAAAGTAACTTGACAAAGGGACAACTAGTCTGTGTGAACAAAATATAATCATACAAGAATCTAGATTGACTCTTAAATGCTATCAAAATTTATATCCGTGATCATGATAATTAGGGTGTTTCTGTCTAAAAGAAGTAAAGATAATTTGGATCCTATAATTAACATGAGAGAGGGTTATATTAGCTTAATCTTTATCATTAAAATATTATAAATGTACTAGATTTGCTTTGCATGTAGCTTTAAGTTTTAATAAAAGAAATCGTGACTATTGAAAAAGAAATCAATGGTCTGGATCTTACATCATTCTCTTATTTTCACTTGAAATTACACGAGAGAGAGTTATATTAGCTTAATCTTATCACTTAAATATTATAAATGGACGAGATTTGATTGCATGTAGCTTTAAATTTTTATTTATAATCTTTAAGTATTAAAAAAAAAAATCAATGGTCTGGATCTTATATCATCCTTTCATGCCAAATCGGGTCACCCTCTAAACTAACTTGATCAATGCAATGGACTAAAAGTTGTATTGATTCCCCAAATTTCATTTGTATCCCTTCATTTTAATTTTCCATTTATTAACTTTTCTTGTCATGCTATTTATTATTAGGTATAATTTCTCCGCATGCCCTCTAATTTGTTTACGGGAAAATAACATAGATAAACCACTTTTGTAGTAGTAGGTTAATAATTGGTCTAACTAATATTTAAGTAGATTAATTATCTTTTCTATTTAATTTAATTTTTAATTTTTATGATTTGTCTACAATACCCTTATCTCATGTTTCTACTAAGATTTTTTAGTTATTTTTTTAAATTTAAATATGGTAACGTCCTAAACCCTGAAATGATACTATTTTTTAATTAAATATGAATTTCATATTAAGTGATTGTTTTGTTATTATAGTTTTATAAATAATATTTATATTATGATAAAACATAAGTAATAATGAAACGTAAGTAATATATTATTGATCGGATAATATGTATTAATATTTATTTAGGATAATGTATAATATTGTATTAATGTCTATTTAAGATGATATTAACATATATTCAATATATGATATAATATTTAGACTGTTAACGTATAATATGATATTAACGTTTATTCAAAATATAATATGAACACTATTAATAAGTTTTTAGAATGATTTAATATTAAATAATTAGAGTATTAACATCAGATAACATTGTATTAACATTTATTTAAGAGTATAACTACTTCTAATATTGTATTAACATTTATTTAATACAATTATGAACAATAAAATTTGATGGAAGGGAGATGAAACCTAAGTTTGGAGAAAAATATGACGGTAAAATTTGCTATTAAATTAAAAATAAAATGATCCGTAACCTCTATAACTACTCCTACGAATATTAGATAATTGATGTCATTGAGGTTTAATTTATTAATTAAATAGTGAAAAATCTGAAAATATATTACAAATAAGGGTATTTTAGACAACCACAAACTATTTTAATTACACTAGCTAAAAGGGCTATTTAACTACTACAAATTTGTGTAGGCTGATTAATTACTTATATCTTAGAAAGTGGTTTATCCATTATGATTTCTGTTTGTTTAACTGATACGGATGTCCCCTTGAAAATGACGTAAACCTATTTTGTTGAAAAATAAAGTTACGACATTTCTTACACTAACATTATTAAAAAATATTAATACCAAAGTGACCCTTATTTTTACCGTCTTCTTTTTTTCTAAAACCATTTTCCGATTCCAAACCATTTTCTCCTTCTTATATTTGGATTCAATTAATAGTTGGATCTGGGTATCGATTTTTAAAATAAATAAAATGTCTATGTCATTTAAGTCAATCAAATGACACAATTGAGGAATTTTTTCTAATTATATTATTGTTACAAATTACACGGCAAACGTCCCGCATCCCCATGCATCAACCAACAAACACTTTCTCATCACACCTCTTCTTTTCATATATTCTCAACCAGGATTTTTCATTCCATAATCTTCTGGTATTTATTTCAATATATCTCTCCTACTTCTTTATATGGCTTAGTATTGGCCTTATGAGGCAACAACAACACCAATCCCTAGTAAAAAATAGAGAATTCCTATCTCTTTCCTTCCAAACATTTTCCTTTTCCATTTGGTTTATTTTTCCTTTGGATAAATTACACAGACCTCCCCTATGATTTGATTAAATTACACAGACATCCCATCTGTACTCAATAATTACATAAACCTCCCCTCTATTAATTTTCCATTCATTTCTGTTAAGTTTTAATTGAAAACCTAAAAATACCCCTCTCGCTACATGAAATCCCTAACACTCGCCCAACACAACCCTAACACACCCAGTGGGCCAGCATGAAATCCCCGAAGTCAAACCTCACGAAACCACCTTCTACCACGGGGAGAGATACAGCCACGACCTCCGCCATTAGCTTCCATGGTCACGAGCTCAGGGCATTAGCTCAGCCACAGCCACGATCGCCACCGCCCAGCATGAAATCCCCAAAGGCCAGCACGGGGAGAGATACGACCATGACCTCCACCATTATCTCAGCCACGGTCACGAGCTCGGGGCATTAGCCCAGCCAGGGCCATGATCGTCGCCATTAGCCCAGCCACAGCCACGATCGCCACCATTCTCCCCATCTATTGCTTCTTTTTGCTTCGACACTTCTGTTCTATTTTGTGGTGATATGCTAATTCCTGAATTGTTTTACTGAATAGTGTGGTTCCTCATCTGTTGTGGCGATATGCTATGCTGATTTTTTTTGTTTGAAATCAATGCGTACTTTGAAATCTTGATTTGTGTTTATGTTCCTGTTTGATTTTGTAGATGGAGGTTAGACCTGATTTGGAAATTGGTAATCCAGTTGATGTTATAAATGACTCTGTTATTGGTGACTCTGATAAGGAGTGGATGTGTGATTCTAGCGAGGAAGAGGTTGAAGCTATGGAGAGTGATATAAAGACAGATTATGTCAGTGAAAGTAAGAATGAGAATGTGATTGTACAACTTCAATTCCAGTATTTGAAAGGATCTTCATTTTCCTAGAGGCATTTAAACAAGGCTTTTTACAAGGTTGTAGGCCATTTATTGGGCTCGATGGGTGCCATCTTAAGGGACCTTATGGAGGGGTCTTATTGGCGGCCATTGATATGGATGGTAATAATGGTATATTTCCTATGGCGTATGTTGTGGTGGAAAGTGAGAACAGAGATAGTTGGTCTTTCTTCCTACGTCTTTTATTTGATTGTATAAGTGATCACCATGAACTCCTAACTTTTATGTCAGATAGGAAAAAGGTTATTGACCATGTATATAACCATAATTGTCTTAGTTTTCCCCGTTTGTACATATATTGATATTCATTATATTAATATCCATTTTATGATATGTAGGGCCTAGTTGAGGTAGTGACTGAGATATTTCCCAATGCTTATATCGATGTTGTGCTAGACATTTGCTCAAAAACTTCAAGGAAAAATTTTCAGGTTTGTTACTAAAGCTTGAGTTTTCGGTCGCTGTGAAGGCTTATAACAAGTTAGCCTTTGAAAATGCTATGGATAACATAAAAAGGTTAGTAAAATTGCATTTGATTAGTTGGAAGCCATTCCAACGAGCTCTTAGTCTAGACATGCATTTTGACTATAGGGGTGTTTCCAATAATATGACTGAGTCATTTAACCATTGGGTGGGAGCATGTAGAGATAGCCCAATATCGACATTACTTGACAAAATTCGCACAAAGTTTATGAGTAGGCTACAAAAGCAATATAAAAAAGGATGTTGTTGGAATGAGAAATTAACTCCAAAATGTAGAAAGTGGTTGGACAAAGTCATACAAGCTTCTAGGTTTTGTAGTGCTATTCCTTCTGGTTTGGAGGAGTATGAAGTGATAGAGGGTGCTAGTAGGTTTGTTGTTAATTTAAGTAAACATTCATGTGATTATGGCTATTGAGAAGTTTCTAGTTTTCCTTGTAAGCATGCAACTTCTGCCATAAACTTGAAACGAGCATCAATTGAGGATTATATCCATGAATTTTATTCTAATAAATTATACTTAAAGACTTATGGTAAAATCATCACGATGCTTGTTGAGGGTAATATAAGACCCCCCCCCCCCCTTTGAGATGACTTTCTAGAAGACCCAAGAAAAATAGGAGGAGGGAACAAAATGAACCTGCACCAGGGGATGTCTAGGAGAGGTCTTCCACAGTGATGTGTACTAAATGTAAAGAAATGGGTCACAATAATAGAAGTTGCCAACGTGATCCTGTTAAGAAGAAGTCAATAGTCCAATCGAGAACCAAGACCAACTCACAGCAAATACCAAGTACATTTACTGACAGCTCGGTTCAAGAGAGGATGAAGGCAAATATGAATGCCAAAAGACTAAAAAATGTTAGTTTTTATCTAGTAACATGTTTCTATTGGTTTATAAGCTAACATTCTATACTAGTTGGTTTATTTACAGTGCAGAATTTGAAGGCAAAGGAATGCTCCTCCATGCAAGGGAATATCTTGAATGTTGGGCATGGATTGGATTGATCAAGGCAAAGGACCGGTACCATGAGTTTTTTTAGAACCATTTGTTGGCTATAGGCTATATTTTTTAGAGCCATTTGTTGGCTTTAGGCTATATTTTTCTAGAACCATTTGTTGACTTTAGGCTATATTTTTTGAGCCATTTGTTGGATACTTTTATGTAAGTAGATTGAATGATTTAGTGGTTTAATTGCATTTTGGATAATTTTAGTGCCGTTTTGAATGGTTTTGGAGTAAAATCGTGTTATTCGGATTGAAATTCTAATGTTGAATTAAATTAGTGCTACTTAGATGATTTAGATGAAAATGATGTTTGGATAAAATTGTTAGAATATTGTTTGGAATGCTTAGTTAATATGTCAATTTTAGATAATTTTGGATGAATTTGTATAATTCTAGATTAAATTAGTATTGTTTAGTATAACCGTTGTAAAATAATTCCGTTAAAAACTGGACCTAATTGTTATAGAATGTGAAGTACAGGAGAGGTCTGTATAATTATTGAATATAGAAAGGGCATCTATGTAATTTAATCAAACAACTGGGAAAGTCTATGTAATTTACCCTTTTCCTTTTTATAATTTGAAACCCCAAAAGATGACAAGAAAGAAGGTGGAGCTTGCATACATAATGAATGCTTCATCAAGAAAAGTAACGTACAAGAAAATGAAGAAAGGTATGATGAAGAAAGTGAGTGAACTAAGCGTGGAATAGATGTTTGTGCTATCATTTACAGTCCCTATGATTCACAACCAGAAGTTTTTCCCTCGCCAATGGGAGCCCAAAGGGTAATTTCTCAGTTCAAGAAAATGCCCGAAATGGAACAGAGCAAGAAGATGGTGAACCAAGACACTTTCCTTAAACAGAGGTTTTCAAAAGCCAACGAACAGTTGAAGAAACAGAGGAAGGAGAACAGAGTGAAGGAACTGACTCAGATCATGTTTGAAAGTATGATTGGGAAAGGCTTACAGGGTCTGAGCGTGACAGATTTGAATGATTTGGTTTGGTTGATTGATCAGAACCTGAAAGATATTCAAAAGAGGATTGACTCACTTAACAAAAATCTGGCTAAATTTACAGCAGCAGCAGCATCAGATGATGGAGTGTAGAAGAATAGTGAAGAGATGATGATGATGGAGCAAAATACTCAAAGGAACAAACATTAAGAGGTAATGAATTTGCAGAGGCAGACTTGGTTCATCGACGTTGGGAATACTAATGATCAAATGAGTTTTGGTGGTTCTGATGATTTCATTTTTTCTTTTGGAGATCATAACCTTAATGCCCTCTGGTCCAGTGCCTTTTTCTTTTGAGTTATTTCTATGTTTCTTTTTTGGTAATTAGCTTCTCTTTGTTTCTATTTCTATGGCTGACGTCGGTCATAATATATTGATATTGCTTTCTTCATTTTTGTAATGGCAGTTTAATTTTTGTGAAAGTTTATATGGTATATTTTAACCTAAAATCTATAAATATAAGAATATTATTCTACTTTGAGTAATTACACCAATAATCTTAACGTTAACGGTACCATAAAATTCCACGATGTATAAATATAGAGAATAAAACATATAAATCTACAAGTTTAGATCATCTTTAAATATCTCTGGTTTTACATGTAAAATAAAAGGACCAGAAAACTCATTTGCAAAATTAACCACTGAGTATAAAAACAGATAAAAAATAAAATGAGCTCTACATACAAAAAGAAGAATTTTATTGAAAAAAATTAAATTGGCTTCTAAAGAAGACCATTTACAAGTGTGATGTACTAAAAACAGGTTTGTCAATAAGGGTATTGCTTTTCCTACGAGGTTTTGCCTCTCCAAGCATGGTGATGATGTCTCTCATGGAAGGTCTTACCTTTCGCAATTTAGTTATACAGAGAAGAGCTATTCTTAAAACAAATAGCATTTCCTCTTGAACGTGTTTGCAATTTCCTATATTTGATTCCAAAGATTGCCGGGATTTTCCCCAATGTTAGTTTAACCTTTTATTTTATAATCATTACCCTATAAGAATGTATCCGTAATTATAATGTCATGATTTTATGACAAATATCGAGTAGAATAAATTTTCATTATTTAATGAACATGTATAACCCCTAAGATTGGAGGTGAATACCTTTAGAAGACTCATTCTCTAAATGCAAACATTCACCAAATTTAAAAGAAAAACAAATTCCCCATGTTTGTATATCGCATTTAGGCCAAAACAAATTACCACATAACGAAACACCATCACCACATGGTAAAACGCCACCACCACATGGTGAAACGCCACCACCACATGGTGAAACGCCACCACCACATGGTGAAACGCCGCCACCACCACATGGTGAAACGCCACCACCACATGGTGAAACGCCATGTGTTAATGGCGTTTAGAGCCTGCCAAACGCCATCTTCTCAGTGGCCTTTGCGACCTAAATGACACCTTTTCAGTGGCTAATCACCATTTTTTGGTGATACTCTATACCAGCGGTTTCTCTAACCTATACTGCCAGTTTGTGCAACCTATATCGGTGGTTTTTCCACTATATCAGCGGTTTTTGCCCCTATATCGGCGGTTTCTGATGATTTTTCTAATTTTAGGCAGTTTTGTTATTTTTCGGCGGTTTAGCATCAATACAATGGTTTTTTGGACATTTTTACAGTGGTTTTCCGATAAATTTGATTTTCCAAACTTGATTAGGGTATACTCGATGAATCGCAAACAAAGTTATCATGATTCACGATTTTTCAATATGAACATTAAGTAACTTCAATTATATTTTAAATTAGATTTGAATTAAGTAACTAATTATTAAAATAATTGAACACTTATTCACAAATGCATACGAACATATTCTTGATTATGTTGTTGTGATTTTTTATGACAAGTATAAAGTAAAGTAATTTTTCACCATTTAATGAACATGTATAACCCAAAAACCCAGTTCACATACACTTAGCCAATTTAATAACTTAGTCACATACACTTACTAATTTTCATTCACTTAGTAATTTTCTTCACTTTGCCATTTTCATGTACTTGTTTTGATGAAACTTAGCTATTTTCATGTACTTAATCATTTTCACAGCAAAACCATTGTCACATAAGTGTTTTGATACACTTAGTCATTTCACATATTTGATCATTTTCATACTCGTAGCCATCGAGTAAAATATTTTTTTACTATTTAACGAACATGGATAAGCACTAAGGTTGGAGGTGAACACCTTTAGAAGACTCATTCTCTAAATACAAACATTCACCATATTCACTTATTAAGTGAAATTATATTGGATTAAGTAAAGATTCCTGAAGCAACTGAATAATTATTCATAAACTCGTTAAAAGTTGTCATTTGATAATGTTATTGTGCTTTTGTTACAAGTATTGAGCGAGATGTCTTTTCACTATATATAATTATAAGTCATGAAGTTATGATGGCGGTAAATCCTATTTATCCATTTTATGTACTTATTTTCATGCACTTAGCAATTTTCACGTACTTAGCAATTTTCATCGACTTAGTAATTTTTTAACTATTTGTCACTTTTATGTACATTTTTGTCACTTAGTCGTATGCTTAATCATTTTTAAACACTTAACCATTATACACTTAACCAATTTAACAATTTTCATACACTTAACCATTTAACCAATTTCACACACTTAGTCATGATGTTATGATGACTCTATTTATCAGTTTGACAAACATATATAACTCTTAAGGTCGGATTATACTATTAAATCGAATATATCCAATAAAAGTTTGAAATTAAATATAAAATTTAAAGTGTAACTTTTTATTTTTCAAATTATAACCCCATAAAACTTGTAAAATAATCACTACAAGAAAAGTCTCTTTTAGCGACCAAATTTTTAACCACGAAGTAAAATTCGTGGCTAAAAGCGTCCTTTGGCGACCAACATTTTTGTTAGTCACAAAAGGCCCTGATATTTTATCCAAGAAAGGAAAAGAGGGGCGCGTCAATTTTTCTTAGGTTTTTGCCGACAAATATAGAAATTCATCGATAAAAGGTACTGCTTTACCGACCAAATAATATATTGGTAGGTAAAAGTATATCTTTTGCCAACTAATTAACTTTTTCGTCGCTATAGATTGCCACAAAACTGACCTCGTTTAAAGAGAACAATAAAATCTCTCACTTCCCTCAGCTCCCCTCACCCTGCGAGCAGAATTCCTTTCCCTTCTCACTCCCGTGATAGAGCTTCTTCATTGTCACCGAGTTGTCCTTCTTCTTCTCCGTCGTTTGTCACCGAGGTTTAGGTAAGGAAACCTCTTCTTTCTTCTTCTTTTTCAACAATTCTTTCTGCAGATTAAAAAAAGCTAGGGCTTTGTTCTTACGGTAATTTTTTGAGAAATCGATACTTGTGGTCCCAAATTTTTGAAGATATTTTTTATTTGGAGGTTCTACTGGTATGTATAAACTCAATTTTGTTTATTTTTTGGTTTGTTTGGTATGAAAACTATGAAATTTTAGTGTCCCCGAAGCATTAATCACTACTGAGATGGGTACTATGTTTCCCGAGAACGACGTTATATTGTGATTGGGATTGATGAATTTGGACTATTAATTTTTCTCTAAGAGAATGTGAAATTTTTTGGCAATGTCTAATAATATGGAGGTGAATTTTTGGTAATTTGGCTTATAGGGGTATATGGGTAAATTCCACAAATTATTATATAAGGGATGTCATTAGGGTTGAATCTTTAAGTGTGTTGACACAACCTTAATCGCACAAAGCAGAAGAAGGTTTCTCTCTCCCCTCCTACTATTGCCGTCGAATTCATGGAGGAAGAAAAGAAATTTTTCTTTCCAAGTTGTTTTGAGAGCCCACACTCAGTTCTTAAAAACATCTTCTAGAGACATACTTCTCAATCTAATTAGTGGTTGTTGTTGCGAAGAGTAATTGAAATTCTTGGATTTGAAGATCGAAGAACGCGGAGCATTTAATAAGGATTCCACAAATTCAGAAAGTCTCTGATACAACGAAATGGTATAAACTATTTCTACCTCCTTCTAAATACGTCTAATTTAAATATGCATGATCTGTAGTTTGATTTTAATATTTAATACAATTAAATTTGTTTCAGAAATTTTTTATATTTCGCCCATGAACCATTCGTGGTTCAAAGATATTTTCTTTAAATTTTAAAACTCGATCCAACAATTGGTATTAGAGCCTTGTGTTCTTGATTATGCATATTATGTGGTTAAACATATGTATTGATGGATGGTGTGATATTGGCATATAATAATGTATGATAGATTCAAAATTATTTTGAATGTGTTTCATGAATAGATCTCTAAGTATTGGCTCTAGACGTTTTATCTTTCAATTTTTGAATTGATGTACGCCGAATTTGAGCATATGATTTTATGTAATTTATTTTTCTTGAATAAATTTATTTTTAAGATTCCATGTAATCCGTAGCCACCTTGAAAAGTCTTCCTCGAAAACTACCGATGTCGCCACCACTGTTCTCGTCACCAGACATCGTCGCTGTCTGCTGCTACTACCGCCCGCTGCCGTGCCGCCGCCTCCTACTGCATGCCATCCCACCCTGCACAGTTGGTACATAACTGGGTTTTGAAAACCTAGGGGTTTTGGAAACCATTGAGGTTTTGGAAACTTTCGGGGTTTTAAAACCTAAAGGTTTTGGAAACTTATGAGAATTTAGGAAACAATTGGGCTTTGGAAACTTTAGGGTTTAGGAAAACTTGAGGTTTTGGAAAATTTTAGAACCTCTTAGGGTTTTGCCCAATCTAGTCTCTAAAAATTATTTTTATTTACTTGAGTAATTTTTCAACACTAATTAATTGGAATTTATTTTATAAATTGTTTTTAAAATCAATTGATTTATTTATTTGGTAATTGATTTATTAATGTAGAAATTGTTGGAAAAATAATTGAAAATTGATTTTTAAAATGGGATTTGGCTATTGTAAAGAGTTACAAAGTGGTGGGATTTCTTGAGGAGATTGAGTAAATTACAAACTCCATAAAGATTAGTTTATAAATTAGTTGTAATTTATTTATTATTCCTTTATAGGTTGTAGTTAGAAATAAATCAATAGGGAGGTTAATTTTGAATAGATGATTTATTATCAATCTCGTATCATCATATAACATGCCATATAGAATTAGGGATATGTCAATACCAAAATTTCATGTAGTATGTACATGCATCATTCTAATTGTATCGGTGGTACATCGTTCCACTCATTCAATCTAATTTAAATACAATGTGAATTCTATAAACTTATAAATTTTAAATAAAGATTTAAATTTTATAAAAGTTTATAATTTTCCAAATTTGTTTTTTTTTCAAATTAATAAAGAGTTATAATTTTTGAAAAAAAAAAAGAAAAATATATTTTTCAAAAACTAAGTGGGAGGGTCGTTTATGTTGAAATATTTCCAAGGCCCCCAACGCAAACTTGATCGTGGCACGAGAAATGTTTTAGAGTCTTCTTAGCGGTCCTTTATTTAATGAGAAAAACTTGGGAATCCTTTTACTTTGAGTCATCCAGTTGCTTAAGAAGATAAAACTTGCAAAGGAAGTGGTGAGGCAAGATCGTTCCTAGACGGATTGTTAGTTCATGGAAACCTTTAAAGCTGATGCATTGGTTATACACTTAGACTCAAACGCATTGGAATCCCTCATAGCGGCTAGTCAAGCTAAGGTGACCAAAACCATTGGTGATTGGTTAAGCTAGATGTAGTGACATCTTGAGAAGCATTAATCGAACGAGAGGAGTCTCGATGCGGTAGGAGGTAGCTTAGACGTTGTCCTTAGATGAGACAAGCTATTGTTGTTGATCGTAACATCATGGAAGAAATATTTTTTATTAGGTTTTTAAATATTTAAGTATTTACATCATTCATCATACTTTCCAAAATGATTGAGTATTAACATTACTTTATTTATTCGTTTACGTAATCATGTCGCCATCCCCACTCTCAACTAGCTTAAACGTGAACAAACTTACTGGTGAAAATTACATGGTTTGGAAATGTAATCTTGATATCGTACTGGCAGTAGAAAAGCACAAGTTCGTGTTCACCAGCCCTTGTCCCCTTGAGCCTATTGTTGAATCAACTCAAGAAGAAAATTATGCTTATGCTTTTTGGCTGCATTCTGATGAGATTGCCAGGTCTTACATCTTGGCTTTTGTTAGCAATGTGTTGTAAAAAGAACAGATGTTAACATCAACAAAATGTTCGGAGATCAAGGTCATCAAGCCAAACAGGCTGCTGTGTGAAACTTTATGAACTGTAGGATGAAACCTAGAACTCCTGTCAGAGAAAATATGATTAGGGCGTAAATATTTTCTCCGAACCGAACCAAACTAAACAGATTCGGTTTGGTGGGTTCTTTTGTTATGTAGATTGTAATTGGTTCACGACTTTTAATAACCACAAATTCAGTTCGGTTATATTCCTCATTAACTTTGTAATCAGTTTGAACTGATTATAACCATATAATATATATACATATATATTATTTTTAATTATTTAAGTTAAATTAAACCAAAATTAAAGGTATTGACTCAAACCCTAAAAGACTCTCTTTCCCTCACACCTCCAGCCTTTTTGCTCTCTCCACTCTTTCTCTCTCTGTGTGTGAATTGCGATTACTCTCCCTCATCTCCTAAAGTGTTCCTCATGTCCTTCATCAATCGTCTCCCTCAACCTCATATATATTACATATTACAATCTTCCTCGTCTCCCTTAACATCTTCAGTCGTTTCCCTCAACCCAACCCAAGCTTGTCTCCCTTAAAGCTTCCCTCATCTCTTTTGAAGGTAAATAAAAAGCTTCAAACTTGCGATTTGGATTTGTAAGAGTTTGATTTTTGATCCATTAGTCTCTGATGTTTAGATCTGTTAGTCTTTGAACTTTTAGATCTGTTAGTCTCTAATTTTTAGATCTATCACTGGCTTCAATTTTAGATCTTTTACATATTTTTATGTTGATTCTCTACTTAGCTTAAGAAATTTTGAAGAAATTCTTTACTGAGCTTAAGAAAGTGACTGAAGGCTTAGATGTTAGCTTAATTCTTTACTGAGCTTTAGAAAGTTTTGAATCTATAGATGTTTTTAGATTAAATTTTCATGATGTTTTAAAAATTTTTATAGATGCAGTCGAACCGAATCGATTATTTTGGTTACTTTCGGTTTAGTTCAGATGGTTACCTCGGTTTAGTTCGGTTATGTAATTTAGCTAACTGGTGTATTCGATTTCATTATAAATATCCCTTACTAATTGACCGAACCAAATTGTGTGCACCCCTACATATGATGTTGATAATTAGTTATCTGAATAAGATGGAGATCATCGGTGCTAAGGTAGATGGTGAGACACAAGTCGATATGATCCTTGAGTCTCAGCCTGACACTTAGAACTTCAAACTTAATTATTTGATTAATAAGTTTAGGTACTCACTTCCTGAGCTGATGAAGGAACTGCAATTGCTGAGAACCTATTTTTGAAGGGTAAGAGGAAGACTGGAGAGGAAAACTTTACCAAAATCAAGCCTTCCACCTCTGGTGCCAAAAAGAGACATAGAAGAGGTCTAAAGAAGGCTAAGAAGTAGAACTCAAAATCTGTGAAAGGTAAGGGCACTGCAGCCACTAACCATGTTTGTTGTTCCCTGTAGAGGTTCATGGAAATCAGAAGGCTTGATGATGGCGAGTTCAACTTCCATTTGAGAAATGGAGCACTAGTATCGGTCGTATCTATGAGAACTATTAAATTTCATTTGATAAAAGTTTTATGGTTTTACGTTATGTTTATTATATCCCAGTTTTTTTAGAAGAACCTTATTTCAGTGGTTAGTTTAATTGAGTAAGGATTTGAATCAATTTCATCGATAAAGATATTGATATTTTTAGAATTGACTGCTTAATCACTATTGCATGTTTGATAAATAAATTATTTTACGTAAAATCAATAGTTCTAATGATATGTGACACTGAAGTGAATGTTGATTCACAAAGGGATAATAAAAGGTTGAAGTCTAACTCAACCGATCAAACCTATTTATGGCACTTACGCCTTGGGCATATTAGCTTGGGAATGATTAAAATACTTGTGAAGGATGTTCGTTTGAAAACATTAAGTGTGGGATCGCTATCCATATGTGAATCTTGTAGAGAATGTAAAATGCCCAAGAGTTGCCTTTCAACAAAGGGTGAAAGAGTCAGTCAATGCCTCGAACTCGTACATGGAGATATATGTGGGCCATTGAATATCCAAGTAAGAGGAGGTTATGAATACTTCGGTGATGACTACTCACATTTTGGTCATGTTTATCTAATGCGTCAAAAGTCAGAAACCTTTGAAAAGTTCAAAGAGTATAAGGCTATAGTTGAGAAGTAATTAGAGAAATAAATCAAAACACTACAATCTAATTGTGGTGGAGAGTACTTGCTAGGAGAGTTCGAAGACTTTCTTAAGGAATAAGGTATTTTTTCTCAGCTTACAGCACTGGGCACTCCAGAACAGAATGGTGTGTCAGAGTGAAGGAATCAAACTCTGATAGATATGGTTAGATCAATGATGAGTTACTCATCCCTCTTAGATTCGTTATGGGGATATACCTTGGAAATAACAACATACATTCTGAACCAAGTTCCATCGAAGACGGTGTCTGGCAAGTCACATGAAAGATGGAATGGACAAAGTCATCCGTTAACCACTTTAGAATATGGGGGTGCCCAGCACATGTTTTGAAATAGAAGACATGGAAGTTGGACAGTCGATCAGAATTATGGATGCTTGTAGGATATCCTAAAGGAACGAATGAGTATATCTTTTATAATCTAACTGACAAGAAAATATTCGTTAGCCGAATGCACAAATCCTTGAAGAAGACTATATAAGAAGTGTGAAGATAATAAGCACTCTTGTGCTAGAGGAATTATTGAGTGGGAGGACACCGACTCCCCAATCAGGAACTGTTCCTGGTTCAATAATGGAAGAACAAGAGCTGGGACTAGGGCTTATGGAGCCTCGACATAGGTGGAGGGTTGTGAGACAGCCTGATAGTTACATGTCTTATGGAAATGATGAACTTGTCTCCTACTCACAGGCCATGTCTGGTCCTGAAGCAAACCTAAGACAAGAAATCATGAACGTTGAGATATATTCGATGTACTCGAACGGTGTCTGCAAACTTGTAGATCCTCCTGAAGGGGTAAAACCTGTAGGGTGTAAATGGATTTATAAGAAAAGGAGAGGTCTGAATGGAAATGTGGAGACATTCAAAGTTAGGCTAGTAGCCAAGGGCGATACCCAAAAAGAAGGTATAAACTATGAGGTTACCTTCTCGCCGATAGCTATGCTTAAATCCATCCAAATCCTCATGTCCATTACTACTGTCCTCGATTATGAAATCTGGTAGATGGACGTCAAGACTACTTTTATGAATGATAATTTTGAAGAGTGCATTTACATGGATCAACCTGACAGGTTCATGGAGAAAGACCAAGAGGGCAAGGTTTACAAACTACTGAAATCCATTTATAAACTTAAGCAAGCGTCACGGTCGTAGAATATTAGATTCAATGAAACTATCACGAACTTTAGTTTTGAATAGTTAATGGACAAACCATGTGTGTATAAGCTAATACACGAAGGGAAAATGGTTTTTGTAGTTTGGTACGTAGATGATATTCTACTAATTGAGAATGATGTAGGAAAATTATCTGATGTCGAGATTTGGCTTGCAAATCAATTTGATATGAATGATATTTGAGAAGCTGCATTTATCTTAGGTATTTAGATCTTTTGATATAGGAAGAACAAACAATTGACACTGTCTCAAGCATCTTATATTGATAAGGTGATGGATCACTTCAGTATGCAAGACTCTAAGAAGTCATATCTTCCTTTCAGACATGGAGTGAGCCTCTCCAATAAGCAGTCTTCCAAGACTCCTCATAAAGAGAAATACATGAGAAAAATTCCTTATACCTAAACTGTAGGAAGTCTCATGTATGCGATACTTTGCACTAGGCTAGACATTTGCTATGTCGTGGGCATGGTGAGTCATTTCTAATCTAATCTAGGAATCGAGCATTGGAATGTCATCAAGCATATCCTTAAGTATCTTAGGAGAACGAGGAACTACATACTTGTGTATTCAGGTATTGACCTGAATATGATGGCGTATATTGATTCTTTAAGACAAAAATTCTATGAGGTCCACTTCAGGATTGGTGTTCAGCCTGAACGGTGGAGCAGTTATATGGAGAAGTATCAAGCAATCTTTCATTGTTAATTCTACCATGGAAACTGAATATGTGGCTTCTTATGAAGCTATTAAGGAGGCTGTATGGATTCGAAAGTTCTTGAAGACTCTAAAAGTTGTTCCAAAAGATTAGAAGCCAATGACACTTTATTGCGATAACAGTGGGGCTATGCCGAATTTGAAGGAACCAAGGAGCCAAAAAATATCTAAACACATAGAACATAAGTATCACCTGTTTACAGAGATTGTTCAACGTGGAGAGGTTATAGCAACACACATATCGATGGTCAAGAACCTAGCAGATCCATTCACGAAGGCCTTAAGCAGTAAAGTCTTTGATGGTCATTTTGAGGGCATGTGGATACGAGATTGTACACGCATAGTTTAGTCCAAGAGGAAGATTGTTAGAATTATGTCCATAAAGTAGGGTATAATAACTATTTATGAGTATTTAATTATTTTTCAAACATTTTGTATGACTGATTTAATGAATGAATGAAAGTTTTTCTAATAATTAGAGTATGTTTATAATTTACTCAAGTTCTGGAACTACTGTCAATGTAAGAATAGTAAAGACATATGGGCCTTCCAGACAAAATCTTCTAAAATAGTTCAGAACGTTATTCGCAGTCTAAGGATCGACTGGGTAATCGAGTGCAATTATGATTGTTAGGTTGAATCAAATGATGCCGGTCTAAGGGCATTGGAGTGGAGACTCTAACGATTGACCTAGACATGTTATGGAGCATGTTGGATAGACCAGTAACAAATTAGTTTGGAGCAAAATCGTTTATCTAGCTCTAAATCTAATTATTACACTTTAAAGGTATTTTCATGATTTAATGAACGAACACTTGTTCGTTATGATCTTTGATACACCAAATGAGTGAGTTCAAATTGCTGGATAATACCTCGACTGTTGGGATCGTGATTTAACTATGTCAGAATTACGTGATTCATAGATATGGAAATTTATGGTTAGATTGTAAAATGCAACAGTATCACCTTATGCTTTATTGATGAGTGTGTAAATAAATTAACCTGACCATGTACTCGATAAAATAAATCATTGAATAAGAC
This sequence comes from Datisca glomerata, assembly GCA_003255025.1. Lineage (NCBI taxonomy): Eukaryota > Viridiplantae > Streptophyta > Magnoliopsida > Cucurbitales > Datiscaceae > Datisca > Datisca glomerata. Next base: position 2,044,496 of record QANY01008715.1, read on the forward strand.
ATGGTGAATTGTATGAGACAATTCACTATTATGTTTTTTTTATTCACAGTCAATAAATGAGTTAAGCAGATAATAACAAGAGAGGTAAAATGATAATTTTACATCTCGCTCTTGTTACCTATATTCATAAAGGCTAATATGTTAAAATATTCTATGAATCATGAAATAAAAGAGTTTATTTACACCAACAAAAAATGTAGCACGCATGAATCGAGAGTTGATTCGGCATTGGACGTATAGTGGAGTAGTACGATGTCAGGATTAAATATGTCAGGAATTTATAGAAATAAATTCGCTGGGATTTGATTCCTATAGCTTTTTTCATGTGTGTCCTTCGTTCTCAGGAATAACTCATTAGGACAAGAATGAAGAAACAACATCAGTTGGACCAAAATATGTTTTGGGCCAAGGTGTATTTTCTAAACCCATATGTGATGGGTATTGTCAGTTACTTAGTTAGTGAAGAGTAATTAATTAATGTTCTAATTAATTAATTTATTTTTTTCTGATTATTAGCTAATTAGTAATAAATAAAATTAATTAATTCATTTATGGAGATCAATTTAATTTATCAATTTAGATTGATAAATTTGGACATAACATTGACTCTAAGAGAATGTGAAAATTTTCGGCAATGGCTAATAATATGGGGGTGAATTTTTGATAATTTGGCATGTATGCGTATATGTGCAAATTTTATAAAGTAATATATAAGGGATGTAATTAGGGTTGCCTTTCTAAGTGTGTTGACACAACCCTAATCACACAAGGCAGAAAAATGTTTCTCTCTCCCCCTCCTATTGTTGCCGCCAAATTCATAGAGGAAAAAAAGAATTTTTTCTTCCTCAGTTATTTTGAGAGCCCATACTCACTTCCTAAAAACATCCTCTAGGGATATACTTTCGAATCCAATAAGTGGTTGTTGGTGCGAAGACTAATTGAAGTTATTAGATTTAAAGATAAAAAAAATGCGAAACATTTAATATGAATTTCACCAATTCATAAAGTCTCAAGATTCAACGAAAAGGTATATACAGTTTCTACCTCCTTCTAAATACGTCTAACCTAAATATGCATGATCTGTAGTTTGGTTTCAATGTTTAATACGATTAAATATGTTTTAGAAATTTTTTTATATTCTGCCCACGAATCGTTCATGGTTCAAAGACATTTTCTTTAAATTTTAAGACCCGATCCAACAATTTTTTGTTGCACGATATAGAGTAAAATAATAGTATATATAGTACATTATAGAAGGAAAAAGTTTCTCAAGCCAACTATATGTCTATAACATATGTCATGGTCATATTATCTAAGTATGATTCGGAGACAAGTAAGAGATAGGCATCATGGATTTTAATTTTAAACTCTTACAAGTAAGTGAATTCATTACTGATAAGTATATGACCAAGAGTCTTTTCTGAGACTGAATGACATAGAGTCTATTGTTCGTCGTCTTGGCACGTGCGCGGCCATGACGTACATTATATATTTATAAATTAAATTTACAACATACAAGGTTAAAAATTATATACTTCTTGTAGTCTAAATCAAACGTCCTTGAAAAACTGATTGATAATCCATCCCACGAAACCGTTCTAACGATTAGTAGACTCTAAGATCCACACCAAGATCTTTCAGTCAATCCTCAACGCACTCGGACGTGTGTTTTGGCACGTAGAATATTACAAGACACTTTTTCTATCTCTAAATGCACTCAATACATGAGATCTAGAGATTTACTGAGAATGAATTTTGTGAGACGATTCTCTAAAATAACGTGATGATGATTTTTTTAGAGATTTGATTAACTCTTAATCGTAGAGAAAACCACTATGAGCAATTTTATTGTCAACTCAATTCTCTGATTGATTAACCAATGAACTAATTTTCTAATTCAACTGATTGATGCCATTAGAGTAATATATGATATATTCTAGATAATGGCGTAAAAGATATTTAGGGATAATAAAAAATTAAAAAATAATATTTTATTTTAAATTATCCAATACAGTGGGACCCATTGTATAATGAACGTTATCTTGTATGACGACATTAAAGTGAATATTTTTATATCTTAATTTTTATATTTGTGGCTAAAGATCAGGAATAATGATATGTTGATTTAAGCATGCATTAAGGACTTAGAACATTATGTTGATCGTGCAATCAAAGTTTTGATTTTAATCAAGGTCATAATGATCCATGCCATGACAAAAGAAAGGAAGGAACCATAATGATTTTCTTGGTGTTTTATGTAGATGACATTTTATCATCAAGAACGATATAGAATGATGAAATGTCACGGATAAAACCATGTTTATCTAAATTTATGATATCAAAGACTTTTGAAATCTTGTCTTCATTCCGAGAATTAAGTTCTTTCGAGACTTAAATATAGAATGATGTTCTTATCTTAGACTGCGTAGATAATAATATGTTGTGTAGGTGTATAATGATGGATTCCAAGAAAAGGCTTGTACTCTTTTAGGTTTGAAACCTATGTATTTTGTCAGTGTCTTATTGTTTTTCATCGCGGCGCATGCGCGACGGAAGTGTGGAGGCGCGAGGCTTTTTAAAAAATTAAACTTTTAACAAAAATTGAATCTTTTAATAAAACAAAACTTGCGCAACGCCACGATAACCAAATAAAAACTTTTATTGAAAACTCTTTTTCAATCAGTCATGATCCATTATATATTTATAAGTTTAATCTTTAACATACAAGGTTAAGAATCATATACATCTTGCAGTCTAAGTCAAGTGTCCTTACAAAAATCGATCGATCCTCCGTTCCCATGAAATTGTTTCAACAATCAATAGACTCTAAGATCCACACCAAGATCTTCCAAGTCAATTCTCAACGCATAAGGACGTGTGTGGACACGTAGAATATTACAAGACATTTTTTCTATCTCTAGATATTCGCAACACATGAGATCTAGAGATTTACTGAGAATGACTTTAGTGAGACAATTCTCTAAAAGAATGTGATGATTATTCTTTTAGAGATTTAGTTAACAAATAATTACAGAAGAAAATCTCTCTAACACAAATCGTGTTCTCAATTGAACTCTTGATTGACGAACTGATGATTTGATCAATTGATTCTCTCCTCTTTTTCCAACAACCAAAGCCATTAGAATAATATGTGTATATATTCTAGATAATGTCATATAAGATATTTAGAGATCAACTGAAATAATATTTAATTATAAAATTATCAATTACAGTGCGACTCACTGTAATTGTGTACAACAGTAGTGTCATGTGGCACTACAGTGTTGCACACTCACTAATGTAGTGCCACGTGGCACCACAATAGTCTATGTCAATTTATGATATCCTATCTGTGATTGACATGTGACAATTACTCTGGATTAAATATTTATTTTAGTCAGATAATTATCTAGATATCAATTAATTAAAAATTAACATATCTGATTATCCCTATCAACTAACTTATTTGTTATTTCACAAATAATAGATTTAGTTGATTTAAATTACTATCTAATAATAATTTAATTATCTAATTTCACAAATTAGATATTCTGTCTCACTCATCGATAATTAAAAAAACTAATAATTATTTATATATAATTTCTGAAAAATATATTCAAATATATAAATAATTCAATTAATTAATCACATATAATTATCACATAATCATGTACTTACTCCAGAATAAAAATTTCTTTTGCAAGTCAGTCGTTTCTCATATCCTGAAATATTCACACCCTAAACAGTGTAGTTTAGATGTGACTTGGGGACCATGAACCTATAATCCTAAGCTTCAATAAACTAAATTATTAATTAAACTCTTTAATTAAGTAATCTTATTTATTAATTCCATTAATTCTCCACTATAAATATGGAATTGCACTCTTAGAGAATATAGAATGTATTTACAGAGTATTTTCATCTAGTCCACTGATATAATCATTTCGTGTAGTTTTGTCCTACTATTGGTTCTTAAATTAGAACTAGTCAAAATTATCATTCTATCCTTCTAACCACCTATTGATCCTTAAGTACCATTAATCTACTAGTGAATCGCTAGTTTATAATCTTATTATAAATTTGAGCTCAATAACCATTCAGTTTCAAAATTAACATTTAAGGGAACCAATATACGATACGTTAGAAAAACTTAGATTCCAAATCTTGTAAGATCATGTCTCCAGCCATCCATATCACTGAATCTTCAAAATAAAAGTTACTAGCCTGATTAACAAACAAACCTTAATGAGTAAATTAAAAGATCCAGTAGACATGCATAGAAGTTCATAACTACTCAGGATTCAAACTGATCTACACATCATCATCGAATTGATGCGTATTAAATCGTTATGATAAACATCACATTAATAAAGATATTAATTTACATCGATATTGTCATATATAATCTTATTATATAAAGTACATTCACTAAGATGTCTATCCACATCAATGATCTAGATCTAGATCACACACATTCACAATGCTTAGTGAACCGTACTAGCAACTATTCATTAAGAATTTCATACTTTAATATGTTGCTGACAATTTTATTCATTATCTATGATCTTAATCCTCTTGTACTAATACAGTATCATATACTCATTAATGAATATGGATTTTTCAGATATTTATATAAATTATTCAACAATTATTTAAAAGAACAATTATAAGAAAAATGTAATCATCTTTCAATTTCATATAAAAATGTCAACACACATGTTTTGAGGGCATAACCCCCGACATTTATGACATATGGTGGAATATATAACATGAAGACGGCTCCCTTACTTTTGGTAGTGGGAAGTCTTAAGTATGTTATATTGTACACAGGATGTGTATTTTGCAGTAGGCTTAGTCAACAAATATCAATTAAATCCTAGAGGATTTCATTGGATAGTTGTCAAGCATATACTCAAGTATCTTAAGAGAATAATGGATTATGTGATTGTCTATCATGGTGAGAATCTCATACCAGTTTGGTATATGGAATAAGATTTTAAATTAGATTACTTTCACGATAGAACCTAGCAGACCCATTTACAAAAGACTTTAGCCACAAATGTCTTTGGGTCACATGTGGAGAACATGAGGGTTAAGATGATTATGGACGTGCTTTAGGATAAGCGGGAGATTGTTAGGATTGTGCCCTAAAAGCACTGAAATTATATTATATTATTGAAACATTTAATTTTGATTAATTATAAATAATTTATTTTATAGTATATGCAACACATTCTGGTAAAAGGTCTACAAGCATAATAGTACTTGATTTATGGATCTTAGTGGAGTTTAGCTCATGAAAATAAGGTATTTAACTAAGTGTCATTTATCACTTGTATGTATATACGTAATTTCACAGTCTAGTAAAGTTGGGCGCTTTCTAAAAGAAGATTGTAGTACATTAACTCTATTATGTAGAGTGACTTACATTGGTCACTAGGTATAGTACCTAGTTAATGTACTAGTGCCTTTGGAATACATTGAAAGGACTAATAAGTTTGATTTTCAGTAAATTGCTATCAAATGAAAATCATGACTTAATTGCTAGGCTGGATGACTAGGTTATTAGATAGTGAGTCCATAGTTTCTCGATAGCAGAATCTATATACAGTTTTAATTAAGTGAAATACTACATCTTAAGTAATTCATTTATGTGGTCATAGTAAACTAAGCGTTTAGTATTTCTGATAGATTACTAGAGAGATAATTTTACTTGAGCCATCAAATATGAATATTATCATAATTGACCAGTAGAATGAATTTAGAATCTAAAGATACCAAGATGTGTATAAATATTAGGTCAATAGTAATTATCCTAATTATACACAATATTATATTATGGAGGGGCATTATATAATGAATAATAGGTCAATGATAGTTACGTCGAGTAGCATAAAATATACTTGGAGTTCAATTTAGATTTTATAGTGGAGTTAATCATAATTAATGATTAATAAATTTAATTATGGGTTTAGTCGATAAATTTTATTAATTATTTAGCCAAATATATTTTTATCATTATGATCCCCTTATTAGCCTTGGATTTGAGTTATGTTGTGAAGATACTTATTTAATAAGTAAGTGGGTCAACATGGATATCCTATAGTCAACCAAGTGGTCTAAGAACTAGCTCGTCTTTATTTAAAAAAGGTCAAAGATTAATCAAAATTAATTATTTAATTTTAATAAATCGAATTTTAAAAAAGGGGGAAAGAGTATACGGTTAGGAATTAAATTCCCAACCATTGCATTGTTTGGAATGGTTGCAATATTGCAACCCATCCCATGTGAAGAGATGGCATATGAAGCCATTCTTCATAACTTCTTTTTCCTGGTTTTTTTTAAGTTGCTGTGCATATGAAGTTTAAAAGAAGAATCCAAAAAGGATTGAAGACTTCTTTCCTTTTGGCTGAACAAATTTTTAGATGAAGAAAAGATATGAGTTAATTTTAGTTTTTGATTTTATTCGAGTGTTTACTCGCTCGTGATTTGGTTGACAGTCTGATGAATCAGAAGAAAGACTATGAGATTTCGATTTTCGATCGACACGCTTCAAACCATTTTTTTTCTAATCCATTTTTTAAATATGTTGTTTTTTGAATATTTCAAGATCCTATATTTTTCACCTTCAGATTTATTAAGAATTAATTCGTCATTCTTCCTCACGAGTTTTTATAATTAACAATGGTAGGGTAATGGATGAACTACTCTCAATATCTTTCACCATAGTGAAAAGTTCAAATTCCAGCCCAGGGTTATGGACAAAACATTCATTCTCTTGCTTGAAATTGGGTAGTTTTTGCTAGGATTTGTTTAGCTTCCTTATCATTGCATCTTCCCTGCCAATATATCCACACCCAAAACATACATTTCTTCTCGGCCACTTTATAATAGATCAATTCACACATTGCAAAACATCAAACAACGTGTAGACATAATGAAAGAGAATTAGAACAGTTGACAGAAAAAGAACAAAAAAATTGAACAGGGGTAGTCGACTTCAAAAGAATTCAAAAGAAAAAAAAAAGAGTGGAAGGAAGAAGCTGACCGATCCACCACCAGCGAAGATTCCGCTGCAAAAGCAGGCGCACCCGCTCGGCCAACCTGCAGTAAGGCCTCGACGTCCAACAAAACTAAAATGGAGCACTGCGCGATTAGGGAGGTTTGAGTGAATTAGAGGGTTTAACGTTTGGATGAGAGGATCAAAGAAGTAACGTTTATTTCAAGTTAGATGATCAAAATTAATTAGTTTAAAAGTTAGAGGATCACATAGAACATGCGTGAAAATTAGAAGACAAAAAATATACTTCTCCTTAAATAAAATATAGAAACGATATTAACTCATAAAAATTTGTAGAGGATGTGTGATTACAAACAATCAAAATGCCGTCAGTGTTTATTATTTTTTACCAAAATTAAAAGAAAATAGCATATTTAGTTTTTCATGCTTGATACTATTTTTCTGAGGTCAAAACAATATATGCATAATCACTACGTTTGAATAGAAAAGATAAAGGAAAGAGAAAAATAAAATAGAGAACAATACTTTTGTACCCAGTCCCAGAATTCTACTAAAAAATAAGGGATAATTCACGTATTTTTGGGTAAAACCGTGTAATTCACGTATAAAACGGGGAGAATTAAACGCCCAAAAACCCTACTCTTCTCTCTGGCAAACTCAGTCACTCAGTTTCTCGCTCTTCTGAGTTCTCTCTCGTTCTTCAATTTTTCTTCATATTTTCAGAAGCAATCTGGTATTGCCTCTCTATCTCACTCTTCTTCTCTCTCTCTTCTACTTCTTCTCACACATGGAGACAAACAGTAACTCAACTCAAGTCTCTGTTTTGATTCTTTTGAATCAACGATTTCATGAAACACAATTTAACTACTTGTATACACAAGTCTTTATTTTGAATCAATGATTTATGCCCATGATTTATGCGGAAAGGCAACTAAAAAACACAGCTAAAGATGCACTTTTTTATTTAATATTATTTCAATAAAAATAAAGAAAAGAAACTACTTCTCAATATGGTTTTATGTAAGACCCGACTTTTATGGTAAGTATATTAATTAGTTAATAGTGTTTTCGTTCTTTCATAATTAATTTGATTAATATTACTCCCGTTTAAGAGACTATAGTATATGCATTATTATACGGTTATATATTATTGTTTTCTCAAAAAACATAATGTTTGTGGTAACTGTAGAATTATATTTTGAGCATTACTACTACTTAGTTTTAATTCACTGTTTTTACCAAGAGAATCATGTTTAAGAGGTCATTATATTAATAGTCTATATCTTTGTTCCACTAATATATATATATATATATATATATATATATATAAACATACAAAAAATGTGAGATTTATTATTATCCCACTATGCATTTCAAATTAGGTGGTTTTTCCTTCTTCCACCATTTTCATTTTTTAGTTGCACTCTCCCTCTCCCACAAGAATTGCTCAGTGTCGCCAAAAGAATTATGCGGATATTCGTAGAAAGAACTTGAAATTTGAAGTGGGTGACAGATTGTTTAAAAAGATAGCTCCCATGAGGGGAGTTATGAGATTCGAAAAGAAAGGAAAGCTTAGTCCTCATTTTGTAGGTCCTTTCGAGATCTTAGAATGGATTGAAGTTGTGACTTACCATGTAGCTCTACCACCAGACTTGGTTGGAGTACATGATGTACTTCATCTATATGAAGATCTAACTTATGAAGAAGTATCAATTCAAATATTTGATAAAAAGACTCAAGTTTTACGAACTAAAAAGATCCATTTGGTGAAGGTGCTTTGGAAGAATCATGAGGTTGAAGAAGCCACATGGGAACACAAAGAAGAAATTCGGACTCGTTATCCAAACCTTTTTGAAGATTGACTCGGAAATATTTTTGAGGATGAAAATTTTCATAAGGAGGGGAGGATGTAAGACCCAACTTTTATAATAAGTATACTAGCTAGTTAATAGTGTTTTCGTTCCTTCATAATTAATTTGATTAATATTACTCGAATTTAAGCGACTATAGTATACGCATTACTATAGTATATGCATTATGATATATTATTGTTTTGTCGAAAACATAATGTTTGTGGTAGCTGTAGAATTATATCTTGAGCATATTACTACTACTTAATTTTATTAATTCACCTTTTTACCAAGAGAATCATGTTTAAGATGTCATTATATTAATAGTCTATGTCTTTGTTCCATTAAATTATATATAAATAAACACACACAAAAAACATGGGATTTATTCTCTCTCTCCCCAGCGGGCCTGAACCGGCCCGGCCCGTGAATCCACTCTTTTTTCTAAAAAAATTGAACAATTATGCATGTAGTGAATCCACTCTCTTATAAATCACACTCTTTACCAATAGACCAAGACAAACGTATTTAATTAAATAAAAAATAATAATATTCAATGAAATATACTTTTGAGATAAACGTATTTAATTAAATAAAAAATAATAATTTTCATTTAAATGAATATTTTATTCAATGAAAAATTGGATTCATGAAAACTTAAAAAAATATTAGTTTAATATTCTCAATATTTTTTTGTGTTAATGAACATGAATTATAAATTAGTTATTAATTATTTATTATATCTTTAGATTTTACGTGAATATAAATATCACTAGTTTATAAATTTAATAAATAAAATAATTATTTTGCTTATTATTACAAGTTTTTCTATTTAGATTTTAAAGTAATAAAATAAAATAATTATAGAAAAGTAATATGACTTTCATATAACTTAGTGGCAATCATTTCACTTCATTTATCCCCCACCAAGGTTCAACTCTCCCCATCTACATTTTTTATAAATTAAATCACATTAAAGGGAGAGAAAACGAGCCAGTCTGATTATTTAATCGGGACCGGCCTGTGACTTCACGGGCCGGTTCAGAGGTTCATCACAGGCCGCCCTAAAATTCCAGCGGCCCGACCCAGAACCTGCCCGTGAATCACCTGGAAAGGCCCGAGTCCGACCCGTGAACCGGCCAGGCCGGCTGCCACCCCTAGGAAATACCTACGGACACCCATGGCAAGCAAAAGTTAGAACAATTTAAAAAACAAAAAAGAAAAGAGTATTATCACTATAGGAAAACTGGAATATTTGGACCATTTTTTTAGCAACCAACTATAATTTATCTCTATATATGCCTTTGGCGAGGAACAATAATTACATCACTAAAAACTCCCTATTTAGTGACAAACCCAAATTTCATCGCTATAGATTCAGAAGTAGCGACGGATTCAAAATTTATCACTGAATACAATCATAATCTAGCAACCAAACTACAATTCACTTCCATACACTACTAAAAATCTACTTTTTCACGATGCACGTCCAAAATAGACACAATTGGACTAATTAAATCAGCCGTCTAAAAGTATGTCGCGCTTTTCTTTCCTCCTTTAGGACGATGGGCCGAAACCCCGTCGTATTAAAAGATATAAAATATGACGGTGCGTCATTAACACGATGAGGTCTCGATAACCCATCGTATTAAATCAAGGAATAATAATAAAATGACAGGGTGTGGAAGCCCCATCATTTTATTTTCTAGTAATGAAAACGACGGGGCTTAGAGTCCCCATCGTGTTTACTAAAACTAGAAATTAAAACGACAGGGCTTGGACCCCCGTCGTCCTTAGATTTGTTAATAATGACGGGACCTCGATCCTCCGTCAATATCTCACCGTTCTCTTATTAAAAATCTCTCTTTTCAAACTTGCGCCTAGCCTATACCTTCGTCGTCATGCTTCAGTGTCGAATTCCCTCTCCCTTTCTCCTTCTTCCCCTTTCGCCCCCCACAGCTTCAGTTTTTGTACTCGATCCCTAAGTTTTCTCAACCTTCGCCTTCTCTGAATCTTCCCCATCCTATTGAGCCATAGGTGGTGTAGCTCACTGCACAGTTCGCTTAGGTTGTGTGAGTCTCTTGCAAGATTGTTATGAAATCGAATAGAAATGAAACGATATTGTTTTTACTATCCATTTTTTATAAGAAAATTATTATTTTTATGATGAATTGAGAGAATTAAACATAATTAGCATTATTGAAGGCAGATGGCAATGTGTATAGTGGCCCTAGTCAATGTTTTTTATGTTAGATAATTGTAAAATAGGTTCAATAGATGGCTATACCTTTGTTGTATCTTCAAATTTTAAACCCCATTACTAGATTCAAGATTCAGTTGACCGACATGTGTATTTACGATGTAACTATTCATAATCCTGCATGTACATATCCATATATGCTATGATAAACAATATTATCTTCCGCGTTGACTTAGGTGGTATACTATTAATATAGTGTAACTTGATGGACTCAGGTTGTAGTTGGGATTTTCTAATAATTAAGGACATAGGCCCAAATAAAGACTTGAATAAATGTGAGAATAAATGTGACTCACATGAAGAAAAGTCCCCCCCTAGAAAGAAGAAGATTTTGAAATATACAACTCATCTCTAAACCAAAAGGAGAATATGAAAAATCCTGGCCTACACCATGGAGGGCAGGCGTTGGGGCGGCATTCAGATGTTTACAGTTGTGCGTTTTGAATTTGGTTTCACTTTTAAGTCTCACATATCTGCAGTGAATGCACTTATTGTGGAACTTTTTTTCTTCAGTTAAAAGGTTATGTTATGCTCTTCTTATATTGTTGTGGTCTTGAGTTTCATTTACTTGTTGGATGCATTTCTACTTGTGTGAAACATTGTTCCTGAAGCTTCTTTTTTCCCTTCCATCTTGTTGCTCAAATTGGTATTATTTATCAGGATCATCACTGATACTTGTGGAACTGGCAATGGAGGCTGGTTTGCCTTATGGTGTCCTAAATATTGTTCATGGAACCCATGTAAGCTTCACCCACATCTGCAAACTCTTGGATAATATGTTGATTATCTTCTAAACTATATGTAGTACATAAAGTTTGATAGAAAAATGTATTTGAATTTACAAGAAACATGTGTCCTCAATAAATTCTCATGATGCCTGCTCGTGAACATGAAATGACGATGAGGTGGGAAAGCTTAGCCTGCTTTCCCCTCTGTATAGTCTTTACTGAGGTGGAATTGAGGGAACAATTAGGTATGTCTACAGGGTAGGACTTCTATTAATTTTTAATTTGTTATATATCTGGGCAAAATCTTGCTGCATGTTGGTGAGCAAATCGGTGGAACAATTGGAGTGAAAGAAATTCTAGAACTTTTGAATGGAATGTTAAGATCTAAATGTTTTGTGGGATACTGTAAAATTCACGACTTCTTAATAGATTTATTCTTCCAAATCTTTTACGGAATTTCCATTTTTTTGGTCCATTAGACAAATCTTTTTGTTGCTCTGATAAATGCCCCAGAAAAGAAGAATGTAATGCGGTATTGCCCCTCCAAGTATCTAGCTAAAACCTTACTCTGTCTCCTCTCCCAACTGTGAAGGATATTGGACACACACTTCCAATGTCGCTGCCATGACCAATCACGGTACAAAAAACTCTGACCGCAGTGACCCACCTCACGGCCCTCAAAGAACCAGTGCCACCGCCTTGCTGAATCACGGTCATGACTCAGATCGAAACAACCACAAACATCCCTTGCCACATTAGACAGACACTCCACTCTGGCGACTGCAAAACTCAATACCAAGCTCACGACTATAACTCCTTCAACAAAGAATGAAAATATTGTCCCAAAGGTTATCATTAAAGGTTGTGAGGAAAAAACAAAAAAGGGAAAAAAATCCATTAAAAAAAGAGAGGAATAACCTAGGAGTTTTATCCAAACGAAGAAGGTAACACATTGATGAGAAAGATGGCGGCAGAATTATGAGTCTTGGTTGCAAGCTAGATGAACAATAATGGTGGAAGCCAAACTTTGGGGAAGAAGAAGAATCTTCGAAAAAAGGAGAAGATAAAGGAAATAATGAAACCCTATAGTGGTCGAGCCCCTTTTATAGAGGGGCTGAAAGGAGAGGAGGGAGTTCTCCAAATTTCAAAATTTCAAAATTTCAAATTCTTTTGAAAGTTCTTAATGAAATTTGAACGGAATGTGGTCCTCCAGGCTCACCATACTTGGAGACGAAGAGACAACTATAATCATATAATTTATGCACCGCCCCATCATGACAATGGAAAAAAACAAAACACAACAAAAGAAATATATGTGTGTGTCACGGATCTAGGTGTCATCACAAAAATGTTGGATAGAGGTAATAGGGGAAGAAATCAACATTGTATAGATCATTCACTGATGGCTACAAAAATGATATGAGCGGTGTGGAAAGACTTTATTTGATGCATTACCTCAACCAGGGGGCTATGATCATTTACAATGCTACAATAAGCCAGTGCATTCGAAGAAGTTATGTACAAGTCCAATGACTATGCATCGTACTTACACAGGAGGCTAAATGTACAAGGAGATTGACTATTCCAACATTGAACCGCTGTGAGGTGTCACCCTCAAAGGGTGTTGCACCCATGGGTGTGCCCCGCTCTTGTGGTACCGATGCTCTCATGGTATGCCACATCGCATGCCATGCCTCCATCCATCGCATGCCATGCCTCCATCATAGGAGCGCTAGCCTGCTCCTATGTCATGCCTCCATCATAGAAGCGATGAATTACCCAATGGGAATGCTACAGTGAAACACTATCAATACATCATTGTACTACCCACCATTATACCTAATAAAAGTGATGAGACCACACTTTGAGCTCCAGATCAAAACATAGATTCAACTCCTATGTTATGCTATTAATTCAAATGATAAAGACTTGAGTGTACGTGTGGTTACTTTTGAGAACGCCTGGGAGGTTGTGGTCTAGTGAGATTAGGGGCAAGGCTACTTTGTATATTAAGGGTGTGATACCTTCCCACCTTGGGAAGGGATTTAGTCTTATGAACTCCTTTTGAAGAGATTTTGGGTGAATGTTGAACTTGAGCTCTATCGGTAAGGTGAATTCTCTCGAAGTCTCCCTAGATCGTGGGCACTTTTGAGGCCCATGTAACGTCCATGGATGGGCGCATGTCACATCTTTTCCTCCCACCTCGACACGATTTGCTGAGGTGGGAGGCTTAGTTAGCAGCCCCATAACTAGTCAATGGGTTAGTTATGGTGGTCCCCCCTTATGTCATATATAAAAGGAGGTTTTCTCCTTTATTTGAGATAGAGATAAACCTTACACTTAGAGCACCCCATTCCCTTACATAGAGAGCATTTTGCCACCATGCTTTAGTGTTCAAAGTGCTCCCCCTTTCACTCCATGACATCATCTCAAGCACTCTCAAATGTTATTTCGGTAACTTGTTTGGGATTAGACCACTCTTGTACTCACCTTCACCACCTTTGCATTTATGATTTATCTCAAATAAAAACTGTGATACTTGTATACATCTCTCTCAAACACAAGCAATTTCAGTCCCACATCAATGTCATTAGAAGAACACTTATACTATATATATGTTGGGGGTTATGCTGTAACGCCCCGATTCCCGAGAGTTAAACATGCTTGAAATTTCAAAATTCAAAAATTTCCCAATTCAATTGAAACCCTAATTTGAGAAAATCCTCAAATTAAAAACCCTAATTTTACCCTAATTTTTAACCTTAAATAGCGGAAGCATAAAAATTATTTTAAAATAATATTAACTCATTAAACTGAAATAAATGATTCATTAAACTGTAATAAAGTGAAGCAAGAAAATCCATATGACACGAAAGATTAAACATAAATATTCATAAATATCTGAAATAACTGAAGCCATAATTAAACTTAGAAATCATAATCGTGTTTGCTATGACAGTCCCTCACTCATGCTGCTCACCATCATCTGCAATACAATCATCTATGGGGGGTGGGTATTAAAAATACTCAGTAAGTAAATTCACATACTTATGAGTTTCACATGACATGCAAATTTATTTCACACGTTCACATGTCACATAAAATACTTGTAACAATACATCGATTTCATGATTAACATATAACTTGAACTTGTACTTATACTTGCTTGATCATAATTCGACTAGACATATCTCTCGATTAACAATCTAATCAGAACTGTTTCACAACTTGAACTTGAACTTGTAACGTGAACATGATAGATTGGGTGTCCTGAAACTTGATATCACTTAAGGTTATCTGAACCTCAAGGATGCTAACATGAACATGGTGACACCCAACTGTATAACATGATAACATGACGTGAACAATCTGGTTACTTTATAACCAAGGGACATGACTAAGTCTACTTCTTGTTTACTTATCACTTTTTATTTGAATTAATATTCATATTTCACGTTATCACATATACATAAGTAAACATATAACTTGTTCATGAACATAAACACATAACTAATACATGTATAACTCAAAATATAATCATACATAACATGGTAAATAATTTCATCATAATATGAAAAACAAATAAAATACTTGATCATGAGATTGAACATGAAGAAATAATAAAACAATTTCACATTATATGTTCTACACTTATAACATATGAACAAAATTATTATGTAAATCCACTTACATGGATTCGCTACGAATTAAATTCAGCAACTAATGACCTGCAATCCAAGGATCCCAAGTCACAATAAATTCATATAATATCTACAATTATTTAAATAACAAAGTGAGCTTGGGAACAGATGGAAACCACATCGGGTGAAATTATCAAATGGTTTAAAATGGTTCAACAAGGTTCGGGTGGTCTGAATTGGTTCAGTTCTACTATTTCAGGCTGGTTCGGTCTGGTCGGGTTGAACTGGTCTAGTTTGACCGAGTCAGCTCAGTCCGGTCTGGTCTGGCTGAACCGGTTCAGCCTGGTCTGGTCTGACTAAACCGGTTCAAAAGAAGGAAAAAAATTGAAAGGAAGATGAAGAAGAGGGAGAGAGAGAGAACAGAGAGGGGGGAGGGAGATGAAGAAGAGGGAGAGAGAGAGACGCACAGAGAGAGGGGAGAGAGAGAGACAGAACAGAGAATGGGAGAGAGAGAGACAGAATAGAGAGGGAGAGATGAAGGAGAGAGAGACAGAACAGAGAGGGAGAGATGAAGGAGAGAGAGACAGAACAGAGAAGGGAAGGAGACGAAGAAGAGGGAGAGAGAGACGCACAGAGAGAGGGAAGAGAGAGACGCATAGAGAGGGGGAAGAGAGAGACTGACAAACAGAGGGGGGAAAGAGAGAGAGAAAGAACAGAGAGGTGGGAGAGAGAGACACAACAAAGAGTGGGAGACGAAGGAGAGAGAGAGATAGAACATAGAGGGGGAGAGAGAGAGACAGAACAAAGAGGGGGGAAAGAGAGAGAGAGAGAGACAGACAGAGAGACAGAATAGAGAGATGGGAGGGAGAGAGAGACAGAACAGAGAGGGGGAGACGAAGGAGAGAGAGACAGAACAGAGAGGAGGAAGGAGACGAAGAAGAGGGAGAGAGAAACGCACAGAGAGGGGGAGAGAGAGACAAAACAGAGAGGGGGAAGATAGAGAGAGACAAAACAGAGAGGGGGGAAGAGAGAGAGAGACAGACAGAACAGAGAGGGGGAGAGAGAGAACATAATCATTTACCTTGATTAATGGAGGATAATTGTTGAATAAGAAACTAGATGAAGTAGAGGAGAGAGAGAGTTGTAGGTGGTTACAAGGATTAGCTTGAGATAACAAAAGAGAGATTTGGGGGAAAATGGTTAAGAGAGAACACAAAGGAAACAAATAGGGTGGCTTAGGATGTAAGTGCATATATGGTGTAAGTGAGTTCTAAATTACAATATTACCATTTATTAAATACTTGGGTATTACTTATTGAGGATCACATTTTTTTTATAATTATTCCTTTACATTATCGTTGAATAATTTATATAAATATCTGAAAATTTCATATTCATTTATGAGATTATTATCTTGTATTAGTACGAGAGATTAATATCATAGATAATGAATAAAATTTTCAGCAACATATTAAAGTATGGAATCTTTAATGAATGATTGATGGTACGGTTCACTAAGTATTATGAATACGCGTGATCTAGATCCAGATCATTGATGTGTATAGACATATTAATAAATATACTTTATATAATGAGATTATATATGACTGGATCAGTGTAAATTAAAATCATTATCAACGTGTCATTTATCATAAAAATTTAATACACATCAATTCGATGACAATATGTAGATCAGTCTGAATCCTGAGTAGTCATGAACTCTTATGCATGTCTACTTGATCTTTTGATTCACCTGTTAAGGTTTATTTATAAAACAAGCTAGCGGCTTTCATTTTGGAGATTCAGTGATGTGGATGGCTAGGAACATGATCTTACAAGATTTGGAATCCAAGCTTTCCTAACGGATCGTATATTGGTTTCATTAAGTGTTAATTCTGGAACTGAATGGTTATTGAGCTCAAATTTAGAATAAGACTATAAATTAGCTATTCACTAGTGGATCAATGATACTTAAGGATCAATAGGTAATTAGAGGGGTAAAATGGTAAATTTGACCAGCTCTAATATATGAACCATTAATTGGAGGACAGAACTACATGAAATGATTGTATCAGTGGACTACATGAGATACTTTGTAAATACATTGTATAATCACTAAAAGTTCAAATCTATATTTATAGTGGAATAATAATGAAATTAATAAATAAGATTACTTAAGTAAATAGTTTAATTAACAATTTAGTTTATTAGAGTTTAACACTAATATCATTAGATAATCCTCTCTAAAATTTTAGAGATTGAAACGATTGAGTCCAGTCTCAACTATCAAATTTAGTTCGACATAAACGTCAAAAGTGAGTTTGACAAAAAAAATTATTTCTTTATTTTCTGCTATTTTGTCTTTTATTAATATTCGATCAGGACTGTCAAATTTCAGTGTGAACGGCCCTTAACATAAATCCTTATGTTTTAAGAACATTGGATAATCTGTATCATAGGACTAATGCACTGTATTTTTAAAATATCATATTGTGTGGCTTTAAATAAGTTTTTTGTCACTTGCCGATAAAAAATAATAACTTTTTTTAAACTAATATATGTATATAACTTTTTGTCACAAGAGAATTGAGGAATTTACGGGATCGATGGCACATAAAAGATAACATTTTGTTATGATCATTTGAACTAATACAAACAATAGATAAACTCATTTGGGAGGCCATTAATAGTATAGATTAACACGTCCTCATCCTCTACGTTGACTGGGACAATAGAGAGTTTTTCATTTACCTCTTTGATTCTCTAAATATAGGAGTCAATGTTCTCTAATGTCTTCTTGGTTATTGATTGCACATTTGATTTGAGTTGAAGAAATGTTTGTTCGAGAGATTGAAGAGAACCTCCTCTCAATTTAATCCCAGACTTCTTTGGAGGTCTTGCACCCAACGACATATGACAGTGCCATTGATGAAAGAGTGGCATTGATTAATGTCATTAAAGCTTGATCTTGGGCAACCCATTGCTCGTACTTGGGGTCTCTATTCTTTGTGTTGTCGTCATTGCCATTCTTGAGAAATCTTGGTGGGCATTTGATGGACCCATCGATGTACCCAAAGATTGAGTGTGCCTTCAAGATTGCAGTGATTTGGTATTTTCACATAACGATGTTGTTTAAGTCCAATATGATGGAGAGGTTGCAGATATTAAAGAAGTGGAAATTGGAGAATGAGAAGTTGGCTATGTAATAGTCATGACAGGAGGAGTGTTAACATACTCTTGATTTGAAGAGGATAGGGCACTGTTTGAGAACTGTTTTGAGAATTACTTTGAACTCAATTTGATTTCCAATGTTTTCTTGAATTTCAGCTAATTGATTTTTTGCGTGGTCAGCCATAATTCACGACATTTGTCAACGTGGTTCTGATATCATGAAGAAATTCTGAAGAAGTGAGATTGATAAACCAGAGAGATTAAGAGAGAAGCTGAAGGAGGAGGATGTAGAGAAGAGATGAAGAGAAGATAAGGAGGAAGCAGAGAGAAAGAAAGTCTTAGATTCATTAACCAAATAAATCAATAAAAAAATTGATATATATATACTAACAGAGGACACCAACGGCTAGAAAACTGAAAAGACTAAACTTCCACTAACTAACAAAACTAATAGAACTAGTTTACAACTAAGCCTCTCATTTAAAATGTGAGAGAGATGGAGGCGCAAAGATGGAAATATGAGTGCAAAGCATTGGGAAATGATAAAACAAGATGCATATGCGAGCAGTTAATGAGTTTTTCATGAAACTGCTACCCGCCAATAACTTTAAATGGTACCAATATCACTCGCATACCAAGATTCATCACCCATAGAATCCTTCACAGTATAAGCCTATTGCATTTTGCAATTTTGCTTATAAAATTATAGGAAAAGAGTTGTGAATAGATTGAAGCCTTGATTTCTGAGATGTTGATGCAAATAAAGAACATGACTCACAGGCGGAAACTACTCCTTAAATCATGGGAGATGAGGACGTAATTTTTATCCATTCTTATCTTTTATTTCAAACTATTATTGCTAAGATTAATTCTTTCTTAATTTATATCTGTAAGATTCGGTTGCTATATTAGCAACCCCTTCCTAGTATATTTCCTGATTTATAGCACATGTAATCCTTTAAATATGGAAAGATGGAAAAGAAAGGCAGTTGCCAAATTTTCTGAAATGATTTTGAATTTGAGAATGAAGAGATTTCATTAACAGAGAGACTCTATTTCCCTCTTGGAAATCAACGTGAGGTTGGCCCTTGAGGTTTGCATCATTTTTGGTTTCAGAGCTTCATGTCTGTAACGCGCAGTGGAAATTCGTACAATATGTCGAATGACCAAAATCCAAACGCTGATTTACCCCAGCTACAAACGCAGATCACCCAACTTGCATCTGTTCTGGAACAGATCAATCAAAGGTTGGATACAATGGAGGAACGTCGTACTCAAGATGAGTCTGGACTTCACAATAGGAGAGGGCGTAGATCTCTTCCGGAAGATGAAGTCGATGACAATGAAGGGAACGAAGAAGAGGAAACATACGGGGAGAGGAACAGGGGGTTTGGTGATCATGAAGTTCACTTTGGGAGGAATGGCCGTGAACTTCCCAGGGGATGAGGAGGACGTGGCTTCTACCGTCACTCTCTTGATGAACTAACCAAGAGAATGAAGGTAGGCGTCCCAGATTTTTATGGGAAGCTGGATCCCAATGCTTTTGAAGATTGGTTGACGGCCATTGAGGATCATTTTGATTGGTTCACTGGGTCCGAGGATAGAAAAGTGCGTTATGTCCGTATGAAATTAAAGGGCCATGCAAGAGCTTGGTGGGGTAGCGTGGAAGAGCAACTACGTCAGACTCAAAGCACGTCAGTGTCTAATTGGGAGGAAATAAAGGAGCGGCCGAAAGAGAAATACCTGCATATTGACTATGAGCAAGTCATGTTTGAAGAAATGCTACAACTGAGGAAAGGAACTTTGACTGTCGACCAGTATACAGATCATTTCCATGAACTGACCGTTCACAGCAAGGTGGTGGAAAATGAGCAACAAACGTTAGCTCGTTACCGCACGGGTTTACGTAATGAGTTGCAAAAAGAGATGTTGATAGCACGACTCCTTAATGTTGATGAATCTTATCAATTGGCTTTACGAATTGAAAAGCAACTGAGATTCGTCAATGGGAGACGCATGTCATCTACGGAGCACAGGCAAGAACGCACACCAACACAACAGTTTCAGAGACCACCTCTGTCCACTGACCAAGGTAGGTACACCGTAGGGGGTGATCAAAGAGGGAACGCCAAGCTTATTGGTAAGGGGTTTGGACATTTTGCTGTGGTATGTCCTACGAAAGAAAAAAAATTGGCATTTGTGTGCGGAAAAGAAATTAGAATGATTGACGCAATTGAGGAAGTTGAAGAAGAATATGAAGAAAGTGATAGTGAAGATGTAGAACACTTGGAAGCAACTGATATGCCCAGTTGTGTGATCCACCGAGTCTTGACTGGCACTGAGAAGAAGCTCCAAGGTGGAGGTTCTGATTGGAGGCGCACCAACATGAGAAATCAATTTAATTACTTTTAAAGCTATTTTACACAGATTTATCATGAAATTATGCATATAAGAAATATATCAATTCTAAATTGCTATAAATTATTTTACAAATTAACATGTACAATTAAATATATCAATTATATTTTGTCATCAATAAAAGAATTACCATATATCTAACTACCATGTTCATTCTACATTTTGCATACCAAACAGCCACTGAGTTTTAATTATGGGTTTATTTCTGATTCCAATATTAAAAAAGAGCTCACGGAATTCAACATTGTCACCGTTAGATGTGCAGCCAAGTACCTCCAAACGACCGAAAGATTACAGAGAAGGAAAGTTGAGGGTGTTTAGTGTAGTTTTTTAAACTCAAGATGCAAAGTATCTACACGCTATAAGTTTAAGGTGCACGTTTGTAAATCAGCCAAACTTAGTTGCCAAACATGATTCAAATATAGAGCAAGTTTGGTAGAGGTAATCTAGGCCGCAATCCTTCTGATAATTGAATTAATTTTTTTTTCAAAATAATCCAAAAAGTTGGCAGCATACTAATTGCTGACAATTGAATTGCTTCCGAAAAAGGAAGCAACTGAATTCCTTCTTAGAAGAGAAGGAATTCAAAATTACCAAGATATGCAATTGAACTACCTCCTAAGCTATTTTTCACGGAATTTACCACACAATTCGCACATACAATCCTAAATTGCTATAAATTACTTTATAGATTAACCATGCACAAACAAAAACACTAATTATGGTCTGCCAACAATTTTAATTTAAAGTTTCGTGAAACATATTAAGATTACAGATTAAAGATAGACTCAAATAAGTTGCTAGTTATAATATTAAGCTGAACCAAACTACCAATACTTGGACCAAAATCAACCCAACCAAGTCAAGTAACTCTAAGCCGAATGAGATGCCAAATCAACTTATACAACCTTGTTTCGGCTGTAAAGGCAAAACAAACAATCATCTAACCAAATTCTGAATGAACTAACAATATATATTGCCAGAAAAATTCACATAGATGGTGATTCCCTCTATCTCGCACCCCAACAACGACGAGAAGGCGATTCAGTCTACAGCTAATCCCCTTAGATTAGAGCTTATAACTTTCTCAAAAGAATATCGGATTCTCAGGGATTATATAAGAAACAACAAAGTTTTTTTATTGTCAAAAGGGCATGAAGAATACTGATTTGCAAAAGTTTTAACTCATGTAACATGAGTTGATCCTAAGATCTCAAGGGGTACACATCCACTGAAATTCAAGAAATAACTTTCATCCTCTTGGTATCTCCAATAGCTTTTACCTGAACCACCATCTTTGTGCTGCAGAGAGTGGAGTACTCAAGAAGGGAGCATAACGTTGAATGAGCGGATTAACACTCCTCCCAATCTTAGTCCAGGCACTCTGATGATATCCAGCCGTTACTGGGGCTTGATACATGAGCTTTAGTAGCTGCCAGAAAAATTTACAAGACAATTGTACCATCAGTTCCAGGGAAACACTCTTAAATCAGAGATGGTACAATAAGGGCAAGAATCAACCAAATGGGGAAACTTTGGAAGTGTATGTGGGAAAATTGGTCGCGTTCTACTTTAAATATTATTGTACTTAAATATTCAATGCGGTTTCTCGATTTTACTTGCCGTTGTCTCATTCCCCAATGAAATCATCAACCATCATACTACTCATCTTCCCACCTAACAAACACAACTTGCAGCCACAGCCATGGAGTTTTTTTTTCTTTTCTTGGGGATGGAGGTGGCGGGTTGGTTTGGGCGGGTAGTGTTCAGTATTCGTCAGGTCTAGAAGCTATTACTTCCTTAAGAGGACTCCCTGTCATTACAAGTGATAAGAGAGTAGTAGTAGTAGTAAAAACGGACCTGCCAGTACATGAATGTCTGTATAAAGTTGCGCTGCCATCTGCACAATCCACATATACATAAATTAAAGGAAATACAAAATAATAAAATAACTGAAGAAGAAAAGGAGTTCAATAACAGACGAGAGTAAGGAGATGATCAGAAGGAAGCCAAGTCCAATCTCAGCATGGGAAGACAGAATACTGAGGGTTGTTGTATTTGACTCCACCCACACACTGGGCTCTTCCAAGTATTTCCTGAACACCCGAGAAGGAAGGTTATACTGCTGATACAGTGAACATCCCAACAATACAGCTAACTCAAAGAAGAAAACCTCCTTAAACTAGTAAAATGGATCATGTCATTAACCAATCAAGTTGAGATTAGGAAGAATTCACAACTTTCTACCTGTACAAGGAAGACCGACTAAAATTGCGTCTAAGGAACTTGGCAACGTGTTCAAGAGCTCGACACAAAATCGGAATTAAAGCAACTGCAAATATCCATTACAATTGTTATTTACAACTGTTAAAGACTCCACGAAGAAAATAATAAAACCAAGCATTTTTTACATTTAAGGCAAAGGTTTGAAGTCACAAATGTAAGGCAGTAAATGAAGTAGATAAAGTCTTTGGTCGCAATTATTGACTGGAAGTAAACTTGCAAAGCCTGCAAATTCCATGCCCTGGGTTTCTACAAAAAAAATGGACTGGTTAGTGGAAGAAGAATGAGAGTCTAACAAACAGGTGAGAAGTACCCAAAAGGTGATAAGATTAGAGTGTCAAACTTACTCCATACAAGGAGTACAGGGAATATAGCGCGGAACATCCAGTGCCCACAAAGGAAAGCCGATATGCCCTATTTGAAAGATTTCTAGGTACCAGAGGAAAAATTGCAAGCACAGCCACAACAAACACCTACAAAAGAATGAAAGGCAGAATAGTGGGATAGCGAATTCCGAATAAGAACAAAACTTACCTACAACATGCAAGGGAATTGCAAATTTCTAACGATATGTTAACATGTTTTATTCTCAGTCAGTATAAGTTAACATATTATCACAAAAACCAACTAGATACAGCACTAAGGTCCAGAATCCATGTAAGTGAAAGCACAGAGTTTACCCAGGCTTTTTCCGAATCAAAACCAAGGAATAAACTTCCTAGCCAAACTAACAAAAGCCTAGAAATCATCCCAGAGACATTACATAAAGAATTTTCCAATCTTCAAAAGTTCTACAGTTTCTCTCTTTCCAAATGATCCAAAAGACAGCAAGGGGAATAACATTCCTGAAAGCTGGCCTGATGTGCGGAACTCGAGCATGCTTCCATCCTATCAAAAAGGTTGAGGTTCGGCATCACCCACTGAATATTCAACCAACCCAGAATATAATTCCAGCAAGAAGAAGCTACAGAACAGTGCGGGAAAAGGTGATAATCCTTCCTCAACTTTACACAACAAACATCTACTAGGGAGGTGGAAACCCTTTCACTTCAGCACATCGATAGTGAGATTGGAAATCCACACCGAATCCAAGCTAAGAAGGCAACTTGGGTGGAGTCTTGGTGCGCCTAACCTCCCTCTATGTAAAGGGCACAACCACCGTTTTGATAGCTTCTAAATGGTTAACAAAGGATTTCACAGTGAACATACCATTAGGCCCTGAAATCCACTCAACAGTGTCTTGGCTACCCAAGCTATAGGAATAGAGTCAGAAGAGAAGATTGCCCATATCCTCAATCTCCCAATCATTAAAATTCCCTCTGAAAACAGGGTTCCAAACCAAATTTACCCCACTGCACGAAACATAACTTCTAACTTGAGCATCTTTATCAGCTGCTACAGAAAATAGAGAAGGGTAAACCTCGGACAAAGATGAGTCCCCACAGCATATATCATGCCATAACCTCACCTTATGTCCATCCCCAATCCTAAACCTGATATGCTTAGAGAAGGAGTACCATCCTCAACAAATGAATCTCCAAACATGAGAAGCATGTTTGCTTCCGTGAAGGTTAGGAAACCAATCATAAGAACAATCATCAGTGATAGCAATCACAACTCTCCGCCACAAAAATATGTTAATATGTTTATTGAAATAATTATCAATGTATAAGTTGATTCCCAAACACCATTGACTCAAAATAAAACCTAACACCAAGCCTAAACAATTTGGAGCTTGATGAGGCATTCAATTATACATGTTTCTGAATATATAGATCCTATTAAATTAAAAAAAACATATAAACAGATTTGAGTTCATACTGAAGATCACTGTTCTCTTTTAAGGGGGTAAGGTTGATATTTTAAATACTAGGGAAAAACAAAAGCATGCCCAGTCGAAGAAGTAATAAATGGAAAATCAGTATGATGGAGATGAAATCCAGACTGCATATTTGGTGGGGGGGTGGAAATACACAAAATAATGTGTAGAAAGAAATGATTGGACTTATTAGAAATGGGACAACAGACTAACAGAGAGAGAGAGAGAGAGAGGTGGCAAGATCCTCCACAATACAACTTGTTAAGAGTAAACTATTCTAGTTCACAAGAGATTTATAAAATTGACAATTGTAATACGGCATGATATTACGGTTAGACAAATTTAGGAAAGTAGCATCATGCATTCATGATAAGGCTAGCAAACTACATGCAAAGCGACTTCAAGAATTATGACCATATTCATAGAGACAAACTTTATAATCTATGAGTAAATGATGCATCAAGTGAACAATTGATTAATAACTCAAAAAGAGTCTATCTTTGCTATGACTTCAACCTCTACTAATACTATTAAGGTAGCACTTTCTAATATACGTTCACAAGCGCATAACAAGAAATTGTCATTTCACAAACATATCATCTTCTATTAATTGCGTTTTGATTTCCTTATGTATGTTTCTTTTCCAGTAGCCCCAGAAAGTAACTTATGATCACCAGAAAACGAAGTTCAGACCAGGAGTTCACCAAATTTATGATACTATGAGCAAATATATTTTTTCCACGTGCATTCATCTGTGTCTAAATAGACTACCTATGCATAGACATGTAAGCATGAATAAACTTCACTAGGAAAATGAGAGGTAATTTTATCCTTATAAGATTAATCGTCCATGAACCTCCAAGGTAAAGAACTCTTGAACATATGAAATAACACGGTCACAAATACTTCCTTTTATTAATTGTGCATTCAATAATTTCAAATGAGTCATGTCTATACCCATGCATTGACAGAAAATTGAATGGTTTGTCGATCCCAGCGAAGAGAAGCTGGATTTGACCCTGTACTTGCCGATGATCCTGATGGTCTAGCAGCTGATCCTATGCAATTAAAATGCAAGTAACTAAGTAGAAACCATCAAATGAAGAGCAATTAACTTGAGAGCACTCTTCAGAAGAGGAAAGAGAAAATTAACACCCTAGCATGATCTCAAAGCTGCACTATCTTAATTTTCATTCTGCATCTTTATTACTACCTGAGCTACGTGGTGCAGCTTGATCACTTGCAGGAGGAGGTGGCGCTGAAGATGTTGTTGATGATCTTGCTGACTGAGATGAACTGCTGGTAGACATTGCTTCCACGACAAGATCAGGATCCTTGTGAAATCCAAGAACCAACAGAATAGATTATCAAGTACCCGGCAAGTTAAATATAATGAAAAAGTGAAAATTGATAATGACAAAACCAACTTATTTTCTTCATAACTTCTAAAGACATGAAATCATGAGCAACTACACATTCTTTATTTTACTCAAATTCTCAACTTCTTTGCTAGAATAAAAACAATAAAATTAAAATGCTGAAGCCCATAAAATGGCTAAATAGTTACTATCTTATATATACATATCGGCATCTGTTTCTGCAGGCCAAAAAGGAAAAAAGAAAAGAAAAGAAAAGATCTAAGTTGATTGTTTATACTGCAAAAAATTGTTGATAAACCGATAGAAATTAAATCGCCAAAGCTGAAAGTTACAAGCCCCATATGATTTTTCCCCATGACGCTAAGAATTCCAAAAAAAAATGGACATAAATCAATAAAGTTAAAGATACTCACACCGCCAATTAATAAACAATCCTAGTTATAGAAAAAACTAAGAATAGAATAGCATACAGAGCCCGAGATGACCTCAAAAACCAAACCCAACAGACAACCAAAAAAAGCCCAGATGCGAGTCGAGGTACTGAGTCAAAATTCATAAACAACACAGATATCCAATTAACACTAAACAAGTGGTATTCAGGAGTGCATCTAGAGAGAGAGAGAGAGAGAGAGAGAGCGAACAATGTAACGCTGGTAAAACTTGCGCTTGTAGTGATCAACTACGTCACGGCGAGAAGCCATGTGAGGAGGGATGAGGATGTTGGACCAGTAGTCAGCCCATCTGGGGTCATTCTCGTAGTCGTAAGCAGCCGCTGCTATCTTCTTAAGCTCCTGCGGGTCGTCTCTTTCTTCGCCCATTTCTGCTTCCTCTGCTTCGTCTACTCTGCTAAATAAGCGAATCTCTTTTCCTACTCTCACGCAGCGAGTTTAGAGAAAATTGGGAAAAAATGGTTCCGCCGATAACTCCTGTCACTTGAGGCCTGCCGATTCTTTTCCATTGAATTGGAAAACAAGTCTATGTTACGACGTCGTTTATTCAATGGGAATTATCATTCAAGATTTTCTAACAGAGCTTCAAAATTAATATCATGATACCCCATCAAATTGGTCCAAATAAATTCCCTTGTACATATTTTTGTGATAAGGGGTAAGGATGTTTAACGGTCGGTTTGGTCAAATTTTTAGAAAAAAATTAGATCAGACTGAAAATTACGGTAATCTTTTATGGAGGACCGAACCGATCATAACACTACAAAAAATCTTATCCATCCAAACCGAACATCAACGGTCAGATCGGACAGATTTTACGGACCAAGAGGCTGAGCCTTTTACCTCGCTCTCTTTTATCAATTAAATCAACTAAAATCAATTAAATCAGAATGCATTCATGAACATATATATCAACTAAATCAACTAAAATCATAACTAAATCATATTCAAATCAGATTTAAACCAACTAAATCAGTATTACACAGATCTAATCCAACTAAATTAGATGAATTTTTCTGCTTGTGGTGCTCAGGACTTCTCACTGATGTTTTCTTAGTCGTTTCTCTAGTGCTCGTCTGATAGAAAAATATGCTCCGTTGTTGTATAGATCTACTAAATGCAAAGCAATTTTCCATTAATTTAGTCATGACACATCTATATACTATTGACAGAGTGAATGTCTTTAGATGAGTTCATTACCCGTTCCCCTATTGAAACCAAGTATTACGCAGATCTAGAATTCTATCTCAAGCGTCGAAGGGCTGAAAGCATCGAGGGGCTGGAGGCATCGAGGGGCTGGAGGCGTCGAGGCATCGAGCTAC
This sequence comes from Datisca glomerata, assembly GCA_003255025.1. Lineage (NCBI taxonomy): Eukaryota > Viridiplantae > Streptophyta > Magnoliopsida > Cucurbitales > Datiscaceae > Datisca > Datisca glomerata. The sequence goes on from QANY01008715.1 coordinate 2,072,837, forward strand.
TGTGATCTACGTATACCCTTTTACGTCTACAGATAACACACTATCTTTACATCATAGGAACATGAAGAAACCATAGGTTTCTTAGTGCGTCGACGTGAATCATTCATGCCAATTTTCCTATTGAATCTAAATCTTGGGATCTCCAATCAACTATGTTAGGTTACCACCTCAATGATTCATTAAATAGACTTTATCCCCATTCCCCTCAATGTTTGTTTTATTAGTTCCCTTGACAAACCATTTGTTAGAGGATCGGCAAGATTCTCCTTTGACCTTATAAAATCTAAGAAAATCACCCCATTGAGAGATCAACTGCTTAATGGTATTATGTCTTCATCTAATATATCTAGACTTACCATTATACACATTATTTTTCGCTCTAAACGTTGCTGCCATATTGTCACAGTGGACACATATTGCCGACACAGGTCTTGGCCACACTGAAATATCTTCTAGGGAATTTTTAAGCCACTCAGCTTCTTCGCAAGCCATGTTAAAAGCTATGAATTCTAATTCTATAGTTGAACGAGCTATACAGGTCTTGTTAGTAGACCTCCATGAGATAGCTCCATCATCTAAGGTAAAAATGTATCCACTGGTGTTATATCTTGCAATGGTGCCATTAGGGTTCTATTTTAACTTATAGACCCATTTGCATCCAACTAGGCCTTTGTTAGGAGGGAGAGGAACTAAACTCCAAGTATATTGATTCAGTGAAATATTGTATTCTTCTTGCATGGCAGAGGTCCACTCAGGAGATTTAGAAGCTGTAGAAAATGAGGTTGGTTCAGGAATGGGGAGGGTGTGAGAGGCATGAAAGGCGTTCTTTTTTATAATGCAAGACTTGGACCTAGTCTGCATACAATGAGTATTGAGAGACACAATAGGAGCAGGAGGTATAGAAACTCGAGAATGTGAAGGTGAAAGTATATGGAGGTCATTAGTAAAGGCAGTAGAAAAATCTGGAGACTAATGTAAGAAGGGGTATCAGAAATAGAGACAAAACGGTTGGAATCACTTGAAGCAGTGGAGTCTGAATTAGATGCATGCCTAGTAAATATGAGGAGTATTATAATTCACATGCAAGGTAGATGATGAGGGGGATATAATAGTGGTAGGAGTGCAAGTGTGCAAATTGTGCAACAAAGAAATGACGTTAGAAGAGGAAATGGAAGGAGTAATAGTATGAGTAGTGCTAGTAACATGTGAAGCAGTCTCAAAAGGGAAGAAAGACTCATCAAAATTTACATGCCTAGATGTATAAAATTTCTCATTTTTAGAATCATAGCAAATGTATCCATTAGAATCCAAAGCATAACCTAAAAATATGCATCGAGTAGTTTTATGTTGCAATTTATGTGAATTATAAGGTTTTAAGCAAGGGTAACAAGCACACCCAATTTTTTTTAGAAAAGTATAATATGGCACTTTACCAAAAAGAACCTCATAAGAAGATTTGTTGTGAAGTGTAGGTGTTGTCATTCTACCTATCAGGTTGACAGCAGTGCAGAAAGCATGGAACCAGAATTGCAAGGAAACATAAGCAACGTGCATTCAAGCAAGGGCAATTTCAACAATATGTTTATGCTTCCTCTCAGCAATACCATTTTGTTGAGGGGTGTAGGGACATGATTTTTGATGTATTATACCATGCATTTGAAGAAAAGAAAGCATGTTAAGGTTGCAAAATCCCCCCATCAGTTCTTAATATCTTAAATGAGATAACAGATCTTCAACAAATGGTTTAAAAACCTTGAAGATCTTACAAACGTCAGATTTCAACATCAGTGGAAAAATCCATGTAAATCTAGACATATCATCAATTAGGGTGGAAACCGGGCCGGCCCAACCCGGGCCTGATTTGTTCACGGGTCGGGCTCGGGCCTTTCCAGGTGATTCACAGGCCAGTTCTGAGCCAGGCCGCTGGAATTTTAGGGCGGCCCGAAATAAACCGCTAAACCGGCCAGTGAAGTCATGTGTTTTCCCTCCCTTTAATGTTATTTAATTCTAAAAAATCTAGATGGAGAGAGTTGAACCTTAGTGGGGAGTAAATGAAGTATAAGAATTACCACTAAGTTATATGAAAGCCATGTTACTTTCTTATAATTATTTTATTTTATTACTTTAAAATCTCAATAGAAAAACTTGTAATAATACGTAAAATAATTATTTTATTTATTAAATTCATAAACTAGTGATATTCATATTCACGTAAAATCTAAAAATATAATAAATAATTAATAACCAATTTATAATTCATGTTCATTAACACAACAAAAAATATTAGGAATATTAAACCAATATTTTTAAAGTTTTCATGAATTTAATTTTTCATTAAATAAAATATTCATTTAAATGAAAAGTATTATTGTTTATTTAATTAAATGCGTTTATCTCAAAAGTATATTACTTGAAGTTTCGATAAAATGTGTTAAAAGACAATAAGAATATATTTTAAACAATATATTTAACAAAAGTTGTCTTGATCTTGGTAAAGAGTGTGATTTATTAAGAGAGATGCAAAGATTTAAGCTTCACTACATGCATAATTGTTCAATTTTTCAGACAAAAAAGTGGATTCACGGGCCAAGTCGGATTATAATGGGCCGGTTCAGCCAGTTTTACGGGTTGAACCGGCCCATTTTCCACCTCTAATCATCAACAAAACTCACATAATATCTATAACCAATAAAAGAAGTAATAGGGGAAGGTCTTCAAACATCACTGTGCAACAGTTCTAAGGGAGCAGTAGAAGTAGAATTAGATAAAGGAAAAGGAAAATTTGACATTTTACTAAGCAAACAACTAGTACAAACACAATTATTTGAAATAGAATAAGAAGAAGTACAATGTATCTTAGCAAAACTAAGAGCACGTTGAATAATGGGATTAGAAGGGTGCCCTAATCTATCATGCAAAAGTTTATAAGTTATTCCAGTTCTAGGATTGGTAACAAGTGCAGGGTTAGGCTGAGAAACATGGGAAGGTATAAGGTATAACCCATTTTTACTGTTACCTCTGTAAAGAACCTGACCTCTGCCATTTACCTGGATTCAAAAGTAGTTAGCATAAAAAAAGAATGTGAAATAGTTATCCTTGTAGCATTTATAAATAGACAATAGATTGGAATGAAGATTAGGCACACAGAACATTTTAGGAAGTCTAAAAGAATGAGAGGAGGTAGAGAGAGTACCTGATCCAGTATGAGAAATTGGTAAAAATTGACCACTTGCTACAACAACACTACCTTCACCAGTGTCTTAAGAAGAGTTAAAGAGATTATTAAGGTCAGGAGTAATATGAGAATTGCAATCTATATCTGACAGCCAAACTTGAGAATCTGAGGCATTGGAAGAAGCTTGCATAGTGACCATGGCAGCAAAAGTAGAAGGATGATTCTTGCCTTGGTAAGAATAATTAATTCTGTGGTAGCAGTCCACATCAATGTGCTCAAGTTTTTTACAGATCTGGCAAAGAACACGTGTTTGTTGATGGGAGGGATTGAACTCAAAATTGCTGGAGCTATTACCTTTGAAGAAGGGTGCATGACCAAGAATTGAAGGAGAAATTGGCCTTGAACTGAATTGGTTGAAGATCCTTTTTTTCCTAAGTTAATGCGTCCAAATTTGATTCGACCACCCCCTCTAAAAGATCTGAAGTTCTTTCCTCTATTTGAGCCCCTAGAGAAGTTTTCATTTTGAACAGCCATGAATGCAAAAGTTTGGACCAGGTTTTCTTGTTGTTTATGTTGGGACTCCAATTACTTTTCTTCTGATTTGAGAAGAACATGAAGCTCTTTAAGACTCATTGGCTCAACTCATGTCCTTATAGAAGTTTTGACCATGTTATATTCATTTGAAAGCCCATTGAGTGTGAAGATTAGAATATCTTCATCCTCAAGAGTTACTGAGACAGCAACTAACTTATCTTTCTTTTATTTGGTTATTTAAATGTAAGAGTCAATAATTTTAGTAGGTTTCTTGGAAAAAGTTTGGATTTCAGACTTTAGTTGCAAGATATTGGTTCGAGAAGTAGATGAAAACCTTTTTTCAATGGAGATTTATACTTCACGTGAAGTCTGATAGCCTACCACATAGGACAGGGCCATGGGTGAGAAAGTGTGGCATTAATGAGAGTGATCAGTGCTTGATCTTGCATACTACACTGGGTGAAAGAAGGACTGATTGTGGTTGTTGGTTTCTTTTTTCGTTGTACAGAGTCGTTGGAGGGCAAGGTATGGTTCCATCAACATACCTGAAAATAGAGTGTGCCTCGAGGATAGACGAAATCTGATATTTTCAGAGTACAAAGTTTAAAGAATCCAATTGTATATATATAAGATTACAGATGTTGGATAATAGGAAAATAGAAGAGTGAACTTGAGTTTTTGCTGCATGGAGGAACATGATTTTAAGGAGAAGGCAAATCGTGATTTTTTACAGGAGGTAAATCGCGAGTTTGAATTTGAGTGGGAGACCCAATTTCAGAACTTGCAGAATCTTCGGCCATGGACGTTTGTCGCTAATGGCTCTGACACCATGAAGAAAGAGATGCAAATAAGGAAAGATACAATTTCGAGAAGATTGTTGTAATCAAAAGAAAGAGAATGAAGAAAGGAACAGAAGGGAGAAAAGAAAGTAATCTGATTATATTAACAAAAAAACCCCTATAGGGCAATGCACGCTTACACTAATAAAGGCAGCTGAGATGTTTAAAACTAACTAACCACCTCTATAGCCAATCACAATTATACAACAAACAAATAATAAAATTGCATTATCTTTCATAATTGAGATACTCTAACTCTATCATTTTTCCTCAATTTACAGTTTGGGTCGAAAGGACTCGCAGGTTTGTTTATATTGCTTTCAAGTTCTACATAATGGGATTGAGTAAAGATATACTTATTTTCAGTTTGCTTTACTTGAATTCCAAGAATGACATCTACTAGACTTAAGTCTTTCATATCAAATTTAGAATTCAGCATCCTCTTAGTAGAAGATATTATATCCTTATTCGATTCCAATATAAACATGTCATCTACATATAAACATACAATGACGAACTAATCATTAGTACCTTTAATGTAGACCATAGTAGTCAATTCTGTTCCAGCCGTCGTTTTGGTTTTTTGAAAAAATGGAACGTTTTGTATATTTTGGTGTTCAAGTATTTCATTTCGGAAAAAAATTTCAGACATATAAAAATAATATTATAAAATTTATTATAAATAATATAATAAATAACTAGCAAGATACACATATTCTCATTAAAAACTTTATTTATTTTGTGAACTCAGTACTTAATTCTAAGCATTCCAATTTATATAAAAGCATGAATGTAAATATTCACATGAAAAAGTAACAAGTCGATATACAAATCACTCAAATCCATTTATTTAAATTTATAATATAAATAAATAACACATTTAGTCTAAACAAGTTACTTATTTTAAAACATAATAATAGAAAAAAAATTAACCAATTATAGAAGAAAAATTAACTCTAATAAATTAAAAAATTAATGGAACAAAAATGAAGTAAAAAAATTATTATTGAACAAAATTGAAGTAAAATAATAAGATGCATGCCGTGAGTTTTGAACCTTGGAGGGGAGAGAAAAATTCAATTGCCTTAGCTAGTTGATCAAAAAAGTTGCCTTCGTTAATATTTACTACAGTTTTGCAAAGGAGGGCCAGTTCCAACCTAGATGCCATTTCACCCATTCCGGGAGAAATAGACATATTTTGGTTGGAATATTCTGTTTTGGTCAGAATTGACCGGATTTTTAGCCGGAAAATTTACTACCCCCAATCCGTTCTATTCCCGTGTCGGGCCAGAAAGGAACGGATTTTGCTACTATGATGTGGACACGTTTATATTCATTTATCTTAAGCCGTTAGATCACATAGTATGATCAAACTTCTCATGCCATTGCTTTGGCGTTTGTTTTAACCCGTAAAGGAATTTAACAAGTTTATAGACTTTTCATTCTTGGCCTTAATCATGAACCTCTCAGGCTGTTCCATATAGATTTTTTTTGAAATTCTCCATTTAAGAAAGCAATCTCTACATCCATTTGGTTAATTTCTAAATTATGCAAAGCTGCTAGTGCAATCAACATCCCGATAGATGTGATTCTCGTCATTGGAGAATAGATATAAAAAAAGTTTATACCTTCTTTATATCATTATCCCTTAGCTACCAACCGAGTTTTATATTTTTTAATAGTACCATCAGCTCTCAGCTTTTTTTAAAGATCCATTTACAGCCTATTGATTTATTTTCAGGAGGGAGATCAACCAACATCCACATGCTATTTTGCATAATGGAATCTATCTCATTATCGACTGCTTCCTTCCAAAAAGGAGCCTCAGGATTGGACATTACCTCTTTGCAAGTTAGAGGTTCGACTTCCTCAAGTATGATAGAAACTCTAGACCAAATGAGGCACTCATTTTAGCTCGTTTACTTCTTCGAGGCTCATGTTCATATCTTTCATCAATCTGAGCTCTGAAAAAACTTTCTTCTAAACCTTATTTGGCAGTTTACTGTGTCTTCCTTCCTTAAATTGAAACATATTCTTAAAGAATTCAGCATTAACAGACTCCATTATAGTATTGGTACTTATGTTAATTTTTTTTTACTTATTTACCAAAAATCTATATGCAGCAATGCATATCCAATGAAAACACAGCCAATAGTCTTAGGTCCAAGTTTAACTCTCTTTGGTAACGATACTTGTACATTTGTCAGACACCCCCATACTTTTAGAATTTTATAGAAATGCAATTTCCCTTTCCACACTTTATAAGGAGACTTGTTAGTCTTTTTATGTGGAATGTTGTTCAGTATGGTGTTAGCCGTAAGCAAGGCCTCCCCTCATAAATTATGGGGTAGTCTAGAACTGTTTAACATACAGTTCACCATATCTTTCAGAGTTCTATTTTTTCTTTCAGCCGCACTATTCCATGCTGAGCACAAAATTCAGATAGCATCGTTGACTAGTATTCTCCACCTTGGTCAGATCTAAGCACATTGATCTTCTTATCAAACTAATTTTCAACTTCCGACTTGTATGTCTTAAACATATCTAAAGTCTCATCTTTTGAATGAAGCAAATATATATAGTAATATTTACTGAAATCATCAATAAACATAACAAAATATTTCTACCTCCCCTACTAGGTGTTAATTTTAGATCACATAAATCGTTATGTATCAAATTAAGTAATTCATTTGTTCTTTCTATAGATTTAAATGATTCACTTGCAAATTTAGATTCTCTGTAGATTTCACATTTATTTCCTTTTTCTACGTTAAATCTAGGCATAATTTCTAAATTAATCATACGTTACATGGATAAAAAAATAACATGTCCTAGTTTAGCATGTCAAATATCAGACAACTCAATGATATAAGCGGAATATGCACAATTTTCATTAATAATAGCAACATAAATTACAGCAAACACATTAAGTTTAAAAAGTCCATCAGAATTATAACCCTTCCCAATAAACTTGCCAGCATCAAACACAAGTTTAAATCCACCTCTTACATAAAAAAGATCCCGAAACCAAATTTCTAAGAATTTCAGGCACGTGGAGAACGTTGAGGAGAGTGAGTTGTTTCCAAGAGGTGAACTTCAGCACAACCTTTCATTTTCCCTTTACAACAGCCTCTAAGACGCTCCCTATATAGAGAACTTCACCATTTTCAATCTCTTGATAGGATGAAAAACAGACTTGTCACTGCACACGTTCTTCGTAGCACCAGTGTCAACCTACCAATCTTTGGTGTCAGTGACCATACATATCTTAGAAACCATAGCACAGAGATCGTCAATCTCCATCATATTTACATGGTTCCCTTCATTGCTATTCCTGGGGTTGTTACCATTGTTCTAGTCCTTTTATGACGACAATCCTTCGCTCTATGCCCGACTTTACCGCACACCCAGCAACTGCAATTAATGTATTTTTTCAGAATTACATTTCTAAGCCGTGCTAGACGATGTCTTCATTTTCTTGCTCGACTGGTTGAATTTGTCACCTTCTACCACGTTCGCTTTCATCCCATAGGTCACCCACGCCGGCTTCTTGTCGTTCTTATAAATCCATAGAGCGATCGGGTCCTCCATACTCAGCTCCTTACGCTTGTGTTTAAGATAACTTTTGAATTCCTTCCATGACAACGACAGTTTCTCAATAATTTCAACGACTTGAAATGACTCGTTAATGATCATTCCTTCAATCATCAAATTGTTGATGATAATTTACAGCTCCTCCACTTGATTTATGACAGTGTTCTTGTCATCCATTTCATACTTTAGAAACTTTCTAACAATGAACTTCTTCGTCCCAGCACCTCGATTTTGTATTTCTTCTCAAGCGCTTGCCATAATTCCTTTGCTGTCCTTAATGGTGGATAGACGTTATACACAGTGCCTACTAGCCGTTAAGGATATAATTCCGGCAGAGGGAATCAGAGTGAATCCATGCTTCCTTCGTAGACTCGGTCTCCTTGGCTTGTTTTTCCTTTGATGTGACAGGGCAGTCCTCCTTCAATAGATGTGCAAAGTTCAGGGTGGTGAGATAAAATACCATCTTTTATTGACAGCGCTTCAAATCTTTGCCTTTGAATTTTTCTGGCTTCTCAGCATGCACAACTTTTATTGCAGCAGTTTGCTCCATCGATACTATTTTTAGATTTGTTGATGGAAATGGAGCACGAATTTTGCATAAGCCAAATAACACCAAGAACAATCACAAATGAAAATAAACGATTGTAACTTAAATTAAAATGACAGACGATTACAACTAAAAATAAGCAATTACAACTTAAATTCAAATGACTAACGATTACAACGGAAATAACAATAATGAAAAAATGAAACCATATCGAGGATTGCACGAATGCAATGTCCTAAAAACAGTATTCGCCCTCAACTGGTGCTTGGAGACTAAGAAGAATGTCTCTGTAGGATTCAAGAATCTTAGATTGAGAACAACAACCTAGTATCTCAGCCCCTCATAGAACTCTTTGTATTTATCTCTCTCAATTATGCACGAAAAATTGTGTATGCAGTAGGTGGAAGCAGTAGCAAAACGTTGGGATTTTTCTCTATACAACACACTGTATTTAAAACGAAAACAGCTTGGAGACCAATCAATGTACGTTTTTGGGATAGTTGGAGATATGTAGATATTTAGTTTATCTTCAGCAGATAAAACACAGCAACAGTTGGAGATATTTTTCTTTGCTTTGACAGATTCAAAGCACTAAGTATTCCTCTCCATGAAATTAGTTAAGAGAAACTTTCTGTAAAAAATTAATCTTTTATTCGAATCAAACCGAACCGAGTTGGCCGGCAGCGAGGGCGCACGTGTGTGGGAATGACTATACGTCATTTAAGTCTTCAATCCCTTTGGACGGTGGCACGAGCGAACGTGGTCAATATAGTTGGACAATGTTTAGATTGTTGGACAATTTCGAGTGGTAATTGTAGAGTTAATTTCATAAACATTCCTTCCACGATCATTTTTAAAAAAACCCTCTCAATTTTAACTTTTTCATAATTTATCCTTCAACATTTACCACTCATCAATTAGATACCCTCTGTTAAATTTTTCATCTTTTAAATTTTTCATCTTCAACCCATTAAGTATTTACTCCTATTTAGACAATTTTGCTCTTCAGAAAATAATTCAGCAAAACGCCCCATTTTGCTCGATTTGTTTATTCGGTTGTATGAGGGTTTGATTTGCTTCAGAGATCGTGCAAGCAACTGTTTATAGTTTTCTTTCTCCTCTGATTTGGTGCATTTTTTATTGAATTTTGCTCTGAGCGATTGTTACAGATAGAATCTAAGAAAAATAGAGAAAGAGAGAGAATCGGGGGCCTCCAAAGCTAAACATGGGATTATAAACGGGTTTCTAGGAAAAGAATCCAAATTGTGTTTTAAAAAATCAGAAAATTTTGGATCACATTGCTTAAAAATAATACCAGAACGAAAGGGGAAAGGAAAGAAAAGAAAAGTCGCGCAGGGAAGAGGGTGGGAAGTCCAGGTGCTAACGCACCTGATTTCATTGAATCCATGATATCAAAAATCGCTTGATTTTTTAGTCTCATCAACTCGAGATGACCCAATTGCTGGAAAAGATGGTGGAAAAGTCAAAGAGAAATGTTGTGTGTGAATGAAAGTATCTGGTGTGTGGGAAGTGTCGGATTAGATTTCTTCTGCAAAATTGGTCAAAGTAAAACACTAAAAAGTTAATTTAGAGGTTGCAAACTTGCTGGACCATCAAGGGCTCAGATTTCTTCTGCAAAATTGGTCATCCAACGGCCAAGAAAGGGGGAAAACCCCATTGTTTCACGCAAGTATAGTCGACTGGATTTGATCCACAACTCTAACCCGCCAAAGAACCGGGTCTTCTTCCCCCATTCAGTCTGAAACAGAAGCATACAATTAAGCGCAGAGAGAGAGAGAGAGAGAGATAGAGAGAGAGAGAGAGAGAGAGAGAGAGAGAGAGAGAGAGAGAGAGAGAGAGAGATGGCTGGCTTGCTAGCATGGGCGGCAGATGTTGTTGGAGGAGGTGGAAATCACAGCAATGAAGATGAGAGAGATTCGATCCCAATTATCTTTACTCCAGAACAGAAAAGATATGTTCAAGAACTAGATCGCAAAGCAGCTTCTTTAACCCGTATGATCCGTGATCTACGTATGAGACTTCCTCCCCCTGATATCTCCCAACGCCTACCTCACCTCCACGCTCATTCTCTTGCTTCCAACGCTGCTCTTGCGCTGCAACTCAACTCCCACTCTGCTACCCGAGAACAGGTAAACTTCGAATACATTGATTATTCTCACATGGAACTTCGATTAGATCGTTATCTTTCCCTAAGGGATTTTATTTTTATGTCTTATCATCAAAGTGAAAGATTTTACAATCTGTCTTTGATTTTTGTGGTAGTTTTTATCCGAATTTTGGTGTTATTGCTTGTGGTGCTGAGGTACATGGCCAGATTGTTTTTTCTATGTGCTATTTGACTTCTAATTGCTACCCATTCTTATTGCCAGGCCCAATGGAGAGAGCTGACACTGAATGAAGAAAATGCTGCATATGAAAAGGCTATATCAGATTGCGAGAATAAGATACTTGAAAAACAGCAAGAGGCGGATTTACTTCTGGGGAAGTTAGAGGTGAGAGCTAATGTAATGTAATGGAAATAGAATGAGAATGAAAAGGAAATTTAGAAAAAATGAATGATAGGAGGGAGAGAAGTTGATATTATGACAATTTTATGTAAAATTTAGCCAAAGGTGGTGAATGGTAATGAATCCCCTGTCCTTCATCTTCCTCATTTAATCCTCATTCCAATCGTAATTCACACTTCTTCACTCTCTTACTCTCTCTGTAACTTAGCTATAATAAATGAACGGCCAACTTACATGTTAGCATTACATCACATTCATTCATTTCAACCAAATAGCATTAAGGTTTCATAGCTGTTTCTTCAAGTTTCTTTTGACATCAACACGCAATCTTCTTACAATATTTGCTAGAATCAGTGTCTTCAACGTTTTTATCATTACGATGAATCAGCATTTTATTTGTAGGCAATTTTATTTCTGCTGGAACTTTGGTAAAGCAGTTTTTGTTACCCTGTGAAACCTTATGTTATTGTTGAGTTAATTTGTTAGGCCTTACAGAAGTCTGATCAAGACTTTCCTGATGATTTCCTACTTACTTTTGTCTCTTACAGCCTTTCTATGTTCAACAATTTCATAGGAAATTGATGAAATGGAGCAAAGTCTGCGAGTTGAGCTGGCGAATGCAGAAGCTGTTTTGGAAAATACTCAATCTGTTGGGTCTGGTCAATTGGCGTCTGAATACACAGCAAGAGATGAGGTTGGACAAGACGTGGAAGCGCCAAAGTCAATCTCACTAGTGAAGTTAGAAGATAAGAAAAAAGAATTGGTAAATTGCATGGTTTCTTTATTCCTATTCCCTTTTTTAATTTTTGTTTTTATTCAATATTCATTATTCAGACTTATAAATATTGCTGAATTTTTATTTACTCCTGTCAGAGTTCATTGGAAGAAACAATTAAAGATTTAGAGAGGAAATGGACAGAGTTTCAGGATAATGCCCTGAAGCAGCCTTCTCCAGGTAAACGTAAATCTTGATCACCACATGCCTATTAATAGCAATACGTTAACTGTCACTTGGTTGCATTATAATGGAGAAGCCGTAATGAAGGCTAGAGCTTCAGATAAAGAGAAAAGGATCTCCAAGATTTTGCAAGGACACATATAAGATTTTGATTTCTGATTCCCCAAACCCCAAGTGAAGACAACAAAATAAAATTGAGGGAAGTAAAATACGAGATTCTTTGTTGTTAATGAATGGGAAAGATTACTGGCCATATGCAGGAACTGAAAATATGTATGTAGGAACTTATCGAAAATATATGCAGGAACCAACAGTAGTACTAGGAGGCATCTGGAACCAGCAATGCCCATGCCTCGTAAAAGTTTAAGTTTTGCTGATAGAAATAATTATTAGCACAGAGACTGGCATGCTGCTGCTGATCAGTTGCATTATAATCTTAATGTGTGCTAAGAGTGAGCTTTTGACTGTGTTGTAGGATTATAGTTTTTTCTGTCAAAGTTACGTTATAAATTTTAAGGGACATGAGTAATATGACTCAAACCCACGACCTCTAGGGTATGGGTGTGGGGGTTTAACCAACTGTGCCAACCCAACTTGTCAATGTTGATGGCATTTTAACTTGGACAATTTACATGGGAAGGCAAAAGCATAGGAGGAGCTCTTCTACTCCTGTGACCTCAAGGACAGAGTGAATGGTAGACAATAAGTATTGAGTAGCTAAATCATATCACCATCCAGCTTAATATATGATCCTAAGCATTATGTTGTGTTGGAGAAATAGATTCATGATTCGCATGAATATGAGTTCATACTTCTTGACGCTGTGGATACATGCATAGCATTTATAGGCTGTGTCTAAGCTAACATCTATGGTGCAGCTCAGAGAGAGAAGATGTTGGACAAACAACTCCACAGCCTAATTGAGCAATTAGCAGTCAAACAGGTGAGTTATAATTATATAACTTCACCCAAATCATTATTAAACTTCATCTGATGAGTAAATTCTTGAATTTTTTTCTCTCTTTTAATTGTAGGCCCAAGCTGAAGGCCTGGTCAGTGATTTTCATCTGAAAGAGATGGAACTCGAAAGGTTAAATGGGTTGTTGAAGAGTCTTGAAAGCAGCAGCTCTGAAGTAAATATTGCTAGGAATCGTTTTGGAAGAAGCACATCTAATAAGGGTTCTTCGGATTTCATCATTGATTCTCATCACAAGCTTCCCTACTACAATGGTGGCCGAAGTGAGAGCCAGCAGAGGCTTATGCTGCTAAGGTCAACTTTCGTTCTCTACATTTTAGCTCTGCACATCTTGGTCTTCATCAGAATATCATTTTGAAGAGCATCCTGAGAATGCTTTCTGATTAATCATTTACGTATTCTTGGAATGCTGAAGTTTCTGAACTTAAAATTTTGTATTATCACTTTGTTCTATAAATAAAACAACTACATATTCAAAACTTCTGCCTGGATCGAATAGGCAAGAGGTTTGCAGGAATAACATTTATCTACAAGATGTTAGTGAAGTGCAGGTGTGGACCACCAGATGTGGACCACTGCAAGTGGTGCATACCTCTCATAAAGTAGCTAACACGAGTTTGATCCATCCCGACCTTTGCAAAGATTGCCTTCTTTTAATGAACATCTACATCCCAGAGTTTTATACACATGCTCTTCCGAGTAATAACATTACTGCGTACATAGTTCTGGTCTTTATCGATTGATGCATATTTTTATTACCATTTACAGCGTGTTTACTTGCTCTTGGAATCGAAGATTCGAAATCATTTTTCCCAGTAATCTGAATCAGAATAGAATAGTCAAGAATCAGAATCTGAAATCAGATTAATGTGTTCATTAACTGTCAGAAATCAGAATCAGGAATCCGATTATTTAAAATAAAAATGATTGTGTTTACTAATCAAGTAGTCAGAATCAATCTATATGACTTTACTAAAATGTCATTTCAAAGAAAATGAATATTATTTTCTTTATTTAATTGTACTACTTAGATTTTAATTTTAAAGACAATAAATCGTTTATAATTCATGAATATTTATATATTAAATATCTATATACAATTTTTTGGGATGTATATTAAATATATCAGATTTATGCACAATCTTGTGAATTTAAGAAATACTAATCAAGCTTTATATTGCCCGCTTGATAATTAAAATGTTTTGAAGATAAAATAAATACGCAAAACGAAGAATTGAAGGTTAATTAGGTAAAGATACTGAATGCATATTGGATTTTTCATAGACAATTCCAAATGAATTAGAAACGTGGAATGTCACGAGTTATTTACTAGAAATCTCAAACAAAACAGTTAATAGATTAAATTCATTTTTATAAGAATCAAGTAAACGTGTCATTAGAATCTAAATCATTTATACTTGTCGTTCAAACGTGTCGTTTGCAGTTCGGTCAAGTACTTGAAGAAAGAATCTTTATTTTTTTGTAATCATGAGTATCTAGACTGCCTGACTAATTTCACAGCACTTGTGCATCGTGCCTTTAGAAGTTTTGCTACACTGACTAATTTCACAGCACTTGTGCATCGTGCCTTCAGAAGTTTTGCTACACGAATCAAAGCAAATCACTGATTTTACACCATGGCCAATGACCCAATGAATACTATCATATGAGAGGATTGAAACTCATGACCTAGAAGGAAGTAAACCTCTGAGTCCAAAGTATTTATGACTTGGGCTACCCCTTTGTCGTTAAATTTCTCAACTTCTCCTCTCCTGACTGAAAATAAATGACTGAACTACCAAGTTGCCAACATTTGAGGGAAAACTAAATAAATATTCATAATTTTCTTTTCTTGAACATGAGCTTCTTCGACGGGAAGTTCGAAGACATTACAATTGAGAAATTGTATGAGTTATAATATATTGAATTTGTAGTTCAAAGAATACACATAAACCGAACAAAGGTACTTTAAATAAGCTTTAGGCAGAATTACACAACTCAAAATACATGAGCAAACATAGATACAAGGAAAGGTAATAAAATAAATACTCTCTAAGCTTCTTTTTTCTGAAGTCTCTCCTCAGCAGATCTAATACCTTCCATCTTCAACATCTCAAGCAAGAAATCATTCCAAGAGTCAATAGGTCCAGGCAAGCACCAATGCACACAATCATTATATAAAGTCACATTCTCATGTGGCCAGTGACCATATCTACTAGGATGTCCATCTGGTCTAAGCAACATAGCTTGTGTAGTATCAAGTAGCCTAAATTTCAGCCCTCTTTCTCTACCTTCTTTCTCAGCAATCCTGAATTCCTCCAACTGGGTCATGTAAAGCTCTAAACTTCTTTCATCTAGTTGGGTTTCATTGCTTCTAAATGGCCCGGTTCTCAAGCAATTCCCACCTTCATTCCACAACCCATTTTCAAAATGTGATGGTGCGAAAGTCCTTAAAAATGTTATACCCTTGAAATTTTCCAAGCTGTTAATGGCCTTGAAAGCTGTTCTAAATGCTTTTCTGTAGCCATAGAACATACCCATGTCTTTCACATTGTCTAGGAGACAGTAGTTGCAGCCAACAATGTTGCTGTTTTCATGGAACACCAACGGACGATAAAACCAATGGCCAGCAGAGATGATTAAGTAGTCGAATTCTTCAATCTGAGTCGTCCAGTTTTCATCGTATTCATCTAAGTACAGATTAAATAATCCGGTATGTGTCGGACCGTTAGAGTCCGCCTCAGCGGATTTTACCAAATGTGGTGTCCAATATGCAGCCATTGTGAAGTTGTAGCTTGTGTATCTCCATCGTTTGAAGTGTTCATCAGTTGTGTATGATACGTCTATTGGGTATTCAACCTGAAAACACAACATACGAACCAAGTTCTGAGAATTAACACCAGTTTAAGACTATATATATATATATATATATATAAGATATTTGTAGAGGTTATAGATGATTCACTTGTTTTATTGTTTTAGTTGTAGAATGTATAAATTATATTTATCATTGCAACTCAAAATGACAAAGATGGCCCAAAGTGTATATAATTTTTTAAATTGCATCAGTACTGCTGGAGTCTGCTGCGCCAGCGGTACCGATGCAATAATGTTTGCTTTATACATCCCTTAAAAATATATTATAACATAATTAATTTACGTTAATAAATTAGTTACTTTTATTTTTTTTTGTGTTAATAAATCAGTTACATTAATAAATTAGTCAATAAATCATTTACATAATGAAAAGTTATAAATAAAATTTTTAACCACTGACATGTCAATAAATTATCTATTTGTTGTGTTATAAATAATATTTAATATATATTTTTTTACAAGATGTCAATGAGTTGTTTACATGTTGTAGATAGGTAATTTTGAATATGTAAAAAAATGTATTATGTCACTGCATTGTACCGTGAGCAGTACCGACACGCGGTATCAACGCGCGAAAAAAAAGTTATCCCGTAATTTTTCACAAGAATCTTTTGAGAAACAATCGTCGTACTCACCATTGATGTGAGGACACTGGCCATATTTACTTAAAAAAAATATGGCTAGCAATGCTAATTGGATGACCTAAAAATTATTTATTTAATTCTCATTTTGTAAAAAACATGCTCACCTCTGTTTTTTTTTTAAAAAAAAATCTGCTCATCTCATTTCCGTGAATTGTTAATTAAATTCATATATAATAGATCTTCAACATACTTTATTACTGCAAACTGAAAATTTCACTTTTTTTACTGAAATCTTTAAAAATTAGGGTTATAAATTTAATATTATCTGTACGGAGATCTAAATGGATTGCATTAATAAGAAAACATCATGAATGTTTAGAGTTATTATTTTTATTAATTTATATTTAATATAATTTCCAGCATTTTCCTCTAGCGAATCTGATCCGATCATTATAATAAGTTTTGTGAAGAAATTCAGTGCAATAAGCAATAATAAATCTTTCACATGGTAGTTAGAAGGTTTAGTCAATCTAATATTTCTATTATTTTTAGTTGTCTGTTTCTTAATTAATGAATTAAAGGGGTTGATTTCAAAAAATATATTAATGGGGTCTTGAAGCTAATTTTGATTCCAAAAACTCATTATAATTAGTAAGCCAATTTAGATATTCTATTCCAATAACTGACAAACTCTTTCGAAGATTAGTTGGAGTGTCATACTGATCAATATGACATGATATAATTAAGCTAACAAAAATCAGTTCACCAATTACTATTTCCAAAAGAAATAAGATATTCAAAGTGATCTAATTATTTATATGGACTAACCGAAAATATGCGCTCTTAAACTTGGTTGAGATTTGAGTAATTTATAAGAGTGATTGTAGATCGATTAAGTTATAGAACAAGTTTTAATTGAATGAATGATGTGTCAATCATTCATAAGTTGATGTTTTATAACTTATTAATTTTTTATATATATAAACATATGAATAATTGACACGTCACTTGGTTCATTAAAATTTAGTCTATAGCTTGGTCATAGTAGAAAATCACCTATATATGAGTAATTTACAAGTTTCACAATGGATATTATCATGACTGGTAGTATACGTGATTTTTAGTACAATATTAAAATTTCATAATTTGTATTTTTCTTATTTGTTGTTCTCTTATGCGTCTTGTAAGAAGTGTGAGATTATATATATTTTCAAGAAATTACGGTGTTTGATATATTTATATACATGTGCATATATATCAGCGAAATATAAATGGAAAAAGCTGTTTTGGAAAAAAATAAAATAGAAAGAAAAAAAAGCTGAGAACCAATGAAGAAATCTATGAGAGAGAAAATGCAATGGTTAAAATTATTAGGACAAAAGTCTCCGATATTCATAGTACCAAAACTCTGAAAGCAAACATTTTAGACTTTTATCTTTTAAAATGTAAATCTCATATGCTCTATCTATATGACTTTTCAGTAATTACTAACGAAAGAATCACGTGCTATGAGATTGAATAAATTTAAGGTTTAAATCACACAAAATCATAGGATCTTTAGTAAATTTGAGTGAAATCACACTATATCCCTCGCCCTAACATATTGAAGATCATGTGACACAAGTTTTAGTTTTGATCACGTGCGTAGCACATGATTATTTGATTAAAATTACTGACAGACATTTGAATACGAGTTTTATTTTGAAAGTAAAAAGATTAAAAAAATTATGAGAAATGTTAGTGCATGACCATATTTAATGTTTTACATGTAATAATTGACTATTATATTTTTTATATGCAAGAATAATCATCTTTAACTTAAAAAGTTTGAAAGTTAATTGTAGAGTAATTGTTATTAGTTATTTCAGTCAATATATATTATTACTTATTAGGTTATATTTGCAGCACTAATTTTTTAGTGGTAATTTTTGCTAATTATTTTTATATAGAAAAATTATTACCAAAACTCCTAAAATTATTAAAGGGCCAAAATTGGGGATTTGTCGTGTAAAAGAATTTAATTGCAAAAATAAAAATGGCTGAAAATCGTAATTATTTTACTATTTGTGTACTTTATGTAAAGATTTTATTTACCGTATATAACCACTAATCTATTTTGTGTGAATATTTATATAGTGACTTCCACAAAGCTTTTGATAAAGAAGGCCCCTCACGTGTATACTGAGACATATAGGGAATGAGTCATTCTTGCAACAACTTGTTTTCGGTTTGCTAAATCAGGTAAAAAAATTTGCGAATTCTATATAATTTCTCATTATTTATAATTTGTACTACGAATAAGAGGAAATTGAGAAAAAAAGATCTAAAAGGAAAAAAATAAAAGAAAGAAAATCCACGTGCTTCTATATCTAAGTTGTGGGCAAAGTGCTAGACAGAATCCTGGGGCACAACTGTTATGGCAAAGATTCGATTGCTGTCTTATGTAAAATATTAGAATTAAACAAAGTAACATGATTTTGATCTGTACGTAAATTATTAAACCTAACCCTTTGAATATATTATGGATTTGGTCAACTAACCATTCTAATACTTAATTGCTCATTGGATAACATTTGTTAGTTATATTACAAGTGAGAGAAGGTAGCTATCGCCTACCAGAGATGCATGACTTTTGAATCAAACTCAATAATTCGCCATCTTTATTCATAAAATGTAAAAAAAAAATCTTGATTTGTAATGATGAATTTTAATTCAGACTAGAGAGTCTAATTGACACAAAGGAGTAAATTTTATGATCTTTCAGTTTTTAGATACTAAATATTAACATCGATTTTCATGTGATGTGAATATCAAAATTATGAAAAAATTTATCAATCGTTAATCATGACCTCGATTTATCAATCATTTAGACTATACATTACTCATGATCCTAATATATATATATATATATATATATATATNTATGGTCTAATGATGTTATTAATTAGCTATATATCTCAATGAAAAAACTAAAATTGAGAGTAGTAATGTTGACATACCCTAGACAAGAGGCAAATCAAGGACTGCATTTGATTCCTAGCAACAGAATCACCAACAAAAGCCAATGACTTATGTCTAACCAACTCAAGAAACTGAGAAGGATTGAAAACAGGCAGCTCACACCCATCTGGCTTCCACCTCCACTTCGTGTAATCAGAATCAGGTCTTCCATATTTCATGCAATTTTGATGCTCATGAATTGCCCAACATGTTTTGTTTGTGTAATATGGTGCGTTTGGGTTTGGGACCCACTCTCCCGTGAAGATGTCACATTTGTGATTTGTCAAAGGTGGGATTTCTGTGGTGAATTCCTCTGCTTCATATGAGGAGGTTTGCTTTGTCAAAGTGTTCGATAAAAATAAAGAGTAGTTTACCAAAGGCGAGTATAAGGGAATGACGATGAGTATTAGAAGTGTGAAGACTAGGAGAACAAGTAATGGGGTTTTGTTGAATGTGTATGAATGGGTTTTCCCAAAGGAAAGATTCATTGGGGGGGCGAGAGAGAGAGAGAGAGAGAGAGAGAGAGAGAGAGAGAGA
>QANY01008715.1:2093132-2303224 GCA_003255025.1 Datisca glomerata
GGGGTTAAGGCAAATGATGAGCAATGAGATGAAGGTAGCTGACTAATATATGTGTGGAAAACTTCAAAGAGCGACGTTTGGGATGGTTACATATTTTATTTATATATGGTTTTGGTTAGCATGATCTCCATGTATAAACCATTTTCAAATAGATCCTTATTTGAAGTTTCTTGATTTTGTTTGACCCCACACGTTCGTCAAGAATCTTTTCAAATAATGAAGAAAAAGAAAAACATAAGTTGTATTTATAACGACAACCCTAAAAAATCACAAACTAAAAGCCAAAAAAGTTAAAAAAAATTAGGAAAAATGTTAAATATAAAAAAGATAAATAATAAAATATGGAATACCAAAAAATTATGTGATTCGATAGTGTGCCTACGTCTCTAGTGAAGGTGAGAAGAATTCCACTAATTAATAAAGAAATTATAAAAGAATGTTAAAAGTATTCACGGATTACTGAAATTCACAAACTCAAATATTTAACTAAAGTTGAGCTTTAAACTATTCGTAGGCTCCACACTAATATCTCTATATATGATATGATTTGGTACTATACAACAGAGGAGATGAGAGTCTCATTTATATAAAAAACTAAGAGAATATAACTATTAAAATAATCGATGCAGAACAAAAATTAAAAAAAAAATCCCACATTTGAAGCAATGCCTTAGCAAATCTCCACATTGGCTTCAAATTGCACCCTGATCTTCTAGAGTTGATTTCTTCAAACATCTTCTCTAAAGCAGTAACAAATCACTTACTGAAAATACTAACCAAGTCCAAGCAAAGCTGGAACTTTTGAGCCAATTGACTTAGTCATCAGGTCATCTGGGGTCTCTGCTATAGGAATTATAGTAAATGTAACGATACCCTAAAATAAAACATCATGAATGAAGTGGTCCCCTCATGATACATTTGACTCTAGTCAAATGTTTAGTACTCTCGCTATCACAATAGACAATAGTATCATCCCGCTGAAGTCTCAAATCAGTAATCGAACCCCTAAGCCAAATGACTTCTTTCACTACTTATGCTACTGCCATGTACTCTGCCTCTGTAGTAGACAAGGTTACTCTAGACTGTAGAATAGCTTTCCAACTAATGGTACAACTAGAAAGTGTGAACTAATAACTTGTCAGAGATCACCTCTTATCAAGATCACCAGCATAGTCAGAGTCCGCAAAACCAACAACACTACTACTGGTGTCAGGACTCCTTCTATAAACTAAGCCAAAATCTACAGTGCCTTTCAAATATTGAAGGATTCATTTCCCAGCTTGCAAATAAACCTTGGAAAGGTTCCTCATGTATCTGATAACAACACTAACAACATGTGAAATATATGGACCAGTACAAAACATAGCATACATGATACTCTCAACTGCGCTAGCATAAAGAACACGTGACATGTGCTCTTTTTCTCCACTCAAATGGCCCTTAGGGCCCAAACCAAAGAGGAGCCTTCTGCTCCAAGAAATACCCAATTAACAATTCTTGGGTCTACCAGGCCTAATTACCAATCTGCATTGGTTAACCAATTTGATCCATTTGCACTCTTTAAACCATTTGACCCATAATTGGTCATCAACCAACCAATCACCAATTATAGAAAGTCTTCTCCTTATCATAGGAAGACCTCCAATAAAAATCTCTTTTACATTGAACATTCATTTTCAAATTTTAAAAATCCAATTGAAATAGCGAATGCCCATTTCCTTCCTGATTCTCATTTTGTCCCCGAACACAAGGACATAACTCTCAGTTTCTACAGAGATGTTCTCCTAGAAATAAAATCAATAAATATCAAACCAATAAACAATGCAGAAGTAAAAATCCTCTATCATTCCTTCTACAACCTCAAAACAATAACTTTGGAGGAATGAAAACTTCATTCGTCAGGGTTAAAACCCCTTTTGAATAAAAAATAATAATTATTTTGACTATATTGATGCTTGACAAATAATTTTCTTTCATCAAAATAATGAATTTCTCATTCTTGGTTTCTTAATTTTGACAAGAATTTTAAAATCAATTTTCTAAAATGGTTAAATAAGAATTTTTCCTAATAGGGGGTAAACCATACTGCTCACAAGAATTGTCTAATTCATATTCTATAATTTTATTTTCTTTATTGATTTTCATATCAATGCACATTCCAAAATTAGCCACTGTTATTATTTTTTGATAATTGCTATCATGGATTTTAGTGTCTTCATTACTGTTATTTTGAAAGTCATTATGACTTTTGCAGAGTCATTGTTACCATTGATAATTGATTGTTGGGTATCATTATAGTCGTTATATTGGAGGACTATTATGATATATTTTTGAACTCTTTGATATTGGCATTGTGCCTAGGATGAATTATTTTGTTCATTTACCATTAAGATCAACTGAATGGGTCTTTCAATTGCTAAGGAGTAGTAAACTTTCTGGATGATTGATCTTTTTAGTTTAATTTGGCGACTTGGCTCTGTAGATGATTCAGAGTCAGATTCATTATTGTCTTATAAAAGGAGAAGCATTTTTTGGATTAATTTTTTTTATCCAATTTGAATTTTGGTTTCATGGCCTTTGATTTATCCTTTGAAGATGGTTCTGATTTGGTTAAGGGTTTGATTTCTGGATCTTGGTGAATGAGCTCATTAATTTTTAATAGAGTTTGGATAAAACGATTTGCTAGTCTCATAATGGGATAAATACTTGTAAATTCATAATTGATGGATGCAATTATTTTCTGGGTATTCAACTTATCTCACCATTTAACATAGTACTCTCTAGTGAGGATTTCATTTTCAATCGAGTATTGCCATTTCAAAATCCAAGTATTTTGTATTTGTTTGAAAACCAAAGATTTGGGGAAATGAGACCTCAATTGGTGAGAGCTTGTAAATCTTTGAAAATAAATTGGAATATTGTTGTAAATAAATTGGAAAACGTTTTAAGGTAAGACCATGATTGAACCACCATTTTGAGAATCGATTTGGAAAATCCATTTTGAAATTGTTATCAAAATTTAAAAACCAAAAGTGAAAAAAGTCATTACTTTGATGCAGGAAAATCTCGTGCCATGTATCAATATAGTCAAAATAATAATTATTTTTATTTAAAAATATTTTGAAACTTGAAGGATAGATTTTTCAAACCTTCATAGTTATGATCCTGAAGATAGAGAAAGTTCTTTCCTCAGAATTTTTGATTGTGATTAAATTTATAGATTTTGTTTCTAAGAGGATACTTCTGCAGAAACTGAGATTTTTGTTATTGTGTCTAGGGACATAATAGAATTTAAGAATGAAATGGGCTTTAGCAATTTGTGTTGGATCAATGTCCTGAAATATTCACCATTAGACAGTGTTGTATAGAGATGACTTGCGGATCATGGACCTATAATCATCAGTTTATAGTGACATATATGTTGAAAACATAAGATGTACAACAAAAGGAACGTTCACAGGTTTAGACTTTTACACACCAAAGCATTCAAGAACTTTTTAAACGTAATTCTTTTGTGAATAAAAACAACTTGCCCGTCTATCTATCCCTATGAATTTCCATGCGCAAAATCTTCTTGGCAGCACTTGATGTGTCATCTCAAAATCACCATTGAGATGAGATTTCAACTTGATTTTTAGCTTTATTCTTTACAACAATAAGAATATCATCAACATAGAGCAATAAATAAACAAAAGAATCATATGGAAGACATCTATGATAGACATTGTTGGATCGGATTTTAGATTTTGATGAAAAATTAATGAACTGTGACAAGTTTATGAGTGAAATTTCAAAAAATTTCATACAAGCGCCTAATCCATTCAAACGCAAAATCAATCAATGAACATGCATAATCATATAAACATATCGGAAAAAATATTGAAACAATTTATACTTTTTCAATTAATGGAGAATTTATTATTTGACGAGATCCAATTTCTATCTCGCGTTCTTCGTTCTTCGCAGAGCTAGCAATTGATCTTCGCACCAATAATCACCTGTTAGAATTAGAAGTATATCTCTCAAAGATATCGATAAAAATTGAGTATGAGCTCTCAAAATAACGCGTACTATCTTTAGATTCAACATGAGAAGAACCTCAAAGATCTGATTGGATGTAATCTATTATGCCCTTAATTCTATGAATCGTTGTGCTGAATTTGACTCTACATTGCTTCCTATAAAGAAAATGCGTACAAAATTCAAGTTTCTCAGTTTTCTGACAACTCAACAAGCCTTGCTTGCTCAAATAGCTGCAGCGCCAGTTACTGTGCTTCTATATATATAGGCCGTGAGTCGACTTTCCCTTAATCACCACTAGAGCGCCCTTACAAACCTTCAAAACTCCACATTAACCTGAATATTGGTAACATTATGAGTTATATGTACTCAAAGAAATAAAGTTCTTTCCCATATCTGGTACATGCTACAGATTAGTCCAAGTCCACACAATACCTCCATTCATCTTTATCTAAATTTCACCAATACCAATAACCTTGCATGGGGGAGTTATTTTCCATCATGATTTCACGCTTATCTATTGATTAATAAGTGATAAACCAATTCCTATTGGGACACATATGGTACATACAAGCCTGAGCAACTGATGGATACTACTTACAAAGTGTCAAAAAGATCAGAAATACCATCTAAACTCTCATCTACTACATTAGAAACATCAGTAGCAATAGAGAATTTTTTGGTAGTCCCCTTTTTATCTTCAAGTTTAGTGCATTCAACTTTCCAGTGCCTTTTCTTGATGATAATAGTTATACTTCCTTTTTTAGACTTTGGCTTAGACCTAGACCCACCTTTATTACTCTAACGAACCATTTTCTTTACTTCTTCCTCTAGCTACCAAATCCTTCGTCAAATTCTCAGCATGATTCTTTGACACTATTTTCTTTAATTCTTTGAAGTACAAAGCTTCTTTCACATCCTTCATAACTATTTTAACTCTCCCATATAACATATTGTCAACATAATGGTCATATGAAGAAGGTATAGAACATAACAAAATCAAAGCTTAATCCTCATCATCAATTTTTACATCAATATTATTTGAATGTAGAATAACGTGATTGAATTCATCAATATGATTTTCAATTTACGTACCTTCAATCATACGAGCATGTATAAGTGCTGCTTCAAATATAGCAGGTTGGTGAGTGACTTTTTCAAATACAAACTCTCTAACTTGACCCCCAAAGTATAAGGAGATGTCTCATTAGATACTTCACGCAACACCTCATCACACATGTGACAACATAATTGCACCAAGTGTCCGCTCCATGAGATAATCTTTCTCTTCGTCGGCCAATTTCTTCGGCAAAGTGTCTTTGCCCTTTTAGCGCCTTAAGCAAACCTTGTTGAATTAATGAGGCTCGCATCTTCGACCACCAAAGACTAAAGTTATTCTTCACATCAAATTTATCTATCTCATATTATTCCACCATAATAAAAAACCCATAACTTTAGAAAATTGGGAAATATGTAAAATATAAAGAAAGATAAATAATAAAATACAGAACACAAAAAACTTGCGTGGTTCAACAATATGCTTACGTCTACGGGCAAAAGAATTCTACTAATTGTCAAAGAGAGTACAAAAGAATACCAAAATCATTCACAAATCCAAATCTCATAAACCCAAAATATTAAACTAAAATATAGCTTTAGTATATTCGTAGATCTCACACAAATATCTCTATACATGATATGATTTGGTACAATAAAAAATGAGAAGAGAATCCTATTTATATAGGAAAGTAAGAGAGCATGACTATTAAAATATCGATATGAAATAAAAGTAAAAAAGCTCACATTTAAAGCCATGCCTCAACAAGTTGAAATCTAAAAATTGATTATGCACACATATAAATGCATATATATACACACACATTATAATGAGTCAAAAGTTTAACCTACACAGAATTTGGGAGTTGATTTTGTGCGAAGCCACATATAGATAGTATCTGCTTGTGTAATTTAAGCAATATAAATTTTATTATACACATATACACACATATATCTTTGTCTTGATAATTTAATGGTCATGTGTTACATGTATGAGTTTAATTATAATGAATAAAAGAAATTTAAGTCAAGTGAAACTTGAAAGACATGAAGAAATTGTAAGTTGAGGGCTTGCCTCTCAGCAAAATCATTTCTTCAATCTTTTTCATATGTATATATTTTGATCAAACAAAATTCTCGCCAGTGGGATAACAAGAGAGGTAAATTTTTATTGGGCTGTATTATCGCGATTCATTTCTAAGAAGAAGATTAAATATCAAATGATGAAATATTATAAGGATGCATCATTGATAGAGACGACGATTGTCTCGTGTGTGCAGTGTCGTCTACATTGCAATTCATTACATTACACACTCGTGATGCAATTTGAGTGAATTTCTAGCCGTATGTCAGTAATCAGCAACAAAAATAATGAACCCCAAGATGGTAATATTAACTTTAAAATAAACAACAAAATTTTGTTTCATTAAAACATAAAAGAAAAATCATAGAATATATGATTAATTATGTATTTGGTGAGCTGCATTGGACGGAATGGATAAAAATAATACGTACCACGTGGTAGAACGTGGTATCGTGCTTGTGTAGACAATGGTTTTGGCTCCACTCTTTAGTCAAATAAGAAATAAGAAATAGTTTTTTTCTCTTTGCTAATGATTATTATTTAATTTAATACCTCTTTTCGAGGATCCATTCCTCACCCAGTAATTTTTAAGAGGAAATGAAGTTGTAAAATATAAATTTAACCACAGAGGAAATATGAATTAGATATTAAGATAATCACCTTCTTATGTAAAAGACACTTTACTGTTCGATAATGATGGTGAATTGATTTAATTACTTTTTTTTAATGCCAAATGTTAGTACGACGACAGAATATTTTATGAGAGTTTGAACTTGTTGCGTACACATAAGCATTTAAATTAGTAAAAATTATTTTCACGGTTGATAGCACTACTTGCAATAAAAGCAAGCAGTCAAGCTCTCAGCTCTTTACCACTCTCAACGGTTATGTTTTTCTTCATTTAAATATCCATCATACAATTATACTCTCAACTCTCTCAGTTTCAATTCCCTGAACTCAACTCTCTAATTCTCTCAACTTTCTCAACTCTCTCAATTCTCAAGTTTAAGTGTTGAAGTAAATCTCATCGACGTTTTGCCTTTAAAGAAAAGGTAATTTATACATTTATTTAGTTAATCTTTTATGTTAAATTCTTTAAATGCAATTTTATCTAATGTCATTTTTAATGCAGTAATTTTCAACTCTCATCTGTTACAACATACATCTGACTGCATCCCAAGCCGAAATATCACAAGTACCACCTCATCCCAGACGGTCGCAAGGAAAACTATAACCAAAATCATTTTTATCCGGCATTAATTTTGAACCGCCTGCATCTAAAACACCTTTTACTAAGATCATTGTAGTTGTATGTAAACCTAAAGTAATAGCATGATGAACCAAGAAGTCTCCGAGCACTATTGTTAAGTATAATAATAGTACTATTCGAAGCTACTTTAGCTCTTGCTCAAAAAGATATTAAGAGACATTTAGCCTATTCTACAATATCACAGTTGGGTCATATGATGTTAGCTTTGGGTATAGGGTCTTATGGAGCCACTTTATTTCATTTGATTACTCGTGCATATTCGAAAACATTGATGTTTTTAGGATCCGGGTCAATTGTTCATTCAATAAAATCGGTTTTTGGAAATTCTCTAGATAAAAGTCAGAATATGATTCTCATAGATGGTATAACAAAGCATGTGCCAATTACAAAAAATTCTTTTGTAAATACATAATTATCTTAAATATATTAACTATTTCTTTATTTTTCGATCGCTTGGAAGGGGCAAAAGAAACATCTTCTTCTTTGTTCAACAATTTCTGATCTCTAGTGGACCTCTCAATAGGATTTGAACCCAGATGAAGTTCTGATAATCTGTTAGAGAAAAAAGAACGAATGGATCTTGTAGGATTCCCCATAAATTCTTCGATTTCTTCCGGTTTTACCTTTATTTTTAGTATCTTTGTTTTATCATTTTTGAGTTGGGAAAAATAAGAATCCCCATCAACATAAAAAAAATTTCTTCATTTTTATTATATATTCTCTATATTATAGAATAATCTTGAATTCTCTTCTGAATTCAATTTTATAAGTATAGAAGATCAAATATTCAACTCTTTACTGCTGTGTATATTCCTGAATGACGAGATTTTTTTCAATTTATAAATGACTCTTTGATACAAATAGAATAGAAAAAGAACTGTGTTTTCAGTATACTTTTCCCAGTTCTGTTGGATACTAGGCTCTGTGCGTATCGACCCGTGCAGTGTTATTCCATTTAATCTAGAGTTCTTTACCTTGTGAATTTCTGATTCTTGGTCATTGAGATTCATGGACAATAAATATTAATATTTAAGGATAGATATTACCATCCCGAAACATGTCCCACCCTATCCTGTTTCTCCAACCGTCCTAACTCGAATCCCCGACTTATGACCCCAACATGACTCGACCCGACTCGTTTTCCGACACAAACTCTTGACCTCGTGTCCACGATCAGACCCGACTCGACTCTCTGACTCATCCTAACCAGTGTCCCACCCGAACCTTGATCCCCAACTCGACACGATTCGGCTCCCCAACCCCTGACCCTGGCTCCCCGACCCCTGTCTCTGGGCTTACTCCACAGCGTTTGTTCCCGACCGACTCCCCGACCCATGACCCATCCCGACATGTGTCCCACCCGAATCCAGCTCCACAACCTGTCCCGAACCCGTGTCCCCAACTCGAATCCTCAAACCGACCCGTGACTCAGACACGACTCCACGGCCCGACCCGACCCGACCCGTGACTTGACCTGAACTCCTCACCTTGGGAAAAGCACCGCTGAAAGAATCAATGCTTGTATCAGCGCCAACACTCCAATTCAAAGCAGCATGGTTTCTTCTCATTTCATAGATCTGTCTGTAGGTTTTAAAAAAGATTGGGGTAATTTTGGACATGTAAAAAGATTAAAAGAATTTTAAATGAAAAAGTTAGATTAGTTTAGCTTAAAGCTTATTAACTTTTCAGTTTAAATAATTTACTAGCTTATTTCAATAAACCGTGGTAAACGCCCTCTTAAAAATAAATTATTTACTTATTTAAATTATAATTCATAAGCTGCAGCTTATAAATTAAGTCGAACAAAATCTTAAAACGAAAAATTGTTATGACAATTTAAAGAAACACTGGGTAAATATTTTATGACATTTCATACAAAAACTGTCATCTTAGTTCAAAAGTGAAATTTCACCAAATTTTTCATGACAGGTTTCTTTAAACTGTCACAGCCTATAGTCCACTGTCATAATAGCCGCTTTCCGTAGTAGTGCTCTTTCTCTCTCCCGCGCTTTCTCTCTCTTTTTCTCTCTATTCTCTCTCTTTCTCTCTATCTCTCACTCTCAATGTTTCTCTCTCTTCTCTCTCTCTCTCTTTCACCATCTTTCCTAAACAGTCTTTCTTTCGTTTTTATTTGATTGCCTAATCTCATTTCCTTCGCTCCCTTGGTTTTACATTGTATTCATGAATATGGAGAGCTCCAAATGAAAGGGTAAAGAGTAAAGTATGGAGACTAATGTGGAAAGAAGTATAGATGATATTCTAGAGAAGTTTACACTTACAGGGGATGAGGCCTTGTGAACTGGACAATACTGAAAACTTTAACTATGTGGAGACTGAAGTCAATTGGTTAAGTTTATTGGGGAAATTTCTTTCTATTAAGAAGTTTAATCGTGTAGGCTGAAAGAATATTTAGTCAAAGCATGGGGACTAGAGGGTGTCTTTCGTTTTGAGGAAGTGGACTTCAACATTTTTCAAATATTTTTTTTTACTAAATGTGAGCTCTTTAGCGTTCATTTTTTAGAATGGACCGTGGCTGTTTGAGGATCATCACTTTGTCGTGCAACCTTGGAGAACAAAAGTGAACCCTAAAACCTTGACATTTCCATCGTACTCTTTTTGGGTTGATGGTTTACCCCTTGAATTCCAAAATCATTTGGTGGGTTCGGTTTTAGGGCAGCACAATGGCAGGGTGTCGATAATTGAGGAGGGGTATGCACGAGAAGGGGTGGAGCAGAAAAAGGTTTATTAGAATTCGTACTACTGTGGACCTTTTTAAACCTATGATGAGAAATCTGATTATTATGCATTTAGATAATAGAGTGTGGGTTAATTTCATATATGAAAGATTGCCTAGAGGCTGTCATTACTGTAGGCGTATTGGGAATGAAGATACTTTTTGTGCAGACTTAATCGATGACAGAAGAGTGGGGTTCGTCGGGAGCGAGGTGTTAGAAAATTTTGAATGAAAAAATTATTTGTATTTTTGTACCCACTTGAAATGCTATATAATATTGGCGTCTTTTCAATTTTTAATTAACACTATTTTAAATTATACGAAAAGTTACAATACCTATTCAATTGGTCACGAATCAGTCTATATATAATGATCCTATTTTAATTTTAAAATATGATAAAAATTTCATATAATTTTCTCTCTCTTTTCATATCTTCATATTTACTAACGTGTGCGGTTACAAATCATGGTTGCGCAACTTCCGTAAGAACGAAAATCCGTTCTATCAGAGACAAATGCTCATCACCTGGTGCACCGTGGAGGGAGGAAAATTGTCTTAAGGACATAGTGTTCACACTGGACTCAGATTCGTTTTTGTTTATTTGTTGTTGCAGAATTTTAGACGGTTCCCAAATTTCAAATACTGTAAGTAATTCTCATACAAATGTGCAATATATGTGTATTTTCCCCAACAATTTTAAGACAATTTTGATTGAATAATTTTGCGTCCTTGCGTGCATCAGAATTTTGGCAAAACATGATCATGCTGAAGAATTTTGGTTCTGACTCTTGCATGTTAACTTGACAGTTTAAAATAGTTGTAAGTTAACAATATGGGAAAATGGTGGCAATTCACACAAACTACTGTACAGAACCGTTGCAATAATTCTTCTGCTTAATGGGCTACCGTTGATAATAATTTCTTAACACCTTCTTGATATTTGTACTTATAGGATAAAATAATCAGAACATGCTATACTGCATCATGAACACGCTATGCTCCGTGCATAGTTTTGGAGTTGTTTCATATTTGATTTACATTATTTTTATAGTTTGGCACTGTTTAGTTCAATCTTTTGCGCGTTATCATTTATACACGGAGCAATTTATTGAATTAATTTTATTTCATCTGTTAGTGCTATTTATTATTACAATTTGTGGAACTTTTTGTCAAGTTTATTCGGCTGTTTGATTCTGAACATATAGATTAGAGATCTACAATTTGTTTTGTTGGTTTAGAATACGTCTTTTTGACTACCCGCAAGTAATCACTACAATTTGCTTTTGGGTGGATCTGTGATTATACTTCTTTGTTATGTTAATGAATTTTGATTTTATGTCGTTTGGCTGCCATTGTTTTGCACCGTTTCGTGACTGTTAGTGGTGTTTATTTTTCTTCGTTATTGATACCACACTGTGTAATAGTAGAATTGTTCACCACTAAGAATGCTTTATTGTTCACCACTAAGAATGCTTTATTGTTCACCACTAAGAATGCTTTATTGTTCACCACTAAACCCTTTTATATGATTTGTTTTCAAACATATATTTTGGCATATTTATGAAAACTATGTATTACTATGTGATTTTGTCCAATTAAATTTAAAGGAGTGAAACCTCTTGAATTATTTTGGATAACATTTGTGATTGGAAATTTCTGTAAATCAGAGGTGGTCAATAACATTTTATCATATTTGTATATATTTGCACTAAATTGTTGTGTATTTCCTGAGGGTGTAAAGATGAAATGTGTTTTTTATTGAAAATAAAAGATGAGGAACTAAAGTCTTTAAAGACTTTAGACCGTTTGAGATCAACTTAGCAAAAAGACAATGGTTTTAAGAAGCATAGAGGTGAATAATATGAGTCTCCTTTTGAGGAGTATTATTCAAATAATGGAATAATTCACCAAAGTATTGCTTCTTGTTTACCTAAGGTTAGTAGTGCTAAACGTAAAAACCGAATGTTGATTGATTAGTTCAATGTTACCTTGAGCTTGTTGGAGAATGCTTTTGCTCTGTTCAAGTCATATTTATGAGAGAATTTCTCATGCATAGACCAATAGAATATTGTTTGACCAGTTATGGAAATGTCGTCACTTAAGTGAAATATTTAAAGTGTGAGGGTGTTTAGCTTATATGACTATTGTGTAACCTGAAAAGGTTAACAACAAGACCTATATTACTAATTGGGTGTTCAGTGGTCATGGCTACAACAATACTGCATAATATTTCTAATTAGTAAAATGAGATTCATTATCCAATAAAGTGATACTTCGATGAAATGAGAGAAGATATTGTGACTTCATTAAAGGATAAGGACAATAGTATCCTTATGGCAGATTTTCTAACATAGTTGTTAGGAGATGAGCCTCAAAGTTTTGGAAAGTAATGAGCTAAAGTGTTGAAAATTCTTATTGCCAATAAGTAAATGGCTTAAAAACTTGATGGAGGATATTCTAATATTGACCTATAAATTTGTGCCCACTATGATACATAGTCGTAACCAAGAAGCAACTATTGAAATGGCACAAGTATGTATATCGATAAATCTTGACATTTTCATCGAAGATATAATACCGTCGAGATATGCTCTTAGGTGGAATTAATTCCATTGACTATATACAAGGTCAAAGTAAATAAAATGGATCTGTTGCAAAAAGTTTGATGCGAGAGCAATTAGAAAGTTCATCGAGGGGAATGGCTTAAAGCCTAACAATTAACCAAGAGTCACCATAGTGGCAACCCTGCCTAGTTGACTGGAGATCCCAAGATCTAGGTTCAAATGGACAACCGAACTATGCTTGTGACTCAGTCTCACTGAGAAGACACTTACTCCTACCCATTCCTATTATGAGATAGTACCCATCTGCCGTGAGAATCAGCATAAGTTACAGTTTTAATGATTTCTATAACTTGTATATGTACAAGTGGGGTATAACAAGATACTTTTCATGGAAATCACCATGTGAGTGCGAAGGGACGCTTCTATGAGAATTATAGGCTAAATTCTCTCTAAACACTCATGAAACCAAGTGGTGTTCAAGGCCAAAATGAACACAATGTGAGAACCAACTATGGTCGAGGAGGAATTGTGGGAACTCTATTGTCTTGGTTTACATAAATGGATGAACAGTTCAAGACATCGCGTTCACTGATTAGCTAGCAAATCTGATAGTTTTTCACTAGAGAAGTTTCAAAGTCAAGAGCTACCTATCTCGATGCAGTTACTCTTCACTTGTAATCATGCAAGTGTCTGCATTATGTTTGACATAATTAAAGAAGATAATTTTTCATTCATGTGGGGGATTGTTAGAAAATTTTGAATGAAAAAATCATTTGTATTTTCTTTACCCACTTGAAAGGCTATAATATTGGCATCTTTTCAAATTTTAATTGGCATTTCTAAATCATACGAAGGGTTACAATGAATATTCGATTGGTCACGAATCAACTTATATATATATAGTGATACTATTTGTATTTTAAAATAGGATGAAAATTTTATATAATTTTCTCTCTCTTTTCACATATTCATATTTACTAATGTGTGCGATTACAAACCATGATTGCGTTCGCTTGTTCTTATGAATTGAAATGCAACTTCCGTAAAAACGAAAATCTATTATATCTTAGGAGACAATTGCTCATCACCTTGTGCACTATGAAATGAACAAAATTGTCCTAAGGACACAGTATTCGCACTGGACTCAGATTAATTTTTGTTTTTTTGTTGTTGTAAAATTTTAGACGGTTCTCAAATTTGGAGTACCATAAGTAATCCCCGTACAAATGTCTAAGGTATGCGTATTTTCCCAACACGAGGTTATGGTGAAAGTCTTAAGGCGCAATCTTTAGGTGCTCGGAAGAAGTCCGCCAGGTTCTATCGTGCAGCACCTTCCTCAAAATTGGAATCAGCCATAAGAAGTAGGCTACCAAGAGTCCTCAGCCAGAAAATGGGAAGAATCTGATCTGAACGTCGGCGTTGTGTCAGCAGTAACTGAAATGCCAAAAATGGTGGAGAATGGTGATATGGTTGGGGTTAATAAACATGATTTAAGAGATTTAAATTCAAACGGGGTTGACTATCTTGCTGGCATTAAATCTCCAATTACGGTAAAGGGTCTTTTGGTTTGAGTTATATATATATATATATGTTAAAATATTTGTTAAACTTAATTTTTAACATTTTCTCACGTTTATTTTAAATATTATCATTTATAATGGTAAAATTATTTAATTTGATTAAATAATAATATCACATTATTTTTTCTATTATTTTCTCATAAAATTCTACTTTATTAAATAACTTTTCCTATTCACTTATACATCTCACATTTTTCAAAAAAATCATTTATTTTCTCAAATCTCAATTAAACAACATTATTTGTTAGTTTTTCTCCCTATTTGATTTGGATATTTTGTCTTATTCAAGACCAAAGCCACACCTCCGTTCATCAAAAGATCCTAATATGAAAATATCGCATGATCTCATTCCAGTCCTGACGGAACTAAACCTGTCTCAATCTTGAATTTGAGATTTTTGTCCTAAATCCACTAGGACCGGGATTGGGACTTAATACTTTAAAGGGTCAGTATTTTCATCTGGCTTGATCCCATCCCAAAAGGGGCGTCATGCAAACCTGTCTCAGGGCTCATCCGACGATATTAAGATATGTATGTAAGTTGGAATGAATGATACAAAATATTATGTTTCAAATATTTAAGGAAAGATAAACTTTTCAAATATGTTTAATATAAAGTTTAAATGATTAAAAAATAAAGTTCATAATCTTAAAAAAATTTGAACGTAATAATCAATTAAGAGTAAGTTCTATTAGGGTGAGTATTTCCTTACCAAATAGGACATTAATGAGGTTATATCCGAGAGAAAAATCTCCATACATTTTTTCTTTGAAAATTTGAACAATTTTCTATTTAATTTATTTGTATGTTTATTTAAAAAAAGGAAAGAACTGAATTTGATTTTACTGGGGCATTAAGAAAATAGTTAACTCGCTAATGTATAAAATAACATATATACATTTCATTGGATCAAAATTTATAAATAATCAATAATTTAATTATTCTTAAATTCTTTATATACCTTTTCTAACATTTTTATTCATTTCAATCATACCACCCATTAACTTTTCAACTTAATCACGTGTTGTCAGATATTTATCATGTAACAAATATCCTTAAAACGTGGCAGACGTTAAAGAGTGATTATATGGGTACATAGCATAAGGGAGAAAATCAAAAGATGTTAATTGATGTGGAGGTGCAGGGCAGTTTTGGTGAGGAAGTAAAATTGATGGGAAATAATCAAATGGGCCGAAAGGATCTATTTTCATTAAAAAATTATGGTGTATATGTCATTTTTCTACTTTCAATCAAGTTGATATATGACAAAAAGAAAATATAAGAGTAAATTAATAGCCCTTTAGTTTTTTGGTAAATTTTTATTCCAAGGATGTCTTTTATTTGTTGCAATCAACTACCTCTTTTTAATATTTTTTTAATAACTATGTAGTTCCTGATACAGTGGATAAGGATATCTATTTATTATTTAATTAGTTTTATTTTGTTTTTTGTTTTTGGTTAATATGTTTGAAGATAAAAAAATATTAATTTATTATAATGGATCCCGGAAATATTTATTTATTTTTTCCATGGGAAATATTAATGTACATAAACTATTTCGTATAGGAAACAAATTTTTCATTGTATTATATCAAACTTTACATTGTGATCATTTGTGTTAAATATATAAGGATAAATTTTTTGTCATCGTGTTAAAATATGGACCAATTTGTGTTTATATTGTCAATATATATATTTTGCATCATTTAACAATAAAAAATTAAATAATAATAACATCGATTATCTTATATTCGTAGGAGTAGTTATACAGGTTATGGATAAATTTATTTCTAATTTAATTGCAAATTTTACCGTTCAAATTTTTTCTGAACTTAGGTTCTGTTTCCCTTCCATAAAATTTTACCGTTCATAATTATATTAAATGAATATTGACAATTTAGAAGTAGTTATGATCTTGAATAAACATTAATATAATATTATTTGATGTTAACATTCTATTCATTCAATATTAATCATTCTAAATAGTTATTAATATCATATCGTTTGATTGTTAATGTATTTATTAGCGTTTACATCATATCTTGAATAAACGTTAATATTATATTATGCGTTAACAATCTAAATATTATATCATATACTGAATAAACGTTAATACAATATGGTGCATTATCCTAAATAAATGTTAGTGCATCGTATTTGATCGTTAATATATTGCTTATGTTTTATCATAATATAAATATTATTTATAAATTATAATAATAAAACCTTCACTTAATATGAAATCCATATTTGATTAAATAAATATTATCATAACCACCATGTAAAGAAGTTACTATATTTAAATTTGAAAAAAAATATCTAAAAAATTTAAATAGAAACATGAGATAAGGGTATTGTGGATAAATCATAAAAAATTAAAATTAAATTAAATAGAAAGAGCCATTTATTTACAACAATTTTATTTAGGACAATTACTAACGTACTACTATGAAAGTGACATATTTGTGCCATTTTCCCAATTTCATTTGGGTGTTCTCAAGGCTATCCAAAAGCTTAGGAAAGAAGGCCGAATAAAGTAGGAAACTTGTCGAAATGGCAAATGACCATTTATTAAAGGGGGAACGATAAGAACGTAAAGTTTTGAGTGAAAATTGTCCATCAATTTAATAGTATATAAAAATAGCCTACTTCTCTTAAAAATTTATTTCAAACACATTACACCGAAAAATATCTTACTTTGATTTTTCTTTGTGCGCCGTCTTCTCTCTCTCTCTCTCATCTCAGATTGACAATCACACATTTCTCAGATCTCTCTCTCACATCTTAGATTGACAATCACACACATATTAGATCTCTCTTTCTCACCGAGAGAAACACCGACGACAACCATCGAGACCGCAATAGTAAGCGCCTCC
Source organism: Datisca glomerata (assembly GCA_003255025.1). Taxonomy (NCBI): domain Eukaryota; kingdom Viridiplantae; phylum Streptophyta; class Magnoliopsida; order Cucurbitales; family Datiscaceae; genus Datisca; species Datisca glomerata. The sequence continues at coordinate 2,110,318 of QANY01008715.1, forward strand.
ATCTTCAAAACCACCTAGAGCTTCATTGTCTAAAATAATAACGACCTCGACCTCGAGCATCGCCATTTGTAACCATTGAGCCCGTAATTATGACTGTCACATATAACCAGGGACGGAGCAAGGACTCGGCTTCAGTGGGGTCACTTGTTCCACTCTTGCTATTTATGTTTACGGTGTATTTTATATCATTCTAATATATATGCATGTACACACATATTAATTAAATATAAAGAGAAATACCAAGATATAAAACTGCATTCGACCAAATTATAATTGTCCTCAATGAATTTTTATATATTGGAACTGTTGTATGATTGCTTCATTCCAAATAGTATGAAAGACATCTTTCTCAATGAAGGTAACCAAGAAGTCATTCATCCATTGATTTCTCATCCAATTGCGCAGTCATTTTTTATGAATTTCATTGTAGAAAATACCCTTTCTACTGAGGCAATTGCAATTCACAATATTAATGCTAATTTTAGTAGTAGATAGACTAATGGATACATATCATAAATTTTGAGTAGTAGATAGATAGACCACTAGATAGACTAAAGAATCCCCCTGGATTGCTTTCCATTGGTTTTTCCAAATATATAACAACATAAATAAACTGCTGCATCTTTCTCTATGCTATATTGCAACCACTTGGCGTATTATTTAAACCATTTAGTGTTAAATTGACTATTAATTCCCTCATTAACTTTTGAGGGAACTTATGGTCGAAAGGTTAGCAGGGACCTTTTTGAATATAAGCCCTTCTTACCTTATCTTAATCATTTCGTTGATAATCTGTTATTCAAATCTGTAATCCAAGATCCAAAGGTAGATTATTCAAATCTTCCTCAAGATGACTTTGTCTAAAACTAGAAGATGGCTGTGAATGTGAATCCACCAATTCCATCGATTTTCTTTTGAATTTTTTTTCATTTTAGCACAAAACAAATTCCTAATAAACAATGAGCCATAAAACTGTATTAGATTCCCAACAATCAATTAGAAAAATACATATCAACAATCAACACTATTTTCAAGAGATTATGGATGAATAAATGGTGACGTGATGATGAGACTCGACAAAGAAACTAGTGAAACCTTTTAGGCAAAATATGGGGAATCTTCATTTTTCGATATTGTCCTTCATGACCTACAAAAGGGAGAAGGCTACTAGGTAACCAAGTAAGGGGGGGGGGGTGTCCCCTTGCTGCCCTTCGAAGATTAAGTTAGAACATAAGAGAATAAACGAGTTAAAAGAGTAGTAGGAGGGTGATTGTGTACCTTTCAACATGATGTCCCACCTATTTATAATGTGAGCTAGTTTGATTAGAGCTTTGGAATTATTGTACGACATCTCTAACCCTCTAGTCTCTCGCCTCAGCTTATCGGCTCATGAAGGGTACAACCTGACGATGGATGATGTCATTGGTCAATCTAACTCACTATTGTACTAAGGCGTGGTGGGTTTGAGCCAACCATTGGCTCCTGAGGGGTACGATTTGATGATAGATGACGCCATCCATTAGTCCAACCTATTATTGTACTAAGATGTATGTACATGGAGCTCAACCATTGGTTCCTCACTTTAAACATTCTATCTGAGTCAGACTAATTTGTACTTGACTTCAGATATTTGGTACCATGATATTCGTGTTGGCTTCTTATTGATTAATATGTTATTAATGCGACTGAAGACGGACTGTGTCATCGGTGATGTTTGTGCTCTGGTCAATCCCTGTTTGCCACGATAAGGTTAACTTAGTATCATACTTTCTCATTCTCTCCTTCCAAGGCTTAGGCGTTACTAGACTAATATGTTTCAGATCTCTAATTGTTTCGAGATCTTACAATTATGAAACTTTGCTAATGAGTCATTCTAGCTCCTGACTTGTTGTTCATTCACTCCTTACCGAGACCTTTCCCCTTTACATTAGTGATATATCTAAGATCTATCGTAGACACTCACGCTAAAGCGTAATTTTATTTTGGTGGAGGGGACCTTGGTTCAATGCTAAAGTCTTTTTCCTTTTAGGGACCTCAGCATAATGCTGAGGTCTCCTTCCTTTTAAGGACCTCGGCCTATTGCGGAGGTCTCCTTCCTTTAGGGACCTCGGCCTAATGCCGAGGTCTATTTCCTTTAGGGACCTCGATCTAACGCTGAGGTCTCCTTCCTCTAGGGACGTTAGACTAACGTCAAGGCCTCCTTCCTTTGGGGACCTCGACCTAACATCAAGGTCTCTTTTCTTTGGGGACCTCATCCTAACGCTGAGGTCTCCTTCCTTTGGGGTCCTCGGCCCAATGTCGAGGTCTCTTCCTTTAGCGACCTCGGCCTAATGTCAAGGTCTCCTCTCACGGGCTTGGCTCTCTTGGCACATGGTTGTTGAAACTTCTCTTTTACTCTAGTAAATATGCCTTTTACTATTCTAAGTCGGCAGTTCCTCATGTGGGTATGTACTTTTATATGCTCTCCTGAGTCTTACGACTTATACTGTTATTTAAAATGCTCAATCTTTACCATAGGTCACAAGCTTTAGTGCCCGATACTTGAAGAAAGGGGGCGGTGATAACTGGACCTGATGGTTGTCGTCGGGTTGTGCTTTACTCCTGTATTTCATGTTGCCAAAGGTGATTTTTCCCAGTTTCTCCCCTTTTATTATTATTTTATAATTGTTTTATTTATTCACTTATTTTTTCATTTATTTATTACACTTTATTCCTATTTTTTCCTTTTTTATTTATTTTTATTTTTTTAGTTAGTAAGAAACATGCACAGAAGAGGAAGAGTGACAACCGTGATGCTCAAGCATTAAGATCTCATGTAGATCTCCCAGATTCTGTGCCTGTTCGTGAAGACCCTCCATGTTCTCTTCTTCTAGGTCCCCGCAAACACCTACTCATATATATTTCATTTTTTTGGATGTTAATGTCCATTATCTTCTATGCCCTTTCAGCTTTTGTGGGGAACCGTCGAAAGAGAAAGCACAATCGTGTAGTTCGAGTTGAAGATCATGATTGTTAAGTGTTTGGAGAAAGTTTTTTGATTCGTGATTCTACCGATCCTTCAAATCCTAGCGTCTATGGTATTACCCGCTCATCTGCCTCCCATTGTTTCTCCATTGTCTACTTCTACTCTTAACGAGTCATCTTGTCCTCGTGTTTCACCTCCTTCAGTCAATCTTACTCAAGTGGAGGGTAAGCCTAATGAGTGATTTCAAGCTTTTGATGATGTGAGAGAGCGTTTATATGAGATATTTTGAGAGTATCATCTTGGGGGTAATTCGTCTAACACTCTTTCAGAGGTCCCCTCCCTTCCTCAGGTTAGAAAGGACATTCCGACGTTAGGTGTTTACGAGACTAGGATATCATCTCCTTTATTTCCATCATCGTTTGTTGCCATTCGCTATCACGATCCATATACTTCTCCTCTAGTGGGTACTTCTCACACTGATACCCCACTAGTTAGCTCGAATGAATCAAGCCGAGGAGGTTCTCACTATTTTCCTTGGATGGTTGCGGACATTGAGGCTTTCCTCCAAAGAGTTGAGGATGGACTCTCGTTAGATGATGCTTTGGAGATTATGGAACTTGGAGATTGGGGCGTCGCTGATTATGTTGTTCAGATGTCATGTAAGGTATACAATTAGCATTATTTATTTATTTATATTATTATTATTATTATTATTATTATTATTTTAATATACACATTTTTTGTAATCTCATTTTAATCATTTAATATTTTATTACAGCTCTCCATTGCATGTTCCTACTTCGCTAGAGGGGGAGATGCTGAAGAACGAAGCTACTCAAGCTCGAGTTGCTTGTCGTAGGGCCGAGGATGCGAAGGCTTGGATGGCTTTGAGAAACGTGGAACTCGAGACCAAGAATGATGAAAAAGTGGAGTTTTGTGCTCGTTTGGGTCACGAGCTGGACAAGTGTCGTGTTGAGAGGGATAGTCTCAAGGTTGTTGAGGCGAGTCACTTGGTAGAGCTGGATTTGGCCAAGGAACATCTTAAGGCCTATGTGGACCGCATCAACTTTGCAGATTCGAGACTTCGATAGCTAGAAGACAAGGTCTCTCAAGAGGAAACATCGACTAGCAAATTTGAGGCTGATGCCATGGCTGAGGCGGGACTTGTTGGAATATGTCCATAAAGTATAGTGTAATAACTATGTATTTGTATTTAGTTATTTCTCAGGCATTAGTTTTCTTATGAATAAATTTAATGTTTTGTTAAAGTGTGTTTATAAATTACTCAAGTCCTAGAGCTTTCATCAATGAATGAAGAGTGAAGACAGAGATATCTCCAAACTAACTCTTCTGAGAAAGTTCAAAACAATATTCCCAGTCTTAATCAAATCTGATTACGACTGTTAGGTTGAACCAATGAATGCGAGTCTTAGGGCGTGGGAGGGGAGACTCAAACAGTTAACATAACATGTTATGAACTTGTTGAATAGACCAGTAACAAATTAGTTTAAAGCCCAAAACCGTTTACTTAGCTCTAAATCTAATTGTTACACCTTAAGGGTGTTTTCATAATTACCTTAATTCTGAGGTGAATACGTAGCTTGACTTAGTTAGTTGCAATATTTGATATGTCAAATGAGTGAGTTTAAATTGACGGACAATACCTCGATTGTTGGGATTGTAATTCAATTAAGTTAGAGTTACGTGATTCGTAGATATGAAAATTCATAGTTGGATTGCGAAAGCAACAATATCACCTTATATTTATTGATGGGTGTGTGAATAAATTAACCTGACCAAGTATTCAATAAATTGACTCATTGATTAAGACTTGTGAATTATACGAGACAATTCACTATTATGTTTTTCTTATTCACAATCAATAAAATAGTTAAGAAAATAATAACAAGAGGGGTAAAATAATAATTTTACATTCCATTCTTGTTACTGATATTAACGATGAACATTATGTTAAAATATTATGTGGGCCATGAAAATAAAAATGATCTATTTACATCAACAATAAACGTAGCGCGCATAAATCAAGAGTTGATTCAACATCAAACTTATAGTAGAGTTGTATGATGTCAAGATTAAATAGGTCAAGAATTTATGGAGATAAATTCACTGGGTATTTGAATCCTTAGCTTTATTTATGTGGGTTTATTCAGTCTCAAAAATAGCTCATGAGAACAAGAATAGAGCAACGAAGTAAATTGGAACAAAATGTGTTTTAGTGCCAATACATATATCCTACACCTATATGTGATGGGTGGTCAGTTAATTAATTAAGTGTGATAATATGTATTGAAATTATTAGTTTATTATTTTCTAATTATTATATAATTAGTGAAAAAAATAAATAAATTGATAATTGATAATTGATAATGATCAATTAAATTTATCAATTGGATTGATGAATTTCGATACAACTCAAACTCTAGGGAATATTACAATTTTGGGCAATTATGAATATATGGGGTGAATTTTCAGAAATTTAAAAATATATGAGTATATTTGTAAATATCAAAAATCACATTTTATACATATCTAATAGTAATCTGATTGCAGATAGATCTTGGATAAGATACAATTGCTTGTTAACAAAGCAAGAGAGAAAAATGATTTTCTCCCATTCCCTGTTGCCGCCAAATATTATATTGAAAGAGACAACTTTCATTTTTCTTCTTCGATCATTTTGAGAGCCCACACTCAAATTCCTACATAAAATTCTTATAAGATATATTTTTGAAACTAACGGGTGGATGTTGGTGGATGAAATTTGTAAATCGTTCTTAGAGTTTAAGCGCGTGATTCGGATCCCGAAACTTGAAGAACATGAAGAACACTCGAAGAAATTCTGCCAATTCAAAAATTCCAATACAAGGTATAGGCGAAAATATTTGTTTCTAACCTTATCTTCTCGTTTAATGGTGCATATGCATAATCACACGTTGTTTGGTTATAAGTTATTTAATTTGATTAATTTAGTTAATTAATTTTTTTTGATATTCCGCCCACGAAATGTTCGTGGTTCAAATTTATTTTTAATTAATTTTAAAACCAACCGGCCCTACCAGAACGTGCATCCTTGGTGGAGGCGCATATGACTGAACTCAGAAATTGATAAGACAATGAAGTTCGTCAAGCTGTGGATAAATTCTCGGTCCTCTAATGAGTCTTCAAAAATTTTGTTTCAAGAGTTCAGCGTCGGGGTGGCTTGAGCTCGCGAGAAGGTGTTGAAGCATTTTTCGAACATGAACCTTAGCGTCCTTCCAAATGTTTTACCATCAATAGGGAGTTCGCTGTTAAGGAATCTACCCTTGCTTGGTACATACATGAGGTTCATAGGTGATGAGTATTTTGAGAAGTTGGTGTCGTGATCACAAAATGGCCAAGAAGACGCCTTGTCCACACTCGCCTCCAAGCTCCTTGTATTAGACCCTATTCCCATCATTGAGATAGCCATTCAAAATGCTCATGTCATTGCTAGAAGCCCTAAATGATCATTTGATTTTCTTAGTTTACTTACTATGTATTTCAAATTATTTAAAATATATATTTTCAGGAGTCGCACCGTGCCTTTGATACAGAGTGATGATTGAAAAAAAATATGTAAAAAAAATCAGAGTCACCTCATTTTAGAGCGTGATTGGTAACTTGATTTTAAAAAATATTTTGGTCTACTAAAACTCTACTTTGGTTCGGGAGTTATTTATGTGTGGAGAAGGTACTAGCATCCTACAACACCCGTTATGAAAATGGTTACAAAATTGAATCAAAATGCTATCCAAAAATATTTTAGAAAAAATGAAATGATAAAAAGTGAATGAAATTTTTTTGAATGTCCCATTATGTATGTCTTGTATAAAAAAATGAAACAAAATATATAACTTTTAATGGGTTGGATAATGACCATTTAAAATTTTTGTATATTTTTATTTTTTTTAAAACTAAAACATTGTTGAAGTTATTCTCTGTATTTCAAAAGTAACACCTCAACTCAGTAGTTCGAGAAGAATGGTATCCCAAAAATTACAAAGTTTATCATAAGGTACTAGCATCCCAAAACACCCTTTATCAAAATGGTTACGAAATTTAATCAAAATGCTATCCAAAATTATTTTAGAAAAAATGAAATGATAAAAAGTGAAACAAAATAGATAACTTTTAATAGGTGGGACAATGACCATTCAAAAGTCTTTTATATTTTTTTAAAAACTAAAACATTATTGGAGTTATTCTCGGTATCCCAAAAAGAACACTTCACATCAGTAGTTCGAGAAGAATGGTATCCCAATTAATCACAAAGTTCATCATAAGAGACTTTTGAAGCAAAAACTAAATATTTAAATTAATGAGATTTAAATCTAATTGTTAAGATTGTGACTCATGCATATACATATTTCTATAATTATAAGTGGATGAAACATAAAATAAAGTATAAACATGACAATATGATAAAGCTACATATACAAATGAAAAGAAAATAAAAAGAGTAATAACTATGAAGAAAAAAAGAGTAAAAAAATAAATGTTAGTAAGATAACAATGATTGTAAAATGACAAAGGTGAAGAGAATGTGTAAAGTAGGAAATACATGTAAAACATTTATAAGAACATAAATGCAAAACAAAAATGAACAAAATGAAAAAAGAGTAATGATGGAAAAAAAATTAAAAGACAAAAAAACACAAAGTTGCGGTAGGGTGAAGGGCGGACAATAAAATGAGGAGGGGCCGCTCCACATCAGATTTTCTTTTAGATATGTATACATTTTTTACTTTTTATTACTTTTATTGCTTCGGTTTAAATTAAACCTTTTTTAATTTTGGACGGTAACTAGTTAAACCAAATTTTATAAAAAATTTGTATTTTCTCAATCTTTATTTTTTCACAAGTTACCACTGCGTATTTTCTCAATCTTTATTTTTTAACAAGGAAGAAGAAAATTATGGACGGTAACTAGTTAAACCAAATTTTATAAAAAAGGCAAGGACATTAAATCCCAATATCAAACGTCTAACAACGAAAAAAATTAACTAGTTAATGTATAACTCTCTACATGATATTATATATGTTTTAATGTATGAGAGACTTTGTAGAAGAGTTTTCTTGCATTGTTTGTACACTTTGAATCCATTAATCGGGATTGATTGTGCATTGAATTAACTGCACACCCTCAAAAGCTTTATCACCAATCTCATTGATTGAGTTGATGACAAAATATACCTCATTATCCAATGCATGACTGGGAGTAAAAAAATGAAGAAAGAAAACAAATACTTCTATATGATTTTTTGAAAAGAAGGAAAAAATATACTACTAGAGCATAAATGAGAAAATATGAAGAACAATGACCAATACTTTTATTCTTTATTAAAGTAAAGAAAAATATATCTCAAGATAAAAATTGAAGAGAAAAATGAAGAGCAAAGAAAAATATTTATTTCTTCTCTTATTTCTATCAAAGAAAAATCTTTGCACTTTCTCTCATTTTCTCTAAAAGACAACTTCCTCTCTTTCTTATTTTATCTCTAAGAAAAAACCACATTTCTCCCATTCCTTCTTTTCTTTTTCCTTTCCAGAAAAAACCTCCCTCCAAATGAAGACTCAGTCTCCTTTTATAGACAAAATTAGTGTTTCTTTTAGTTTTTAGTCGTTATGCTCTTTTTTAGTGCTTGGGCTATTTATTTTTATTTTTTTAGTCATTGAGCTCTTTTTATATATATATTTTTCAGACTTTGTGCTTTCCTTTTTAAACTTTAGGTATAATTTTAGGCTAGTATATGGGATTAATAAACAAGGTGTGTATATAAAAAAGAATGGACCAGACAATATACAGTATCTACATCTAGTAAATAATGAATGATTATAAAAAGTGAAAAATCGACAATAAAATATAATCTACTATAATAAATCAACCAACCGTTTGAATATCATTTGATCATGCACAAAAAGATCTTAAGAATGTGAACTGATACCTATTTTTAACCAAGTTCATAAGAGGGGCGTATCACATGAATATTCCTCTGAATAGATAAAATTTGGAAATTCATAATTGAATTTGACTAATTTTATAGATGAGTCACCAAATTTGAATCTTAAAAAATATAGCATGAAATATATATATATATATATATATGTAAGTCTTTAATCTTACATCAGGTTAGTGATGGGTTTCCGGTGAACTCAACTTTCCTTAGCTATTCTATTCTACAAAAGTAAAAAAATATTTTACATTTCTACTTTTGCCTACTTTTGACTAAAAATAGTAAAAAATACAATGATTACAAAGAGACAAATTACAAAGAATCTTTGGTAGGCGAAGTCTTTTGTAGTCGTCATGATTGGCTGAGACTGTTGGTGGATAATTGTTATCATGGTCTTGTCCTTTGATTGTGCTACTGTTGTGGATAATTGTTATCCTGGTATTGTCCTTTGGTTGTGTTGAAGAGCATGACAGTTATTGCATTGTGCTTTTTATCACGATCTCTTAAATATCTTATTGGCATTTTGCCAATAATGAAACTATTCATCTTCATCTTCACTGAGGTTTACATTCTCAAAAGGGTCTTGAGAATCTTAGAAGGGATCATGGGCCCATCGAGGAAGAGACCGAACATGAGATTTTCCCTTTGATTTTTGAGATGGAGATTGACCTTTTTTGTTCTTGATTGGGTGAGTGGATTCTACTGAGGATTCAGAGTTAGAACTTGTATTTTTAAGAAGAATGAGCATTTTTTGTATTAACTCCTGCTTTTCTTTGAATTTTTTATACTTTTTTTTGCCTTTTGAAGAAGTCTTGTGGTGGATTTTGAATTTTGGGAGGAATCTGATGATTACCTAATTTGCAGAGCCTGATTATCTGGTTCATTAATGTTTAAGGAGGCCACTGGAGGCTTGGGAGATTTTATCTGAGGGTGAGATTTTGCTAATTCTTCATGTATGGAGGCAGATATTTTTAGTGTACTGAATTTGTCTCACCATTTTATATAGTATTGTCTGGTGAGGATTTCTTCTTCAATGGCGTATTGCCATTTAAGGATCCAAGGAATTTTGAATTTATTTACAAAATAAATTATTGGAGGAAAAGAGGCCTCAACTGTTGAGGATTTAAATAATTTTAAAAATAAACTGTAATTTTGTTGTAAATCAATTGGAAAAATCTCAAAGACGGGACCATGGATTGACCACCATCTTAAAAACCATTTTGGTAAATTAATTTTGAAATTTTTGTCAAAATTTCAAAACCAAGAGTAGGTAAATTCACTATTTTGGTGCAAGAAAATTGTTTGTCATGCATCAATATAGTCAAAATAATTATATTATTTTTTATTTAAAAGAGGTTTTAACCCTGAGGGATGGATTTTCCATTCCTCTAAAGTTATTATTTTGAGGATATAGAATGAATGATAAATGATTTTTCCTTCTGCACTGTTTATCGGTTTGATATTTATTAATTTTGTTTCTAGGAAAATATCTCTGTAGAAACTAAGAGTTTTGTACTTGAATCCAGGGACAAAATGAGAATCAGGAAGGAAATGAGCCTTCACTATTTCTATTGGGTTTTTAAAATTGGTGAATGGGTGTTCAATATAGAAGATATTTTTACTGGGGTTTTTCTATAATTGGTGAATGGTTGGTTGATGACCAATTGTGGGTCAAATTGTTTAGAAACAGCAAACGGGTCAAATTGATTAACCAAAACATTTTGGTAATTAGGTCTGGTGGACCTAAGAACCGTTAATTGGGTATTTCTTGGAGTAGAAGACTCATATTTGATTTGGGCCTTAAGCGCCAATTGATGTGTGGAGGATTCTCCTTTGGTCATTTTCTCGGAAGCTTGGGGCCTAGACCCCATCCTTTTGTTGCCCCTGCAGGAATTCACGTGTTAAAAAATCAGGGACTGAATTATTAACTCCTTTAATAAATTCAATATTGAAATAAAAAATACTAAGTATAGATTGCCATTTAGCAAAGATCTGTTTGGAGGCTATATTTATAATATCATTTTCTAGAACATGCTTAGCAGATTTGCAATCAATTTTTAACAAGAATTTTTTATTTAGTAAGTCGTCTTGGAATTTATGTATGCATAAAACAACAGATAAAATTTATTTCTTAATAGTACTGTAATTGACTTGTGATTGGGACCACGTTCTAGATGTAAACCTGACAATTTGTTCAGGTGCTTCTGGGGAAATCTTTTGTAACAGGATACCTCCATATCCAATTTCAGAGGCATCAGTTTAGACAATTTTAAAAGAATTATTAGTGGGAATGCCAAGACAAGGAAGTGTCTTAACATGGGTTTTAATTCTTTTGATTAATTCAGTATGGACAGTCGTCCAATGAGGGAGATTCTTTTTAAGCCTGTCAAAAAGAGGCTTACAATCAATTCTCATTTTATTATAAAAATCAGATATGTAATTTAAAGATCCTAGAAATCTTTGCAATTGTGTCCTATCTAGAATTTCATTGGAGAATTTGTCAGCAAATTATATTACTCTGCTTGATTATAGAATGGTGTATTTCGAATCCTAAGAACCTAATCTTAGATTGAAATAATTTAATTTTGTTTGCAGAGATAAGTAGACCATTTTGTTTTATTATCCTGACAGATGTTTCCAGGTGTCTCCAATGTTGTTCTATTGTTTTTGAAAAAAATAAGTACATCATCAATGTAAACAATTGAGAAATCAGTAAATTGATTAAAGATTTTATTCATTATATTCTGGAATTCACTGGGAGCATTTTTAAGGCCAAAAGGCATTACATTCCACTCATAATGGCCAAATGGAGTTACAAATGTTGTTTTATATTTATCACTTTCATTTATCTGGATTTGTCAAAATCCAGATTTCATATCAAATTTAGAGAATACTACTGCATCTCCGAGTCTATTTATTAACTCTCTTTTGTTTGGTATTAGATATCTTGTCCATTCTAAAACATTATTAAGGGGCTTATAATTGATTACTAAACGAGGAACTCCTCGTTCAATTTCATTGGCCTTCTGGACATAAAAGGCCGAGCAGGACCAGGAAGATTTGCTTCTTCTAATAATATTTTTATTGAGAAGTTCTGTAATTTCCTTTTTACAGAACTCAAGCATTTCTGAATTCATTTGAATTGGCCTTACCTTTGTTGGGATATTCTTTTAATCAAATCCCTTAATACAGAGAAGACTGACAGTATATTGTTCTGTGCCAGAATGCATTGGGAATATCAGAACATAATTCTTTACAGATTTTTTGTTCAAATATTTTAATTTTGTTTTGAAGAATAGAACTCTGAAGTTGTTCTTCAATTCTGTTAATTTAATTCATCTTATAAAAATATAATTTTTTTTACAAGAAATGAGATTTATTGAATTAGAGATAGAGTTTTCCTTTAGAGTTTTTAATTTTTCATTACTAGGAAAAGATAGGAATTTAAATTTTATTGGTTTATTCATGACATAGGTAATTATTACATCATACTCTGTTGAAAATGGATATAGCAGAGTAATGAATGTTAGACCTAGGATAATTTTGTCAGTCATATTTTTTACTAAAACAAATGATGTTTTAAAACACACATTGTCTTGACAAATATGGACTGTGGGTATTTCATAATTGATATGCATACGAGTACCATTAGCAGATGACAAAAATTCTTTTATCTTTTTAAAGTACTTGGTAGGAACTAGTCCTTCTTGTATACAATTCAAATCTGCTCCCGAATCTACAAGAGCCATTGTTGTAAAATCAAAGTCTTGAATGATTATTCTAACCATTATGTACCATTTTTTTTATTTTTATGTGATTGAGGATTTGGATGAAATGTTCATCTCCTTCTTGATAGTTTATCGGTTCTTCACCCTCATTATCTGAAATTAGTAATTTACTAGGTTGACACAATTCTTATTTGATAATTAGATTTTCTATTTTTAAAAGATTTAATTCTTCTTTTATTTCATTATTTGAATTCTTCAAATCTTTTATTTCAATCTTGATATCTTTAATTTCTTTTTGAAGTTCCTGTAAGGTAACTTCCTTTTCTTTCCCTTTTATCTTTTTGATTTTTTCAAGGATCTGTGAAATACCTGCAGTATTATTATTATTAGACTTAGTATTTTCTTTCTTTAGGATTATCTTCTTAAGTCTTTCAATGTATTCTTGTTTTAATTCAGGATTTTCAATTTTGCACATTAAATCTAACAAGAGGATTTCTTGTTCTTCATTTTTATTTAAGACATTGATTTTTTGACAACAATTATCCCTACACCCCATAGTGATGTTAGGATAATTACTGTCAGAACTTGAGGATTCAGTTTCAGAGGATTCAGGGGTTTCATATTCTCCTAAATCTTCACTATTACTGTCATAATAATCTATTGTTTCTAAGATTCTAAACAATTCATGTTTATCTTCTTACGAAATTTTTAATTGATTAATTTTATTCTTGACTTGACAAGTATTTGAAAGGTGACCCTTTTGACCACATTTGAAACACGTAACATTAGTTTTATTAAATTTTTTATTAAACTTTTTTCTAGAATAATTTTTATTCCTAGAGAAGTTTTTATTCTTAGAAAAGTTTTGATCAAAATTTTTATTTTTATGTTTGTCGTAATTTTTTCTATAGGGCTTATGAGACCTTCTAGGGTTTAAATGAGAATGTTTTCTATTCTTCTGAGAAGGGGAGATAGAGGGTAAACCGTATTGCTCACAGAAATTACCTAACTCATATTTAGTAGTTTTACTTTCTTTTTTAATTTGTTTGTTGATTTTCATATCAACACACATTTTTAATCCTTCTTTTTGTATTATAGTAATTATGGTTCTATAGGTTAGAATATCATAGTCTATATTTCCTAGGTCATTACTAAGGACTGTCCTTATTTTATGGGCAAAAAGATTGGGTAATCCATTAATAAATTTTTCTTTCCAAAATGATTGATTACTATCATCCTTTGACATCACTTTGGATAAGAATATATTCTTATACCAATTAAAATCCCTTAATGTTGGACAATTAAGATTTGTTAATTGATCATGTATACGTGAAGTAATATTACTTGGCGTACCAATGAAGTGTTCAATTATTGTGTAAAGGAGCGTATTTATACCATCAGGTATTGTTTCTTGATTTTCTCCAATAATTGGGTTTCTTTCAGCATCAATCTTAACTGCTGAGAGGATGGCAATTTTGGATTCTTGTGTGAGATATTTTTTCCACCAGTAATGAAGCATTCCTGTGAATCCTATGACTAGAAGATTTATTACTTCTTCATGAAGTAAACTGTGAGAGGTAATGTAACTATTAGCTACCATTGCCATGTGTTGTAATCTATTGAGGACTTCATGTTCAGAAAGACCATCAATATTGCATTCATATAATTTTTCTGTAGAAACAGAAAATTGATTAACAAGAGAAAATTCAGTGATTTAAATATCAGGAGGCATGGACTTCTTATGCCATTTTCTTTCTAATTTATTAATTTCTAAATTTTTAAATATTTTTTCAATATTATTAATTTTTGAAAATTCATCTATTGTGGACGATTCGTAAGTTGATTCTGACCTTTGACTATCTGAGTCAGTATTATCGTCTTGGTTAATTACTTTTAATTCTTGAAATATTTCATCAATTGTTTCAGATTTAGAATCTAAACTATTGTCTTGGTTAACAATCTTAACAGAGAAAGATGACTCAGTGGATTTATATTTTAATTCCTGAATCATTTTATCAATTTTTTTAATTGGAATAATTTTTAAAGTGGTTTTATCTGAAAGATTTATTAAAGATTTTTCTTTCAGGGTTTCACTAGGCTTAGGTTCATTAAGAATATCAACCTTAGTTTCAATTTTGTCTAACTGTTTTCCTATTGTAATTAGACTCTGGTTAGTATAGTTGAGTTATTCAACTACTTTTTTTGTTTGGTTCTTCTTCCTTTACAATTTTGAAAGAAGAAGCAGTGATTAAAGAATTTTGATGATTAATTATGATTTTCTCAGGAGGAGGATGACTAGTAGATACTACACTAGAGTCTTCCTCAACCCATTTATACTTTGAAATTACTTTGGTATTTCTTTCGTAAATATCTTCAACATAGTCAAGGAAAAATATATCAATTTTAAATTCTTGCATAAATGCCTTCCATTCAGCAAGTATGACTTTTCTTTGATCCATATCATATGAATCTCTGAATCTATTACGTCTATCTAAATTGTTTGGGTCATTATTGTGTTAGGCCAGACCTTCCCAATCCGGATTATATTCTTGACTCAAGGTTTCTATATTTAGAACTAAGAGTTGATGATTGACAGAATGAAGGCTTCCTTGAAAATCTGATCTAGTGGGTGCTTCAGTTTCATCAGATTGTTCAGATTATTATCAAAGACTAACTGACTAACTTGAGAACTTGTGGCTATACCTTTAAGTTTTAAATTTGTAATTTCTTTAATTCTTGTTCTAAGTGTTGAATCCTAAAACTTTGATCATTACCAATGGATGACCCATAAAAGAAATTTCTAGGGGTACTAGACTGGCTATATTCTCTAATTTGTGGACTAGAAGATGGTTCAAAGTTAATTTTTACAATACTATCCATGTACTGCTAGATGTAATCTACATCTTCAATTGGTCTTTGAATTTAGGTCGGTTGACTTTCATTAGTTAAAAGCCAATTTGTTGGTAAATTAATTTCAGTTCACCTAATTATTTTAGGAACCCTAATATTTGCAATACTTTGACTAGATTGTATCAATATGGTTTAATTCTTTGGACTCCTATTGATGGCTTAGAAGTTCATATTTTTTTTATTACTTTGTAATGTATTCTAAAGATTAAAGCTAGAGACTGGGTACCTTCTAGGACTTGGTAACCACTAGTTTTAATATTTAAAGTTAATACTTTTAAAATATGCGGATATGCTAAACTAACAGACAGATCAGGAAAACAATCAAAATGAATTGGACCATTACAAAGTGAAGATTCAATTAAACCAAAAATATTATCATTAAAATTTGTAAATCTTGCATCTCGCAAGGCTAATAAGACAGAGATATTTAGACACCTTCTTGTGAGTGGTTTTACTCCAATCTGGACTAAACCAAAATGAATGAAATTATATCCTTCTTGAATATGATGCTTTATTGCATCAGAGGAAAGTAATTGACATATTCCATGCTCTTTTCCAATAGCATATATTTTTTTAATTATTTTTACATGATGCTGAGACTTGAAAGAAGCAACAGACCATGTTGATTTATAAATATTTTTATTGGAGATTTTAGGTATATTCCATACCCTATGATCTACTTGATCATCTGTTAACTCAATGTGTTCACCATTTATTATGTCAGGAATTGAGGTTATTGTTGACCTATTACTACTAGAAGAATTACTCCTAAATAATCTACTCATTGCTCAATTATCTAAATTATTCTTATTATTGAATTTCATATTGTATTTTTTGTTATTAAGCTTGTGGTGACTTCTACAATCTCCTATTAGGCTTCACTCTTCTCTCTTTCGCCTCTACAATCACCCTACCATCGAGATTTACGTATCTAAGAGGTCTTACCTAGGTCCCTGAAACTAATCAAACAAATAATACAGAGAAACAATCAATTATAAGAATAACCAGCCACTTGGGCGGAGAGTAAGATTATATATAAGCAATTATTCATGTAAGTAAATAAATAAATAATATTATCAATAACCAGCCATAATAGGCGGCAAACAGTTAATGAACATTAATTAACCCCACCAGGTTTGGCTCTAATACCAAAAGTGCGGAATTGAACAGTAATTAAGAGGCAAGAAGATAAACAGTAAAAACTGTATTAATAAATAGTAAAAACAGTTACTGTATTATGGTGTAAGATTAAATACTTACACAAACAGAGTTTATTGGCAACAATAAATTAGTGCTCCCGCTCACTAATTTACGTTGAAGAAAAAAGAAGAACTCGTTTTACAACTCTTACTATTTGAGAGCTAAAACATATTATCTGAAACAAAACTTTCTTCTTCTACTCCTCTTTTGTAAATATTTTCTTCTTTTTTCTTCAACGTAAATTAGTGAGCGGGAGCACTAATTTATTGTTGCCAATAAACTCTGTTTGTGTTAGTCTTTAATCTTACACCATAATACAGTAATTAAGAGGGGTATTAAGAGGCAAGAAGATAAACAGTAAAAACTGTATTAATAAATAGAAAAAACAATTCTTTACTTGAATCTTCAACGTAAACTGTATTATATATATATATATATATATTTGAATCTTGAATGCCATAATATTTAAAATCTCAATTCTTTTCCTATAAAGGACTATTCCATCTTTAAAGAATCCGCAAAAGATATGGTGTATTTTAAAAAAATAATAGGATACTGCAAAATCGGCGTAATCCATGAAAATTTTGAGAAATAAATTATTTCAAAAATTAATATGATAGAAATATTTGTTTCCTTAAAATAAAGGATTTTTGCACCCAATTAGGGGTGTACAATCTTGAAAAAATCGTTTCGTCCTGAAAAATCAACCTAAACCAAATGGGACGGGACGAGTTTTTTGTTTTAGTCAGGACGTGACAGGAAGTAAAATTTTTGTCCCGTGCGAGAGGGGATGGGACACGGGACAAGAGTCCGTGTCCCGACTTTGTCCCGTCCCGATATATGTATATACATTGTATTTTTTTTTAATTTTAGCTTTAATTTTTAACCTGTAATTGATTTATAATCTTTATAACATAGTCTAAATGTCTAAAAAAAATGCCCAAAACAGTCCAAAATCTAAAAAAAAATCAAATTATGCCCAAAACAGTCCAAAAAAAATCAAAAAATGCAATAAAAATGAAAAAAATCCGTCCCGACCCCATCTCATCCCGTCCCATACCGTTTGGGATTTCTTCTCTATATGGAATGGGACGGGACTCAAAAAATTGACCCGTCCTGATCGTGACGGGATAAAAAGGCCCAAAACCCGTCCTGTGCACACTCCTACACCTAATTGGTAATAAATAAAGAAATATTTTTTAGCAATCAATATATTTAATTACTCAAAATATAAAATTTTATTATTATTTATCAATTAATATTAGTTGTCTCATAAGGGTGTAACAGGAACAGTAAATTATGTACAAACCAAAATGCCTATAAACTTAATTATGTTTAGGAATGGTTAAAAAAATAGAGTATCTTCTTAAAATGGTTAAATGCCTCAAAATCAAAAATGGTTTTTTTTTTCATTTTAGCTGATTAAATTTAGGGTCACCAGATCATATGGGACAATTCAAAATAGTCGTTTGGGGAATACAAGTTCTTAAAACCATCTATCATTCAATAAGCTCAATCACCATTAAGCACTGAGAGATTAAACTCATAGTTATCAATTTTATTTCCGTGATGATTTATTTTTTATATAAAATAATGTTACAGATGTTTTGGTGCTCTAGTATTCTAATTTTGAAATAAATTCCAGATGATAAAATAATAATATTAAATTTATTACAAATTATAAGATTAATGTCATAATATCCCTGAACATTGGTTCAAAATTTGCCAAACCCTTCCATTTGGTACCTAAACTTTTCATGTCAATCAAAAACCCTTTCTGATCAGTCTAAGATTTCGTGATGACAGTGTCAAAAATGCACTTTCATCTAAAAAATGCCAATGTAATACTAATTGATTTTAATTTAAAATTTAGGGAGGCATTAGAATATTAACTCAAATATATATGTAAATATTAATTAAAAGTTTTGCTACACAACACACATATTCCACGCCTTATCTACAATTTCTTTTATTATATTTTTCTTGAACTTAATCTTGGGTAAAGAGATTATTGCGCCGGTTTTAAACTCAATTATTCGTTAATATTTGATATTTATCAATAAATACATTTTTATAGGTTGAATTATATATTCGTTTTGTACCATCACAATATCACCGAAATGTTTAATAAACCAAATACTAATTTAGAGATGAATTTATTTTACAATATAATACATACAATTGCTAGAATCGTTAATTACATACATACACTAGAGTTGAGACTATAAAGTTTAGTTATAGAGAATTAATTTATTTCATCTCTACATGTAACACATGTTTTCTTGATCTGTCATATATCATCATATTTGTTTTAACTAAATTCAAATAGACTCAATGATTAAATATCAACAATAAAAAAGGAAAAACTCTTCAAACTACAATGTAACACCACCTAGCTAAAAACATTGTTTATTATATTCTAGTAAGTATTACCCTCTTTAATGTTGATAAAACATTAAATAGAAAAGATGTAACTAATAATATTTTTTCTAAAAATAAACATATTAATATTAAAACATAACCCCAATCGAATACTTTACTTAAGTCTACAAATTTTGAATTCAAAGTACTTAAACAAATCTAATCAGTTGAAAAAGAAATTAATTAGTAACTATTCATTTCAAATGAATAAAAAAATCTAAATAATGATGATTAATCTTAAAATATTATTTGAAAATCTTTATTTATTAAAGTATTCTATTAAGTCTAGTTTGCCCACAAGATATCATCGAGCAATAACTCCTCACCTTAGAAATTTAAAGAAAACGGAATGAGCTAATGTCTAGTAAGTAAAATTTCACACATACTTAGCAAACACATACGCATCTAAAACCGGTTAAATCATAACATAAGCATTATGTTTGACATACACTTTATAAATCATTTTATCACATTATTTCCTTTGCTTTAGTATTACATTATTCCTTACATTTTTTCATGCATTCTTTTCATCACATTATTTTCTTTACTTAAGATATCTTTACATTTTTCATTACATTCATTCTTTATATTTTCGTGAGCTCATTTATCTAGTGTTTAGTCAATCAAAAGCAGTGTGCCATTATTACGGAAACATGTTCGAATACCGGATCCTTGGTAGTATCGCTGGTAAGGCAATGATCATTCATTAACATTAATCATTAACCAATAGCTATTAAATATTATCGGTCAGTCGGTCCCTCACGTCCCATTTTCCACTCACCATTTTTATGACATAAACATACACATAGTCTTTTAAGTTTTCATATATTTATTTCAATATACCAATTTTATGAACCGTAATGTGAACGCATTTATATATGTATATTCTCATCCATTACCGTAATATTGTACACATCTTTAACAAATACATTAACATACAATTAAATATCTAATCACAGAAGCACATTACATGTATATGAGATTTACATACGAGGGCAAACAAAGGAGAGCACAAAGACATATAATTCATTCATCATGATTCTCAGAGTATGACAAACATTTAAGTATGCGTAAAATTCTACTTACCTGATGTTCTTAATACAATTAAATGAATAAAGATTGCTTCGAGTTGTCAGCGGTTAGAGTGCCAAAACTACTGAGTTTTACACATTAAAATATTTTAAAAACATTTCATATAGTTGTTGAAGTCAAATATGCAAACTTAATCCTAATGAAAATTTCAACTCGAAGGCATTAAATTTTGGCTAAAGATCCTAATTTCTATTATAAGTATCCATGTGTAATATAACAAATAAAAACCACAAAAAGGATAGCTTCTATACACACTGCTTGTATACAATTATATACATGTATATATTCTTTAGCAACAAAAGTATCCCATTTTTATTTCTGCTTGCCTCTTTTTGCTTTTAAATCTAAAACATTTTAAACGTAAAACAGAACCATTTGTTTTTAACCAATTCTTTCCCTTTTTCTTTTTTAAGCGAAAATATAGAAACTCAAACTTGAATTCAATACATCCATGCACAAACAAAGCCACGTGACCATAAATTAACAATTAATCATTCAACTAGGAGAAAACTATAATCTCAAAACTTTGAATCGTCAAAACGTTAATTATACCTAATCAAATTCATTCCCGTTTATTTTAAAATATATCTATGAAGTTTCAAACAATTGGGTATCAATGAGAAATATAAACATTCATCAAACTAAAAATTACCATTAACGAGCAGCTCACATATTTTACTAAATATCCAACTCTAAGTGTCTATTCTAAGGTGTTAATGTTTTAGTCTTCATTCAGATATTCATACAAACAAGAACAAAAAAGCATTGAGAAAAGAACCTAAGGCTTACCCGTTAAGATTGGATCTAAAACTACAATCCAAAGAAGATGGTATGGCCACTGCTAGGATGAGAGAGACTGATAGGAGAAGACAATATTTGAATTACAAGAGAGGCCACTAAAGCATTATTATAATAACCGAATTAATTTTTAAAGGACCATAAATTAATGACAAGATTAAGCCAACTCACTAACATTAAACTTAATAAGTTGGGTTGGTGTAGTTGATTAAATATTCGCACTCATACTCTAGAGATCGTGGCTTCGAATCATATTCTTCAATTTTCTTTACAATTTGTAATATAACTTTGACAAAAAAATATGAAACTTGTTAATAAGACTGAACGTGGAATAACATACGGGGAACAATAAATAAGTAAAAATACTTTATTTATAAATCATGATTAATTCAAATTTTCATGATAAATAATTAAGAGAAATAAATATCAATTACTTCAAACTTAGGCACAATTGAGTCATTAGGACATCTCGAAACCTTTCTCTGTAAAAGTATTTAATTAATTTATTCGAAACGTTAAATCAAACAATCGTAATATTACATGCAGAAATTATGGGTTTAAACACATGATTAAAAATGCAAGGTTAGTTTGCATTGTTACATACAAGATCATCAATTGAACGGTCAAATCGAGCTAGTCTATGTGCAACTTCATTTCCCGATCGCAGTATTTACGTTGAGGGAGACTCAATAGCCGCATGGACTCCTTACACCCTACTAAAATATATCCCAACTCGGAAAGAACCTCTAAATTGGACCAAATAATATATAGAAATGGGGCGTAAAGAAAAAAAAACTTTTGATTGACTAAATAATCTTTACTTTGATATTCATAAGACAAGACTAATCTTTCATTTTATTTAATTATTTAATGTCAATGACATATTTAGTTAGTTTTTACGTTAACATTTTAATGACCTAAGGTAAATTCATGAATTTAATAGTTTTATCTCTAATATATAACCAGACAATGAATCCAAAACTAAAATTTCAAATCATGAATCCAAAAATTTATTGTTATGTGTGAATAATATTCATAATCCAAGGAAGATGAAATACATTCTATTGAGATATTATGTTATGAAATAATTCAAATAGTTCAAGTTTTGATAAACATTATTATTTGTTGATTTTGTCCCTTTTATTTTTTTTCATGATATATGAGTGATATATTAATTACCATTTCATTATTTCTTGCAAATGGAGGTGGCCAGGTGCTCGAAAAGGTAAAAATTTCTAATTTGATATTATTTTGTTTAAAATTTAAATTTTATACAAATTATCTCATTTTTTTGTCAAAATTATTTAGGTTAATATCTTAACACCTCCTTAAACTTTGATTCAAAATCAATTTACCTCCCTAACATATGCATTTGTAGGATAAAGTGGATTTCAACACTGTTACAATGAATTTTGAACGGATGGAGTTTTTTTATTGACGGAGAAAGTTCAGGTACCAATAAAAAATGGGTTGAAGTTTAGGAGTAAATTAATTTTAGGGTAAAGTTGGTTATTATGATATTAACCCTAAATACTATAAATAATATATTTAAAAAATCTAAAAAAGGATTAAATGGAAAAGTTGAAAGGATTAAAAGTAAAAGTTGAATTGGGTATTGTGTAATTCAATCCAATATATACATCACATAGAGAAACACACTTTTCAAAAGTTGTGTTAAGAAAGGGAGGGAGGGAGATGGGTTAGTCCTTCTGAGTTTAATTTTAGGTATTAAGCCTGTGGGACTGTTGGGTGATGAAAGTTAGAAATGGAGAATAAGCAGAAGAATCAGATTTCGGAGTGAGAAACATAAGAACATGAAATTGCAATCAACCACTTATTGAAAAAAAATCTGAAAACTTGGACAGATTAACTCAGTTTAAGTTTCAAAGATATGCACATTCAAGTCTTCAGAGTCTTAGATAAGTTAGGTTAGCGCAGTTGGTTAAGTCCTCATACTCATACCTTAGAGATCGTGGATTCGAGTTATATTCTCACATTCTCCTTAAAATTTGTAATGTAACTTTATAAAAAAAATCTTCAAAGCCTTAAACTAATGGGGAAACCGTTGGACCACGTACTGTTTCTTGATAACATTTGCATGGATTTTTATATAAAATAATTCCATCAAATAGATAAGTTTTGAAATTCAATTTATGAAATATCTGTTTTTTTTAAACTTTAGGTAAATAAATAATTTTTCTTATCACGTCATCAACCATCTATTGACGAAATTATAGTTTGACGATTTTATTCTTGAATATACATATTTTATAATCTGATTTGACGAGTCCTTTTAATTAATAAAAATCTGATAATTAATAATATCTAGTACAAATGTTATTTCATTGATTTTTTAATTAAATTAAGAGATAATTAATAATTGATTATATTTTCCTTGATATCAGCTAAAGTTTGCTAAGAAAATCTTTTTTTAAATTAATAACATTATCGATATCTCTGATATACCCGAAAAACCATCAGCATATCTAATTTCAAATTTTGAACGGTTATTGTAAATCAATATGTTTCTTGTGGTTACGTTAAATCAAATATAAAATCAATATATCATCAATATACTTCTGATATACCGGAAAAATCATCAAACACATCTACTAGATTATGTATTTCAAATTTCAAATTTTGAGTATTAATTACATCTCCTTAATTCTAGCATATTTCAAATCGGTATATCATCTATGTACCACTGATATACCAAAAAATCATCAAACATACCATATATAGATTAGATCTTTCAAATTTTAAGTATTAATTACATCTTTAATTCTAGAATCATTTAAATCGCTATGTTATCTACATACCTCTAATGTGCCCAAAAAATCATTAAACACACTACATATAGATTAATGTCATTTTAGTCAAAATTTATTGACAGATTAGAAAACCTGCTCGTTACATTAAACAATTGAAAAACTGATATTTTTTAAAATAACCCCTCAAAATTTGTCTATTCTGTAAAATTCCCCTTTCTATATATAATGTCTTTTAGTTTTCGGTCTCTTTTGGCCCAATTGTCATGTGGCCCATTTAATGTAAAATGAAGGGCTTTGGCATAAGTAACCCTATTATCTAAATAATTAGTAACAATAACCCTTAGATAATATTAGCTGCAAGAATGATTCACCATGTAATATAACAAACAGGACCTTCACCGAATCTGGTGAAGAAAATCATGAAATCCTCTTTTAAATTGCCTAAGGTGGGATTTGGAGCTCGAAGGGAAGCCTATTGGGTTTTTTTTGTGTAACAGAAAATTTAGTTACTAAGGGTAAAATAGTAAATTTAATATAATTAAAAATGTCTAAACTTAAATAGAGACATTTTTACATTTATATAAACTAAGAGTCATTGTTGTTAATTATTTATTAAAGAGGGACATCTACTATTATTTCCGTAAAATGAATGTATTCCAAATGAAATGTTATGTTTTACTGGTATTAATCGAATTTTGGGTAGAAAATTTATCCTTCTCGATTTTGTTCTCATCCAAAACCAGAGTATCCCCTCTCTCTCTCTTCCCGTTTTTGCTAAGCTTATTTCTCTATGTGACATATATGGATTGACCAACACTTGATTCACGTTTTTCTTTAAATATTTTTTGAAGTTTTTTTAATACACTATTTTTGTTGCATGTTAATAAATCATGATTAAATTTGTTTATTTTTATTATTTTTACATTGAATTTTATAATATTATTTCATATGTCCAAAATTTATTTTGACACAAAATATCAAAACTCTGAAATATATGGAACTAACTATTTTGTTTTTCAAAAAACTTAAATAGCCGTCAAAACGGAATTGAAAAGTATGATTTGAATCCATGAGCTTGCGGGTAATAACCTATTGTATGACCATTGGTCCTGTGAGGCTTGGTCAAACATGTGACATTTTTTTAATATATTTGAAAAGGTAACGTACATAGCATTCTTTGTTGGTGAAACTTTAGTTAAAAATTTAATTTTTTTAATAAATAGATCTGATTATTGAAAAATAAAGCAATAATTAATATCCAGCCAAGACCCTTGTGGTTGGAGTAAACATGAGGGGATCTCAATTAATGTTTCTATTACTAAATTTATGAACTCATGTTTGGAGTAAATAATGTTATATGGTAATAAATGCGAGATCAGATGAAGATTCTCCATATATATTTTGAGCTATAAGAGATCCTCGATCGTGGGATTCATAATTGAAGCTATTATACTATAAAATTCTCAAATATTACGTCCATAATCATAAGATTCAAGCCTTAAGTTCTGAGACCCTACTGGTGAAGGCTCGTCGAAGATGCGTATAGATAATTAATTACACTCTTGTTAGAGGATAAACTCAATTTGTTAAGCAAAAGAATCGGTTTGGAAGAAAAATACGATTGGCATAATAGTTTGCCAAGTTAGTCTCTCACAGTTTGTTTTCATCATATTTGGAAGCAAAAGTCAAGTATTAAGTACCGATGTTATAAACCCTCCTTTTGTCTATGGCAAAGATGAACTTCTCACTTTTACTAGTATCTCATTTGTACACATCTTCTCTTTATTTTTCAAGCCTATAGTGAGCTACAAATAGAGTTTGAAAAGGTCAACTCTTTGATAATTCCCTCATACGTGAATTGAGTTATGAAACTTCTCATATAGATTTTAATTGTTTCTGATCACAAAATTTCTTTCTAGTTGCTCTTGAACAATTAAGAAATTACGTTTAGAGTTAGATGCTTAATAGTTGTTGTCCCTTTGAGATTTAGAAGGTGTTATCCCCATCATCTATCATTCTAAAAAATTCCCCAAGGGGCACTTCGACTCGACAAGTTCAGCAAAACTATAGAGAAAGAAAGCTATACTTAGCTTACTCTATCCAATATATGATTCAAAAATAGCTTGGATTGCTGCTTTTCATCTCTCTATATAAAGTCTGTAAGTTTTAATGTTGGGCAGAGCCCATTGTCCAAGGATCTTTTGGCTAGAATACTTGCTTGAATCTAGCTACTCTCATGAAAATGAAATTTACACTCTCCTTGGTATGGTTAAAAATTGAATGGCCAATATGATTCACCATGTACCTGAAATTAGTAGTTGTATCTTTCTCTTCCCCTTCCACTGTATGAGTTGAGAGGCTAAGGGGAGGAAGTCTACTAACTATATGGATACTCCACCTGATGAGTCTTGTCTTCTTTCAATAATTCTTTTGGTCATTTTTGCAAGAAAAAGCTTAGAACCCTAAGAGTAGACAATATATAATCAAATCAAAGGAAGTTTAGAGAAGCCTTACTTGATAGAGGTGCTAGCCAGCAAAACAAGGCTTGGTTTCATGGTACACTTATCGACCCTCAAAGTAGCACATCCACTACAAGGCCCATTCCTATCAACTCAATCAACACTTATGGATCACTTTTTTGTACTAGCCGAGTAGAAAGATCCAATCTTTGGAATAGTTTTTGAACGAGATGCGGTCTTTGGAATAGTCTTTGAACCCTTGCTGGGATGGCTCCTTCCCTTAGGAACTTTAATGACATCAAGTCATTTGATGAAAAAATTAGAGGAGTAACTCATTTTTTTCCATGGAGGAATCTAACGATTGCATGAACTAGGCATGGCTAATTGATATTCCTGCTAGTGGAAATTCATTTACTTGGGAAATATGAATGAAGGACCTAGACGTATTCAATGCAAGCTTGATCAGGGAAGAAATAAACATCAAGGGCTATGATCATAGAAGGACCAATGTATGAAATATTCAACCTAATACGCAATAACACACAGGTGTGAACACAAGCAATAAGCTGTCACTATAGTTTAAGGGTTATTTCTAAAACTACACCCTTCTCAAGTTTGCTAAGAAAAAATATATCCCTTTCTCAGATATCAAAAACTTTTATCTCTGGCCCACCAAATCAAATCAACCATTTGCAATCTCTCTATTTTCTTATCATCTCTCTTCCTTTCCCAATGCACATATCAAATCAACCAAGGTTGACAAATACCAATTTCACCATTTTTAGCTCTCATTTCCTTCTTCTCCAATGAAGGTCATTCTTCTTCTTCTTCTTCTTCTTCAAAGAAGCTTGGCCGAGACCCATCCTTCTTCTTTAGCTAGACTCAGGCAAACTTCAAAATCTTTGTTGCTTTTATGATGTTTCCTCTGTACGTGAGATTTTCAACTCATACGGCTCATCCTTTATGTGATGCACATAATGAGATGAGTGAGATGAGAATAATACATGGAATAAAAAAAGATTGAAATATTCTCATTATGAACTGAGCGGGGTTAATGTTTTTACAAGAAATCTCAAGCCAAACTTCTTATAAAAGATATTGTCTTAACATCTAACATGTTGGTACTAGATAATAATGGTAACTCCAAAAATTTATTTGTCCTCAATGCCACTTAATTTCCAGGAATTAGTCACTTTAACAGTGTTTAATGGTTATACGGGTATCCAAAATGCAAACGAGATGGATGTTTGTTGTCCCAACCATTCTTCTTAGTTCCGATCTCGATAATGAAAAGGGATTGAAGAAGAAGAACGCTAGTAAAAAGTAACTACTTGAAGTGAAAAATAACTACTTGAAGGGCTCAAGTAATCACAAAAATTACTTGAACCCTTTAAGCAGTCATCTGGTCTCCGATTTTTTAACTGACAGAATAAAAATGACTACTTGAAGGGTTCAAGTAATCATAAACAACTACTCGAACCCTTCAAGTAGTCACCTGGTATATAGGTTGTTGACTGGTAGAAAAAAATAACTATTTGAAGGGTTCAAGTAGTCATAAAAAATATTTGATCCCTTCAAGTAGTCACCTAATTTTTTTTAATAGAATAACGATAACTACTTGAAGGGTTCAGGTAGTCATAAAAAATTACTTGAACCCTTCAAGTAGTCACCTGGTCTCTCGAAGTTCCAAACTTGGAAATGGTGTGTAGTTTTACAATACTTGAACCCTTCAGAGATCAGGTGACTATTTGAAGGGTTCAAGTAGTTGTTTAGGATTACTTGAACCCCTCAAGTAGGCATTTTGATTCTGGCAGTCAGTTATACAGTGAACAAGTGAATACTTGAAGGGTTCAAGAAGTTGTTTATGACTACTTGAACCCCTTAAGTAGGCATTTTGATTGTTGAAGATTCTGGCAATAAGTTATCCGGTACTTATAAATAACTACTTGAACCCTTTAAGTAGTCACTTAGTTTCTGGGTTGCTTATTGACAAAATAAAAATAACTACTTGTATGGTTCAAGTAGTCATTAATGACGACTTGAAAGGTTCAAGTTGTCGTAAAAATACATATAATTTACATAATGAAAAATTAAAAAACTCTATATTGGTTTGTTTACTGGTAGAATCAGCTAAGAAAAAATTCCATTGACTCTTTAGGTTAGTTATGAGGGCATGATGCCCAGCAAGTGTTTGATAAAATGACCCTTCAAGAGTTGGATGAATCAATTCTTGGTTTAAGACTATTTTTTTATATTCTAAATTTGTGTAGGTACAATATGTCAAGTTCTAATGCCAATGTTTTGCATATGGAGGATTGAGATTTGTTAACAAAATATGTGATTGCGGAAGAAGGGATGTTGAACCGAAACAAAAGTAGGCAATATTATTGTTGCCTGGAGAATAAATTTGGGTATTTTGGATGGTGCAACTCTCTTGATGAAGTGAGTGAAGGTGGTAGCAAGATTAATGATTTAAAAGATTTTAAGGATGACCTTTGGCGCATGAATATAAGGATTAAGCATTAGAGAGTCGGACGAGTACGTTGAATTTTTTTTTTTCATGTTTGCATTCTATGTTTTGTCTTTATAATTGTGGTCATTGTTAGTAGGGAGGAGGATTAATTGTAGTCTTAATCGGTATGTAGTGATGGATATTTGTATGGTAAACTTGTTGTGTACTTAGTACAAGCACGTATGGAAAATGTAGTTGTACCAAATTAAATTTTTTTGTTGCACTATATGGTGGACAAGGCTTGTTGTTCAACTAAAATAATTGACATAAATGAGAAAAAGAATGTTAACTAAATTTTTTTAAACCTTGTAGGAAAGGTACATATGAGAAATAAGGAAGCTCAGCTAGCCATATACCAAATTTTGATAAATCTTACTACTCAACTTCCTCAAATCTACCCACAATAAGAACTTATATAGTTTTTTTTTTTTCTGTAAATCAGCAACTTAGACATCAGGTGACTACTTGAAGAGTTCAAGTAATTGTTTATGACTACTTGAACCCTTCAAGTAGTATTTTTATTCTGCTATTAAGCAAACAAGAGACCATGTGACTACTTGAAGAGTTCAAGTAATTTTTTATGATTACTTGAATCTTTCGAATAGTTATTTTTAATAAGCGAATCAAACACTAGGTGACTACTTGAAGGGTTCAAGTAGTTGTTTATGACTACTTGAACCCTTCAAGTAGTTCTTTTTTACTATCAATTAGTAACTCAGATACTAGGTGACTACTTGAAGGGTTCGAGTAATTCTTTATGATTATTTGATCCCTTCAAATAGTTATTTTTATTCTGTCACTAAGCAAACAAAAGACTAAGTGACTACTTGAAAAGTTCAAATAGTTTTTTATGACTAATTGAATACTTCAAGTAATTATTTTTTACTGCCATTCTTCTTCTTCAACGAAGCTTGCTCGAGTCTCGCTGAAGAAGAAGAATGAGTCTCGGGCAAGCTTCGTTGAAGAAAAAGAATAATAAGAATGAGTCTCGGGCAAGCTTTGTTGAAGAAGAAGAATGTGTCTCGGGCAAGTTTCATTGAAGAAGAATGGGTTGGGTTTCATTATAGAAGAAGAAGAATGGGTCACATAGTCTCGAAGAAGAATAAAGAAAAAGACAAAGAAGGACCTTCATTGAAGAAGTTGGGAAAGGAGACCAAAAGATGACAAAGTTGATATTTGTCAATCTTAGTTAATTTGATATGTGCATTGAGAAGAAAAGAGAGATGATAAGGGAAGAGAAAAACTCCAAGTGGTTGATTTGATTTCGTCCGTATACAATTTTTTATATTTGAGAATGGGGTATATTTTTCCTTAGTAAACTTGGGAATGGTGTAATTTTACAAATACCCCTATGCTTTATCTCTGGAGTCGTGCCTCTCTTATCTCTGATTACTAGCTTAAGCCTCAGCTGCCTTTCTTTATCATCATCATAGATTCATAGTGTTGTTTAAGGGCAAGTAACCCCTTTTTATAGTTTTCATTTTGTCGCAGGTAAACCAGAGCTTACCTTGTCTTGTTCTATATATCCCCTTCCCATAATTTGTGTTATTTATGTTAATTTATTTGTCAAGCCGTCTTGGAAGATAGAGATTATCAATAAATTTCATAAACCAATGGCAGGAAAAGAAGCAAAACGCATTACAATGTCTTTATTCACATACACATAGGCCATGTTGCGACAAGCAACTCATATATTTCTACACACGGAAAAAAATTGAAGCAAGCTCAAAATCCTTTGGAGGCTATAATATGTAGAGGAGGTTCGACAAAGAAAAGCGAAGAGCTTAGCAGTAAAATGAAGATGGTGAATATGATGAGCGATTTGCAAGGATCAGCGTATTTTCTAACAAGTGTAATTCCTTCTTCTTGACCTCTCTCTGCAGAAACTTCATCAAGTTGTAGAGTTGGAGATGTAAAAAAGCCATACGCTAGCCCAGTTAAAGCTGCTCCGAAATGCGTCCTACAAGAAGGGAACACGAAAAACCGAAGTTCATTAAGAAAATTCACACTCATAAACTATAACATTCATATTCATCATTTGTCTACATATTTCATTTAACATAATAAGAAGTCAGCAGATGGAGCTTAAAAATTTAACTCTGACAACCATCATATTGAATTATGAACAACCGGTGCTACATAATATTTTTCTTTATGTTCAGGTATTATACGTGTAACATCTTTCTTTACTAACTGATGCTCTAGGAACAGAATCCTTACCAGTCATCAATTGGACCAACATAGCTCAATATGATGCTGATGCCTGTTGTGATTATTGCCTTTTGGAACATACTATCTGAGACATCCTTTGCAATCACATCTTTGTTATGGATTTGGTACATAAGACACGCTCCAATTATGGCAAATACAGGTCCCTGTCTCAGCAATTTGCTTAGTCAAATAAAGGAGAAAGATACGTTAACAATAAAGTACATAAACGGGCTTCAGGTGGACAATGAAGTGAATTTTACCGTCCCACCAACAGTCGGCTCTGGTGTATGAAGAAAGCTTGTCAAATTCCCAGAAACTCCTCCCAGGATGTATATCAAGAAAAACGTAAATGAACCATACCCTCTGCAGACTTGCCAGCCAAACGTAAGAAGTGCCCAACAACCAAGAACTATGTGAAAAATGCCTGAGTGCTGCATACAATAATACAAGTTGTTCCTATGAGATAGCAACCTGAGCTATAACCGGGCAAATATTTCGTCTGAGTACATTTTGACAGAGTCCTTCTCAAGAAGCATATAAACAATCTACTTCGTCACACATGATTTCTAAACTACTTACACAGAGACCAAACATGTACCATTCTGATGAATCATTAAGCTAGAAAAGTATAAAAATTAGAGTAGAGAAGCTGACTAAAATTAGAATTTCTTTTAATAAATTTATCAATGAATACAAATAAATGACAAGACAGCTACAGAATGGAAACACGAACCCAATCATCAATCTTGTACCAGAAACATAGGTGTCACAAGCCTCCACCACTCTCCAACCATGATAAGTTCATTTATCTTTGCTCCATATAGTGATGGGACGGAAAAGAGTTCCATCTCATAGTTTCTAACCGGACTTGCTATTTCGAACAAGAAAACTGCTATGTTTATGGAAGCCAATATACTTCTGCATTCCAGCAAAATAAATTAAATTCCGATGTGGTACGGTACCACATGCTAGCTAACTATATACCCAATATGAAGATGCATATTCAAGCCGAAAGATTAAAACTAATGTAAGTTCTTTACATTAAGTGAAGATCCGAGGCCTCGTCATCCTGCTGTTGAGGTGTCTTTGGAGTACTTTCAGGGAACTTGCTCCCTAGTTTCACATAGGTTTTCAGCTTCTTCTCATCATCTTGTACAGAAATTTGAGTGGGTAATGGGGTAGAGGCCAGATTGCCTTTAGTAGCTTCTTCATCAAATGTAGGTGGCAAGTCTTTATCGTAGTCTGCGTCTGAAAGAAAATAAAGACAATAACTGTTACTTTTAGATATAAATTCGTACTTGCAGTTTACAAGAGGTAACAAGTTTTCTCTTCCAATATGGTAATATGGGAATATAAAGAAAATTGAATGGGAATGTTAATAACATTTGAAGTATTACCCTCATTAAGTTTGTCAAAATAAGCATCCAGTGAGTCCAACCCATTCTTTGATTTCAACTGACCAGTATCAATCAACTGTGTTTTACTCATGGAAGAATCTGACTGATGCTCATTAGTATTTCCTTGGAGCCTTCCAAAATAAGATTCTAATGATCTTAGCTGCTCCTCATTAGTATTTCCTTTACAACCTCCTTGAGATGCATATAGCCATCCTCTTGACCTTGTTCTAGTTGTTGAAACAGAAGCGGGAGAATACCCGATACGCCTATTCTGGCGCACGTTGATAGTTGAAGAGAAACATCTTGGAGCATCTGGTTTGGCAATACATTCACACAAAAAACACCTTTTATTTGGGCTTATGATATTCTGGTCTGGATATGTTTGATCCTTATAGTACATTTTGTAGCAGATGGGAACCACAGCCATCGAAGCCTATGTAACCATGGAAAAAAATGTATTAGCTTGTTAATCACATATGAATTACCCATATAAAAGCACAATCGATGCCTATTTTACTGTGCCCACAGAAGATTCCCTACACGAGTCAGTGTAAGTCGCTGACTTTATCCAATTATACCCAAGAGGGATTGAAATGACCTATATAACAAACTCCAAGTCCAAGTCTAGATGATTTTTCTTTGCTACAAGGCACTTTTTATTGATTTTGAGTCTTTGCTTTATAGGAAAACACTTAAATTTCGAACTAAGAACCTCGAAATTGGCAAAACCATTACAACATTTACAACAGAGCAATTGTCATTTGATGAAACCCCTAATTCCATTACAACGTTTACAACAGAGCAATTGTCATTTGATGAAACCCCTAATTTTGATATGAAGCTGTGGACATTGACATATCTTAATTCTTAGCTAATGAGTATTTATTTCTCCGAAGAGTGTTCTAATATCTTGATCCTTAACTATAAAAGGAAACTTCTTGCACTGTAAGTTATATGCTAAAATTGGTTTAACTTCTCACTGAAAAGGAAAAACCCGAACCTTTTTACGTTGTTTTTTCCCTCCACCTCAGTGACCAAACAGAGGACAACTTTAGTACAAACGAGGTTTCTGAGCACAAAGTAAGACAGGATGAGAAAGTTTAAGGTGGTATTAACCTTTAATGGAGACAATGCGCAACTCAAATCCCAGAATCCAAGAACGATTTTGAAAGCTTAACCTAGTTGGTATTCGTTTCCATTAATGTTGAAAACATCGGATTTGAAAAGTTTGTATAAAAACAACTTAAAAATCCATGTTAATCCTCCCTTATCTCTGCTGAACCATTGAGATTTCGCCACGAAGGTTCTTGTACAATCCCAGCCTGTAATTTGATATACGTCGGATTTGATGGAGCCCACAGGTTTTAATCTTGAATTGGGTGACTCTGACCCATCCTATGCCATCAGTTGTGGGGCCAAGATTCATGATTATAGGACAAGTGTAATCATCTTATCGGCAAAAAATAGTAGGCGCACCAAAAAAAAGTATGGTTGATACCTCCTTGATCAAATCAGGATTTTGTACGAGAAAATATTCGTATATTTAGAGTATTAAATATTTAATACTTTAATGATATGTGTATAAAAATATTATATTTTATTTAAATTTTAATGAGAGAATAAATAAATTTTAATTAAAATTGATAAAACGTGTACAAGTGTCAACAAATAATATAAATGAATACTGAATATTTGGTACTCTAAGAGTACCATAAATTTTCCCCCTTTACGGGGTTTTTTAGTGTATTGATGTTTTAAAAAAATGTTTAAAATAAGGTATATCTGAACTTAATTTCAAAAGTAAAAATATTCCCTAAAATTGTCTTTGCAAAAGATGGGACCTGGAGGACATGGCTCTAGGTAGTTCTCGTCTTTTGCAAAGGCAATTAACGTAAGTAAAATCGTCTTTACAAAAAATGATTTCACTAAGCGATCTTCTAAACGCAGCCCCCGAAGTCAATATCCATTTCTCCTCCTTTGTTTCTCTCTTTCTTCTTTCTTCTCCCTTTTCGGTGACCGAGTCTTCTTTATCTCTCGTCGTTGTTTCTTTCCATCTCACCCATAATTAAGCTCTCTCTCTCTCACACACACACGCACACGCACGCACACGCACACGCACACGCACACGCACACGCACACGCACACGCACACGCACACGCACACGCACACGCACGCGCGCACACACACACACACACACTCTCTCTCTCTCTCTCTCTCTCACTATTATCTCACTATCACCCATAAACAAGCTTATCTATCTCCCAAACCACAAGCAAGTGCTCTATCTCTCAAACCCTAGGTATACTTTCTAACTCATTCAATTTTTTAAATTTTTGTATTCAACTCTTAAAATTTTTCATTTTTTATGAATATTGTGTTATGTGTTCCACCAAATTTGGTAATCTCTCTCATTATTACACCTCTCAAACCCTAGATTTCTAACTCATTCAACCTCTTAAAACTTTTGAATGTTTATGAATGTTGAGTTTTATCAAATTTAATAGTTTTGTTATAGGATGATTTATATGAAGAGTTTAACTTGTTGTATTTTTTTCTCAATTATGAGTTGATGAAACTTTTAATTTCTAAAATTTTATTTATGAATGTGTTGATAGGTTATGAAATTGTAGCTATCAACTCTAAATGTGTAGATTTAATGTTGAATTTTTAGATTTAGTTTGACATTTTTGTGTATTGGTTAGTATATTGACAAATGAGGGAGAAACTTATGTAGTTTGATGTTATATGAATGATAATATCGTAGTTGGTTGAAATGGAGTTTATTATGATTGCCCTTCAATTAAGGAAATTATCATTCATAAGGAGATTATATAAAGACAACAAAGAGTGATGATTTACCGACAAAAAGATGTCAAGCTGATAGGACCTACTCGAACAATCGCCCTACTTGATCACGCTGATTAGCAAGTGGACCAACTCGTTCACGTTCAGGTCTCCCCCTTACGCAATAGGGGCCGGGGCACTGATCATGTCAAAACCTCCTACCGAGCAAATTACTGAAGTTGATTCTTTTTTATAAGTTTACGATGAGTACACTCCTTGGAATGAAGAGTTGTACGACTTCGATGAGATTTTGAAAGAGAAGTACCCTTCAGAGTGTGCCCGGGAACTCTTCGCGAAGTACCAACGCTTAGTGCTTCGTAATCAAAATACAAAAGTGGACCATCACGTATGGTTGAACCATTTCTTCAAGGGTGAAATTGAGAGACAGGCCCCACAGCCTAATAGAGCCAATAAGAAAGGTATGTCAGAGATGGCATACTTCCATTCTACCACAAGTCCAACGGCATAATATGTTGGAGAAAAAGAAGTCCTTGCTGCTGGTCTGGAATCTACTGATCAAACGCTGTAGGGGCGGACTGCTCTACATTCAACCACGCCATAGTGGCCCCCAAAGCGATCTTCTTCTAGTTGCGGGACGAAATCCGGCAGCCAATTGCTGGCTCTGAATAACCAACCCTGCAATCAGTTCAATTCTTCCATAACATAATGGGGCGAGGTTGCGCGCGAGCCGAGTGACGTAGGTTCACAAGAGTACTTCGCGCCACAACCATATCTTTTTTATAGGTTCTACGGACCGATGCCTGCCACAACCAGATGCATTCTTAAAAGAAAGCGCTTTGCCTTACCTATGATGCAAAATCAAACTAGATGATGCAAGTTGGAGGGGGTCCCTAGTGAATGTGAATTGTGATCGGTCATGGTATCCATAGCCTTGCTTCTTTTTTGGACAAATCAATCTTTCTTTTTGCTTCCCCCGGTCGTCGAGCCTGATCGACTGGACTCTTTTATCTGCCTCCTGGCCTCTCACTTCGTTCTGTTCTTCTTCTGTATTGTCGCTTGAATGAAGACACCCGATTGGCCCAGCATACAACTCTCTGTTGTATTGGGCTCTCCAAGTGTGCTTGTTTCCCCTTCTTCCTTATCATGGCAAGCACACTTGGAGAGCCCAACACTACAACAGAGAGTTGGGCCAGGAGGGTTTCTTAACGTCTTCTTTCCGATGAGATGAAAAAAAGAAGGCGTTAAGAAACCCTCCTGGCCCAACACTAGACACTCTAAGATCCTTTTTCAAACCTGCTCCCATTTCGAGTCAAGAGATAGATAAATAGACGGTCCTTATATATCGTATTAACAATCGAAAGATGGTCGAAAGAAAAAAAATCTCTATTTGATAGGGTTTCTTTCTATACCTATGAATTTCATTGGACCTAGAAATGAGACATTGGAAGAATCTTTTGGCTCTTCCAATATCAATAGGTTGATTGTTTCGCTCCTGTATCTTCCAAAAGAAAAAAAAAAGATCTCTGAGAGCTGTTTCCTAGATCCGAAAGAGAGTACTTGGGTTCTCCCAATAACTAAAAAATGTATCATGCCTGAATCTAATTGGGGTTTGCGGTGGTGGAGGAACTGGATCGGAAAAAAGAGGGATTCCAGTTGTAAGATATCTAATGAAACCGTAGCTGGAAATTGAAAAACAAATTCTAGTCATTTATGCAGCTGTCAATGGATTCTATGATCGAATGCCACTAGACAGAATTTCTCAATATGAGAGAGTCATTCCAAGTAGTGTAAAACCAGAATTACTACAACCCCTTTTATAAACCCAACTCACGTACCACTTGAATCGGTGAACAACCGGACCCTTGGGACCTTCTTCAACCCCAGGATGTGATGAGTCGACATTGAGGTGCCAAACGAGTCCGTCGATAAGAGCTCTTGGGAGTCATCAGCCTGTTATCCCCGTCGTACATTTGATCTGTTGAGCGAGAGCCCTTCCACACGGTTAGTGTTGACCCTTTCCTGAACCAGAAAGGGGGGGTGAGAGGAAAAGGGGATCAAAATGTCCCATCAAAAAAATGAGGGCATTCCATTCTTCCTTCCCCTCTCACTCCCCCTTTTTCAAGAAAGGAGCCCCGTTCCCTAAAGGGCCCCACTCTGATAAGGAAGGAAACGAAATAATCTCAATTTAGATAGACAGCAGCAATTCTGCCCTTGAGACACTGCTTGCCGTTCTTTCTTGTTCTTCTCTATTCTCTGATAAGGGCCTCCTTGATTCGCTGGTAACGAGTAGCTTTCAGCGAAAGAATCCCGAAAGCAAATCCTTACTCCTTCAAACGGCTAGCAGTTTAGCTATGTAGTCAAGAAGAGTTTATATTCAATCAAAAGTCTTCGTATCTTAGAATACCAACTTCTTTTCAACTGTCTTCACTTTGACTTGCCATGTCCTTATATTAATATAACTGTCCAAGAACGGAGGAGGAAACTCAGTACCAAATGTTTGGCAATCCTTGGTAGAGCTTATTTATGATTTCGTGCCAAACCTGGTAAACGAACAAATAGGTGGTCTTTTTGGAAATGTGAAACAAAATTTTTTCCCTCGTATCTCGGTCACTTTTACTTTTTCATTATTTTATTTGATGAGCTCTATCATCCCTTATGTGAAGCATTGTCAATTAACCGCTTCAATTGAAAGTTGGAGATCATTTATTGATTTCTCATTACCCTTGGT
The DNA here is from genome assembly GCA_003255025.1 of Datisca glomerata. NCBI lineage: Eukaryota > Viridiplantae > Streptophyta > Magnoliopsida > Cucurbitales > Datiscaceae > Datisca > Datisca glomerata. The sequence continues at coordinate 2,148,308 of QANY01008715.1, forward strand.
ATTGGATCATTCAACTACGTGACATTTCCTCTACAAAATAACGAAGATACAATTGTGATGTTTACTACTATGCTGCAATTTCCTCCACCAAGAACAATTGAATTATTCTTGCAAAAAATTGCTAACACAAACTTGTATAATGACAATATGTGTGCACTTAAGATACATGATGATTCACAAGTTCTCCAATCTTGACAATGTAACGTACCTAACATTCCAACAAAATGCACCTAGTACTCCGACACATGAAAATGCACATAGTTCTCTGCCATATGAAGATGCACATGCTCATGCCGTCCGTGTGAATCTATCTAGCCTCCATGTAGCTTCTTCTTAGGAGAATATGAAGAGATAGATGCTTGTAATGCTAACATTGACGAAGATGATTAGGCTCAAATGGATGATGACATTGTGAAACCTTCACTTAAAATACTCGAGCATGAACCCCCATCACCTTTCCATACTCGCTTGGAATGGGATCTCGTGAATGTAAAGTTAGATCAGATACTCATTCAACTTATTGGGATATGAAAAGAAATAGATGCATTATACAAAAGTTTACGTGTGAGAGTACACCTTAGGTATGATTTGAAATGATACTCAACATTCAGACATCAACATTTTGGTGTGGTAGAGTCATTGCCAAACCTTTGGGGTTATAAAATGCAAGAAATCTGATGAAGGTTACCAATGTAGAGTTAATGTGTGTCTTCACAAAACACATTATATGTATGAAAAAACCCAATACATCAGACTTCACGTATGTATGTATGCAAGACTCTCACCGATCATTCATAGTTGGACTCAACATTGATTGCACGAGAGTTGCAGAGTGTTATGAAATGGGATACAATTACATCTATTGTAGCACTTCATCAGATGGTGAAAAATAAATGTGAAAGATAAATTTGGATAACAACAAACATTGCAAAATGCATTAACGGTGTACTCAAGAGACCTCGCATGTTACCTGTTACAGCTTTGGTTGGGCTTACATTTTATCGCAATTTGAATTGGTTTGGAAAGTAGAGAAGTGAAGCTAGAGCTTCATTACTACGAGGTGAGCTGTTTACTGCTTATGTTGTTGATAAGATAAACAATTGGTAAGACATGGCTAGTTCATATTATGTCATAATTCTTGACCATGCTACACTGCAAGAAATATGACATTCTATAACAGGCATATATCTTCGTGAAAAGTAATCCATATAGATCATGTGACGCCTGTGATAACCACTCATATTAAAAGTCCACATTTTTCACGAGGCGCAACGCCTCCTGTGAAGACCCTTATGGTATCTTGTTTTTTACACGATTTTTTGACTCATGTAGAATGTTGTTTAATGAGGTTTAACGACTCCTGTTACTTTTATTCAACATGCGTTTTTAATTCTCGTGAATCATTATTAATAGGTATTTTTGTATCCTATTAAATTAGGTACCATAAGATTTTTTGAATCTCATTCATATAGTTTTTTGTTATAAATTATGCCTCTTACAAAGAGATTTTCCTGAAATTTTATAAATGCTATTTTTTACGATCAATTTATATGCACATGTTTACGTACATATTTAAACATTCAAAATTAATACATTACTAGACTAAAAAGCATTCAAACATCGTTTCATTTTCACAAAATATTATCCATAAGTATTATTCATATTTATCATCTAAAAGAATTAGTACTTAGTCTACTAGTACAACGTGCTATTCAAAAAATAAAAAACATCTAAAAATTTCACAGTCGCTATAAAATAACTTCAAATTTTCATTGCTTAACTCTTCACACTTTGATGCCAAGTTGAAAAGTCTCAAGGGATTGTAGGTCCTACATTTTAAAGAAAATATATAGTCAATGTACTTGTTTAAATTTCTCTCAACTAATATACACTACAATTACAATGAATTGAATCCAATGTGGTTGGTTTTTTTTATGCTTTTAATTTTTTCTGACCAAACTTCCACCTCAGACTAAAGTCCCCAGATTTCATCATCTAGAGTATAACAAGCAACGTTAGCCTTTAAACATATCATATCCACAACATTACAGTAGAAGCAAAGAGATAAGCAGTTCATACAATATACATTATTTCTGTAAGGGGTTTGACAAAAAACAAGTATAGGAAACGTCAAATAATATAAAAAATAACAACACAAAAATGAAAAGATGAACATTCAAATCTCATGTATAATAAAAGCCTATGAAAAATCCAGTATGAAAATGATGGCAGCAGAAGAAGGGGATGAAATCATACCATACTGCATATTTTATGGTGCATAATTTAAAGAAAAAGTAAGACCAAAGCTCCAAAAGAACTTATAATAATCATATATAATCACTCTGTAAGTTTTTTAACATATATTTAACACCCTTTCACACTGAAGTCCATCGCCAAAGAATACAGGTTTGATTAGGCAGAATGGAAAATCATTCGTAGACGTGCATCAACTGTAATATGTGCAAAATAGTTTCCAGTTAGCACAATCATACAATCAGCGTTTCTGACTTTCTGTTGTTAAGATTTCAATTAAATAAAAATAATGAAACATCTAGGTGCCAAGATAAGAAAGACTAGTCATTGCATGACATAATTCAAGATGTTGACATCCAACTGCATACCAAACAAAATGCGCGTGTGTATTATTCAATCATTGTGCGAGCACATAGTAAACAAATAGAATTAGATCTATTTATCAACTCTCTAATAATAATATACCGTTATTGCCATAGAATCACAAATTTTCATCCAGACGAATAAAACTGCAAAGCTAATGACTTAGTAATATTGGACTAAAAAGTTCCAATAGATCAAGCAAATCTAGAGCAACAATTTATATGATGGACTAATTGGATCAAGTACTAAGATTTAGTAGCATCTAACATGGTCGGTTAAACTAATATTAACCAAAAAAAGTTATGTTTTACTTTCACAGTCTATAAATGATTCCTGAATGAATGCATATTCTTCGGAGCTCACATACCAAAGCTCAAAGACTAGAATCATTTATAGACTAATATCAATGTCCATAACAATGTTAGTTTTCTACACAGTTGGCATAGGTTATTCGTAACAAAACTAAAATATAAATTACTGAAAAGAAAAGTTGGACCTTCCCATTTGGACTAACTTTCTTTGATAACAAGAACGCCAAATCACCACTTCCATAGCACAAATCCAATACACAGTCTCCCATCTTCGCTCTGCCAAAATACTTAATAACATTAATATATTATTTCAGTTCCACAAAAGTACAATATGAAACTAAAAAATGTCAAAAAATATCATCACCAAGTCTAAGCATCCACATATCAGCATCATTTGTTCTGAAAAGCTAAAATCAACCAAATGTTTCATAATTCATAAAATACTACAAATAACCTAAAATGTTCATTAAAATATCATAGAAAGCCTGTAATCCAAATCTTCAAACTTTAGACGTCCATGTTCACAGCCTCAAGTCATTATAGGTCCTGCATTTTAAAAAGAATTAAGTTACCAACATTGAACTTAATAGTTTAATATAACATTGAACTAAGTTCCTAAACTATATACATACCCAATACCGACACCCTACCTGAATAAACCTAAATAATATTAAAAAAGTTATAGTAGTCACTAATTAAGAGGTTGTGTACATATCCAATACCAACACCCTACCCCAAAGAGTATTCTTAAACCTCAAAGCATGCATAATGTCAAACATAGCCTAATTTTTGTACAAATCTGAGTAGAAAATTGTAACATATACAGCTAACCTTTTCACACAATCATGTAATGTCAGATTTTTTTAAACTTGGTAAATATGACTAGTTTTACAAGCACAAGAATGCTTAGGGGAAATGTTAATAATTCATCCTCATACAACCCCTCCCCTCACCCCAACTCACCCTCAAAGAATAATATTATAGCAATTGAACAATTGTGATTAGCAAACAAAAACAGAGGCCAATAAAAAATAGTGCAATTGTTCGGAAAAATAATTAGACCATTACTAGCTGAGGCATTTCCAAGTTCACCTCGATAATAAGGCAGAGAAATTGAACAAAATGATGTTGATGCATTAGATTAACACGCACCTGATCACCCAGAGAGTTCCATAGGCTGATGCAATTGCAACTTTCTCAATTGTTATGTTATCATGCAACTTTTTCAAAACATCGTAGCATCTAAATGCAACGTCCCAGTCAATAAATTGAAATAGGAAGCTGACTCAATCACATCTAAGGGAAGGGAAACTTCATATTAGAAACCCCAATACATGGGTGAGCCTAAGAAATTTTAAGACCAAAACTATGCTAAGTCTTAAAAGAACCTACCTAAGAAAGAATCAGCTTCTAACCTGCCCATGGGTGCGGCTAAGCATTGGAATGTGAGTATTAGTCTTACCCATGGTAGATATCTCTTTAATCAATCTATCTATCACATGAACTAAGGTATGAAAGCGAGTATAGAAAAGGAAACTTTACCAGAATTCTGCTCCGAGTACTTGATCAATTTGATAATTTCTTTCTGTCAACAAGTTTAGAAAAGGGGAAAAATCATTTTTAAAGCTTGTTATATCTACAAGGTAAGTGAGAGACTAGTTATCAAAAAAATTGTTTTTGAAACTTGATATCTCTACAAGGTAAGCGTGAGACTATATCGAAACAGACCATTTGCAAGGCGTTCTGCTGCAACTCCAAAACCTAATCATTTCAACCAAATTTGATATGTCAGTATGTACCAAACTCATATGCACAAGAGAGATGGCTGTAATTCAACTTCAACATGTGAAAGTCCTGAATTTGAGAGCTGAATAGATGCTCTCTTTTCTGCATAAATATATAAGGTAGATGTTCAATAACATCCATATACAAATCTTAAATTCATCTTATTAACCAATGGAGAAAGAAATTCTTTTGTATCTTCCAAGAATTTTGTTGAAATCTGTAACATAAAGTACCACTCAAAACCAACTGAGAGGATAAAAGATGCCACTCTCTCTCACCAAACAGTAAACTCAATTATAAAAACCGAATGCAACAAAAAGTAAACTTGCAAACTATATTTCTCTCCCTATCGTCCAGCATACAAACCAGTTAGACACAACCTCCAAACTTCAAAACAGTGTGCTATGATATAGCCTTATTTCCATGCTTAAAGATTCCATTTTATGCACATTTTCCACCCTTTGAGTTACCTTTGGTGCCCCAATAGAAATTTGTTTCACCAACTCAAATAATTCTAAGGTAAAAATAAATTAATCAAGAATCTGGTCAAACTCCAAACTGCTTTTGCCCAGGTCTTTTACTCAGTTCTATTACGGATTCACTCCAAAGCGGACCGAAGAGTGACTCAGAAGTGAAGAAGACCAAATAATCAAACCTGAAAATCAACGAAAACCCTAGCTCGCTCTTTGTTTTTTAACGAGAGAGTGAAAGAGAAGCTAATCGATGAGCTCAGCTCTCTTTTCTTCATCGATGGCCTAGCCCTAGGTTTTCTGAGAGGGAGAAGCTGCGAGAGAGAGGATCTGAAGAAGAATAGAGAGAGAGAAGGACCAGAGCTGAAAATTTGAGGATCTGAAAATTTGAGAGGAATTGAGAGAGAGAAGCAACTATTTGAGCTTCTCTCCGAAAATCAAAGATATGAGCTTCTGACAGAGCTCGAGATGGAAACAGCTCAAGTCCCTCATCTCTAATTTTTTTTAAGTCCCGCTTTTACTTAATTTGCCCTCCTACTTTTTTTTTTTACTTTTAACAAGAATTATTTTTAATTGATTCTTAAAAACTCTTGTTGTTTTGAGTTTTTAATAAGATGAGACAGCAAACCTTGTATTTAAATCATAGAATGAAATATTTCTTGTAATGATAATGAATAGTTTGAACTCAACATTGGAACGCACAACCTTCATATAGATAAAGGTAAAAACTAACATTTTGTGCATTTAAAGGCATGATCATGTACTTGCAACAAGTTGCAATCATTCACCTCCCATATTCCCATCTGTTGGAAGTATGGGCGTATGCTCGTATTGATAGTTCACAATTCATTGAACATTATTATCGCATAACAACGGTTGTCAAGTGTTATAAGCCACAGTTGAAGCCCCTTCCACATGTTTGATTGCACATTTTTGCTCATTAGGTGATTATGATGACGGGGTTTATGAGCATCGGTATGCATGTACTTATGTTATGCAACTTATTGGGGGTACTCTTTTTTGTGATAAGCCAAACACTAAGGTGCGCTGATGTTCTTGCCTCTACTGGAAGACTTTAGTGAGACTAGTCAATACAGTTGGGGTAGTGCATGTCTAGATTGTTTGTATAAAGAGATGTGCAAAGCAAGCCATAAATATGCTTCTGATATTGCTGGACCACTACTAGTATTACTACAATTATGGGCATGGGACAGATTTTCTCATTTGACATTAGTGAGGTTGCAGCAGGCAAGACATGATAATGTCAGAGAAGATGGACTTCCGTTGTCACCTCATCCAACATGTATACTATAAGTCAACTCATTTGATTGTTTAATTTATAAGTTATCATTTATATGTATTTAATTGTGTATTTTTTCTCGTAGACGGAGATATGTTTTTTTATTTCACAATGACATCTACCCATGTTCTTGGAGTGTATAGATTTGCGTCAGCAGAGAAACTCTAGAGCAGGAAAAACTCATTTATATTATATGTATGCAGTTTTCGGATTTTACCATATTATTTATAATATGCTTTTTATAGGTTATATGGCAACCTTATAATGATATCATCAACGCATTTCCTGAATACTTCATTATACATAAAGACATATGGTGAACTATCTTTCTAATATTTTGCTTTCATATAGTGGAATGGCATCAATCTAATTGTGTTTTAAGACAATTTGGTATGATTCAACATATGCCTGAGCCATGCAATGTCGAAAGATGGTTGCATGACATTTAGTTTAGTGGGATACAAGAATTACATTGGGGCGTCCAACATCATGCATACATTCATGCTAGGATCAATCGGTTTTAAAATTAAAGAAAAATATATTTGAACCACGAATGGTTCGTGATCAATCTATAAAAAAATTATTTTAACTCATTTAATCATATTAAATAATTTAAAACCAATTTTAGTTTGATCATGCATATACGATATTAAAGCGAATAGATTAAGGGAAAATGATTTTTCACCTTTACTCTGTATTGGAGAATATCTGAACTGGTGAAACTCTCTCGAGCGTTCTTCGTGTACTTCAAGCTTTAAGATCAAAATCACGAACTTGATTTTCAACGACTGATTTGTGAACTAGTCCACAAACAACCACCTGTTAATTTCATAAATATACCTCAGAAGAATTTTACGTAGGAATTTGAGTGTGGGCTCTCAAAACGATTGAAGAAGAAAAATCAAATCTTCCCTTCTTTAAATTAATTTCGACGGTAACAGCAGTGAGAGGAGAAAACATTTTTCTCTTCCTTTTGTGTGTTAATAACAACAATTGTATCTTATCCTCATTATCTATTTGCAATCAAATTGTTATTAGATATTTATCAATGAATAATTTTTAATTTTACAAATATACCCATATATTATAAAATTTCCAAAAATTCCCCTAGTTATCTATTATTGCCAAAAATTACATGATCTCCTAGAGTTTTAGCTGTATCAAAATTCATCAGCAATTGATAAATATAATAGATTATTATCAATTAATTAATTTTATTTAACTAATTATCTAATAGTTAGAAAATAATAAATAATTAATTTAGTACAACAATTACACTTAACTAACTTAAGTGACATCACCTATCGCATATAGATGTAGAAATATACCTTGGCACTAAAACACATTTTAGTCCAACTTAGTTCATTTTTCTAATCCTGTTCTAAGAGCTATTTCTGAAACCAAATGAACCCACATGAACAAAGCTTATGATTCAAATACCCGGTGAATTTATCTCTATAAATTCTCGACCTATTTAATCCCGACATCGTACAACTCCAGTATAGGTCGATGCCGAATCAACTCTTGATTCATGCGCGCTACTTTTCTATTAGTGTAAATAAACTATATTTACTTTCACAATCCACATAATATTTTAACATAATAACTATCATGAATATCAGTAACAATAACAGAATTTAAAATTACCATTTTATCTATCTTGTTATTATTTTCTTAACTCATTTATTAACTGTGAATAAGAAAGATATTATAGTGAATTGTCTTGTACAATACACAAATCTTATACAATGACCCATTTCATCGAATACTTGGTCAAATTAATTTATTCACACACCCATTAATAAAGCATAATGTGATATTGTTGATTTCGTAATTCAACCACGAATTTTCATATCTTGGAATCACGCGACTCCTACTTAATGAATTACAATCCCAACAACCAATGTATTATCCGCCAATTTGAACTCACTCATTTGGCATATCAAATATTGTAACTAACCATATTTGATTTAGTGCTAGGTAAACGGTTTTGGGCTCTAAACTAATTTGTTACTGGTCGATTCAACATGTTCATAACATGTCTCTGCAACTAACATTTGTAACGTTGATAGCTAGTAGTCTTCTATAGTAGAAAATAATTATCTACATTTAATTAACGGATTAATAACTATCAAATCTGTAAGTTTAACAATAAAGAAAAACAATCAGTCCCCAACAAAAAATATTGTAGGTATCAAATCTGTAAGTTGAACTGCCACTTCATTACATGCTCGATATTACTTAACCTTGTAGACCAAATTACCCTTATTTTTAGTCTTCAAGTTACATTACGTTGAAGCTGAATTTCGGGGTTTCACTTTTATTTGTTTGTTTCTTAGGGATTTGATCGTACTTTCCTTGGGTTTCCTTCGGTTTCGCATGAAACGAATCATTCCTTCAGTTGGCTTTTCATATTCCATTTGTGCAATTTCTCAGTCGGTTTTACATGTTCTATTTACTGTGGAGAAGATTAATTTTCGGTGAAGAATTTGGTCCAGTGTCTCAATAGGTCATTTCCAGAAGAGTTTTCATTAGAAACTTGACGAATAATTTTAAATATCCCATCAAGCAAACTAATTGTCAAAGTTCAATGGAAGGATTTTTTTTAAACAACAACCAGATTTTTTATTCAAATCAAGGGGGTCTGAACTCCCCAAAAAACAGTTTCTCATCATTGATGAGTTTCCAAATCTAGGAAAGGAAGATTATTAATCTCATTAACACCAAATTTCTGACTAGAACTAAGAATAGCTAGAGAGTCCGCAACTTGGCTAAGATTTCTTCTAATCCACCTAAAAACTACGCCATCAAAACTAAGCAAGTTATGTTTCAGCTCATCAACAATGTTTATCAACCTCCAAATCAGAACACAGGCTTCCATTAAGCTAAGAATGCAAGTTTTGGTATCTGATTCAATCCAAATCTTCTTCCAGCCTCTATCAACAGCAAGAAACAAGGCCTCCTTAATTGTAATCAGTTCGGCTTGCATAGGGCTGTAGGCTGAGACTTTTTTGTGCCAAGAATGTCCATTACTTTACGAGACCGATCTCTAGCTATAACACCAATTGAAGCAACTTTTGGGAAGAAACTGAAGGCAACGTCACAATTTATTTTAATGGAGCCATATTCAGGAGGTTCCCATTTGCTTGAGACTTGAGAGATATCACTTGATGCCTCAAAAATAGGGATCTTATTGGCAAACCAAAAGCACTAGTTGGCAGAAGCATCTTTTGTAGTCACAAAGCTAGAATCAAAAGCACAACAAGAGCATTTGTTCTCTTCCAAATTTGCCGTCCAAGGAAACAAAAAAGAGAAGTGGTGGAGAGACTACTATCAAGGTGTTTCCAAAGATCCATAAGTCGATCATACATCCATGCACATATATTAGAGTTGTGGGATAGTGAACAATTTAATGTAAGCTTGAGGCATTCCAAGCCTTTCTGCTCCAATCACATTCAAAGAAAAGATGTTAAGAAGTTTCAGCCGTACTCTTACAAAGAACACAAGTATCATCATTAAGAAGACATCTTTTCTTAATAGATTGTGCTTAGTTGGGATGAAGTCATGCACCAAACTCTTAAGAAATGTTTTATCTTGTTTGGAAATTTTAATTTCAAGACTTTCTTCCATCAGAAAGAGTTAAAGTGGTTTGGAGAGGAGCCACCCATAAGAATGCATGTTTTTCTTCAAAAACATCATGATAACATGAGCTGCAGAAAAAACACCATCTATGTTAAGAGGCCAAATAAGACTATCTGTAGAACCAGATCTAGGATGTAGAGCCATAATCTCATTACAAACCCAATTAAGAAATATACTTTCAATCCTTCTCTTGTCACATCCTCCTGAGGCAGAAATTATATCAGAATCCAATTGAAATTTGGATTTTCAAAGACATCAAGATAAAAAAGTACAATGATCCATCTGTCATGCCAATATATTGACACTACAACCATCACCTATACTCCAAAGTAAACTTTTCCTTAGACATTCTTTGCCCATTTATAAGCTCTTCCATGCCCAGGGGCATGATTTAGGAGCAGATGCACTAAGAAAGTCAGAATATGGAAAGTAAATGTCCTTTTAACACCTTTGCATAGAGGCTGTCTCGATTTTTCAGAATGTGCCAAGCTTGTTTGGCAAGTATAGCAATATTAAAGCATTCACTCTCCTTGAACCCTAAACCACCATTATCCTTACTAGTTTGGGCCTTGAGCATAGAAAACCATCTCAACCCTTGTTACAGACCATTTTTTGGTAACTTGAAGATGCTTATGACATAGTTTGGGAGAGCTTAAGCTATAGATTTCAACAAGATCTCCTTTCCCCTGGAGATTATATTTCAAAGACCAGACATAGATTCCATTTTATCCTTAAGCAAGTAAAAAATAACTGTTTTAGACTTACCCCAATCAGTTGGCAAGCCTAGGTAATTGCCAAGATCATATTATATAGGAATACCTAGTATACTTGATGCACTCTTCTGCTTAGGGACTTCAACATTCTTACTGAACCAGAGACTACTTTTTACCTGATTAATTTTTGTCCAGTAGCATTATAATGTCAGGGAGGCAATCATAAAGAGAAAAACTTAACTAAAGCTATCTTGACAGAAGAATACACTACAAGAAATATGGTATTATACAGGAATAAAATACAAGATTTTCAGTTTCCTCTTGTTGAAAACTTGAAACAACAGGAGATTATAAATCAAGTAAAATTTGTTCGGGTTAAAAGTAAAAAAAAAAAGCGGGAGGCAAAAAGAGGGAGACTGAAATTTTAACGTAGCGAGACTTGGAAAAAAGAGGGGGAGTGAAATTAAAATCGACATTGATTGAAGCCCTCTCTCATTTCCCTCTACAGTCTTCACTCTTCTTTGGTATCTCGTACGTTCATTCTCCATTTTCATAAGCTCAACCCGATTCCTTTCACTACATGAATCCTTCTCATTTTCCCTTTACCATTTCTCTTCACAGTGTCTCTCAACTTCAACCTTAGAAGAATACAACATACAACCTAGGGCTTGGCTGAGGTCCGTGATTACCCTCTTCAGAAGCTTCGTGATTTTCAGAAGCTCACGATCTCAAAAGCTTTGCGAATCCCATTTTCAGTCTTCTCGCTTTTTTTTGCAGCTTCTTCCTTTCAAAATCTAAACCTTCTTCGAAGAAGAGAGAGAGTATATTAGTTTCTCTCTCTAGATTAGCTTCTATATATCTCTATTAAAAAAAAGAGAACGAGCGAGGGTTTGTGAGCTGAAGAATCTTCTGATTCTTTAGTTTTCGTTCCAGAAATGGACATTGATTTTCAGGTTTTTCCTTTCATTCTCTCTTATGCAATTTCTAAACCATACGTGTGATTTTTCTTTACTTTACAGCCAAAGCCGCATCTGTTCAAAGAGATTAGAGAGAATATGTTGAAGCATCTTACAACTGTTCTTGGTAATGACGGGGTAGCAGCTTAGTTCTTGTTGTTGCATCTTTTGACTAGGATAAGAGTTTATTATACAATTGCTATTCATAATTTTTGTTTGTGATTTAGTCAGATTGTCTTCCTGTCTCTGCTTCATTGTTTACACCTTTTATAAAATAGGATGTTCTTTTTGTCCCCCTCATTTTACACTTATGGGTTTGAAAAAAAATAACTTCTCCAAAGCAGGAGCATGCGAGAAGCTCTCTCCTGTGAAGCTGGTTGGCTCATTAGAGAAGATGGCACCACTTACCACAAGGTTTTTTCTTGTCTATTTGGTTCTATACTTGCTGATTTTATTTAGTTTATCATTTTTTAGATATGTTGATGTTTATCTGGATTTGTTTGTTGGTGTTGTTCTTCCTTTTTTTAGGTATTACTCAAAATTTACTGATGGTGTATTTGATTTCTCAAATCTGGAGGTGTGAGATACTTATGTAGCATTGTTAACTTGTCCTCGTGTGTCTAGGTTTCTCAATCTTTTACTGCATGTGAGGGTGCTCTCATGGAGGTAGATGCTTTCCAAATGGTGAAAATTTTCTTCTTTATTATATAAAGTTTAATTGTTATATTAGTTCTATTGTTATATAAAGTTTAATTGTTATATAAGTTCTATTGTTACTATTACTATTGTTACTATTATATATGTTGTATTGTCCTCTGTTTTTAGTAAAACCTTGCAAATTGGGACCACATTTTCCTCTATTGTTATTGTCATTATTCTTTAAGGAAATTAAGGACATGGCTAAGAAAGTTAATGATCTATGTGGTATATATTACTTTCATAATTTTTATAACTCAACGAAGTTGTAAATAATAGACTGCCTTCTCTTATATCTTATGTTATGTTGAACTTCCTTTAGCTAGTGGAAACCATATGATAAAACACCGTGTTTTTCTTCGTCCTGTACTCGGACTAATTATTACGGCATATTGATCATGAGTAATTATTTTAATTCTTCCTTTTCTTGTTCCCACTCTTTAGGGCTCTACTTCATTTTCTTGATCATGAAAAGTTCAAAAGTAAGGCGATTTTTTTAAAATTACAAGAACCTTAGTTCATTTAATGAGACTGAGGTAATTTTTTGTTGATTCTTCTGGCTTCTTTATATCTGCATGAAGAATGTTGTTTCATTTGTATTTGTTTTCTCATTTGGATTCTTTTAGCTTGCTAATCTACATATGGAACTAAGGCCTCACATTCTCCGAAGAGTGATCAAGGATGTGGAGAAGTCCTTGCCTCCCGAAATTGACTGTATTCTTAGGGTGCAAAATGCCACATCTTCAGAAATAGTGAGTGATATATGTGGCTACACATCTTTAAGTTAGTTGACTTCTCTTATTTTGGTATTGAGTTGAATTTTCAGCATATCTCATTTTGATTATTTCATCTATGGGAAAGATCAAATAATATATTTGTTAATAATTTTATGATAAGCACAACTAGAATCATCCTTTCAAGCCCGAAGACTTATCTGCCCGGAATGCTATTGATCATTAACTCACGAACTGAAGAAAGTACACTTCGATTGAAGTAGGAATCTAGACCTTGGTTATTTGCTCAATGGTTTTCTCAAGGTTTTATTTTATATAAATGCTTTGACTATATACTGATAAAAAAATAAATGCTTTGACTATTCTTTATGGATATTATCATGCACTCCCACTGACATAATTTTGGTTACAATAATAGAATATGGATTTATTTTATACTTGAAAAGCTATTTGGTCTTATTTTAGGGGCATGTGATTCTTGTAATGAAAAAATTTAAAATGTATTATGATGAAGCTTTGTGTTTTATGTGAGAAAAATATAAAAGTAAACATAGATAAGATGGTTGCTGGGAGTAGAATGTCAATTTTTGTTGAACTGTGTTCGGATAGCTAACATGACAAAGTAGCTTAAGGCAGGTATTGCGTTCATAATACCTTGTAATTTCTTGAATCTATTTGACTTGTGCTTACATCTGTTACCTCTTCTATTAAACTAAATGAAAATATTGATTGAGTTTCGTGTCCATATACTTGCGACTTGATATTTTAGTCTTTGAATTCAAGTATTGCATACACTTGTGACTTGATATTTTGGTTTGTTGCATTTAATACTACTTTTTTAAATTCTTAAAATATATGTGTAGATTGTAAATAGAGTATGCTGCAGCACTTGCGAATTGCCGCATTTCAATTCAAAGGGATCAAGTATATTATGGGAAGGCATGTGTCTTTAACTTGGCTATAGGTTAGATTAATTTTATAGAGGTTATCTAAATTAATTGACAACTCATTGACTATAGGTTAGAATGCCATATTTCAAGTAAGCAAATTTGCTTACTTTATGTTTTTTATGAAATTCTACAAAACCATATAGTGTGCTAAAAAATATGCAGTGTTATTTTCTCAAAGCATAAAAAAAGCACTATATGGTTTTGTAGAATTGCATAAAAAACATAAAGTATGCAAATTTGCTTACTTGAAATATGGCATTCTAACCTACCTAAAGTACAAAATGGTGATGTGAGCAATGTGAAATTATCTTAAAGTTACTATCTTATTCTTTAAAATGCAGGACCTATAATCCCTTGAAGATTTTCAACATGACATCAAGTTTTGAAGAGTTAAGCAGTGAAACTTTGAAGTTATTTTGTAATGTATGTGAAACTTTTAGATGTTTTTTGTATTTTTTGAATAGCACGGTGTATTCGTAGACTAAGTACTAATTATCATATAATATTTTTAGATGATAATTATGGATGATACTTGTTGACTGCTACATCTCGGGGAAGAGATCATGCCAACAATGTCTCTCTCCACCTTTCTTTCTTCACACCTATAATGGGAGAAGGTAAGTAGGAGACCAAGGTTGAAGGGGGGAGGTCTCCTTCTTATCCCTCTGAAGCTTAAGTCAGTGAGGTATGAAGGATAAGAAAGTAGAGAAAGAGTTTGAAGTTATTGTGTACCTATTGAAATGCATATACTAAGGTATTTATAGTGGAGGGTTGGACTGAGGCTAGGTTGATAGTCGTACTGTAGCAGGCCTTCCCTCTAATAGGGTGCTTCCTCGGACCAACCCCGCATTTTAGCTTCTCTTATTGGCTTGGCGAGGTACGGGTAGGAGGTGATGACCTCGGGTGGTGTCAGGATAGCCTTTCCTCGTACCATTCTATGCACTTCCTCGACTTCCATTGGATCGACGATATTAAATGCTTATGATGACACTATGTTGGGGACAAATTGACTGACGCCTTGGATGTTGAGCTTCATGCCTTTTACCGTTCTATGCCCTCTGATTGGTTTAGGTGTATTAAATGTATTCGATGACACCTACATATTCTACCTCAGCCTAGGAGCCGAATTTAAACTGAGGTGTGATGTTTCCCGCCCTCATGTCCTTCTCTCTCTATGTTGAGAGTCCTTATGTGTTTTATCTGAAAGGTATTTAGGCCTGGGTACACCCTTTGACTTCGAGCGTGTAGTACTCGATGGACCTGGGTGGGGGCTAAACTGGCTTCCCTAAGGCCCTAGACCTTGGGTGGCCTCAGACCTTGAGTGTCTCTCTTATTGTCCTTAAAGGTCTTTCTATATAGCCGAGAAACGGGTATAACAGTTGCCCTCAAACTCATCGATGTTGTTAATATTTAAGGACTCGCAGAGTTTAGATCTTTCCTCCTTTCCTCCCATTTTTTATTTTTATTTATTGTTTGGCCTGTCGTCCCTATTCATAGAGTAAGTGGCTCGACCGAGGACTCAGTCCTGAGGACTCGGCCTTGGGTTCCCCTAAGGAATCGATCTCGGGCGTCCCAAGGACTCAGCCTCAGGGCGTACCAAGGATGTGGACTTAGACCCATTACTTTGTTATCTCATTTTACGTCTAATTACATCTATTTTGAATGACCCTTACTTATTGTATTTTTTAGGTCATAGTTGTCTTTCCTTTCTTTGCTTAATCATGTCTTCAGCTTCAGATTCAGAAAATGATTCTTTTGTTGAGTTGGGTTCACCCCAGGCTGAATCTTTGGGGTCACCCTCATTGGACACTGCAACTAGTAGTCATGGCCCGGATGGGGCCAATCCTGAGGTTGATTCAGGGGGTGAGGGAAGTGATCATGTGCAAGGTAAGGCTGGGGGAGCATGAAGGAGACTTATGCGATTGACGTTGCTTCGAGGACCATGACCCAACAACATTTGGTTGAGCTTCGGGAGAAGTATTCCGTCCCTGTCGTCCTGACGAGCTAGCAAGTGCCCCACTAGATGGTGAGATTTCTTTTTGTCAATCCCACTTCGAGACCGAGCTCCAACTTCCCATTCATGATATAGTGAGGTTAGCTCTAAGGAGGTTACACTGCGCCCCATGTCAGCTTCTTCCTAACTCTTGGAGGAATATCTTAAGGGTATATGTGATATGGAGGATCCTTCTTAAGACTCCCTTTTTTCAAAGTAATACATGATCTATTTCAACTCAAGCTTGGGGGAGCATGGCTATTTTATTTGAGCCCCCATGGGGGAAAGTCGCGTGCACCTGTGCTTAACTTGCCATCCAATAATAGAGAGGCTAACGATCATTGGTTTTTTGTTGGTGCTGATTGGGCCAAACAAGTAGGGTCTTCCCTCGAAGAGTCATGGGAGGTTCTTCGCAGGTTTACTCCCACGAGTCTTGTGTTCACTCCTGGTGAGGGTCCACTTTCGTTCCAATTCAACATCTTTATACATATGTGTAAACTTTGTTCTCAGCAGGTTGTTTCTTATGTTTTTGTGATTATAAGGATGAAATGCTACCGCCCTAAGTTAAATGGTGCTATGCTAAAGCAAATCGAGTTAGCATTCCAGATTTCACCAGAGAGGCAAAGGTATTCAGACCTTCTGAGTGAGCGTAACTTATAAAATTGGGGTTGTCGCTTATTGTCGTTGTTCACATGCCTCGGGGTAAACTTTTAACACAGTAAATAACTTGTCTATTCATCACTTTTTTCTTTCGCTATGTATTTGCAGGTAGATTTTAGTAAGAAACTTACGTCTTTATTTGTTTCCTCAGGTGCATCTAAGGTCAAGAAGCAGGCAAGTGTATCTAAGAATAGGAAGAGGGAGAAGGTTAAGGATCCCTCCCCCAAGTCAAAAAGTGGTGGTTGTTTCGAAGGATCCTCCCATGCCCCCGAGCCTCCCTGCATCACCCTTGATGGCGTCGGCCGTCCAACTCATGCTTCTCGATAGGCAGATAACGCCTCTGATGGCCTTGGTGGGTCACCTCGCACTCTTCACCCTTAAGTTAGAGGGTTTAGCGGCTTCACAAGATCCTCTGTGGCTTTTCTACACCTCATCGGGTTACTCATATGGAGTATATTGAACCTTTGCCATGTTTTTGTCTAAATAAGGTGAGGGCGAAGGGAGATGACATGGCTCAACTTAAGCATCTATTCGAGTGTCGTGACACCTCCTCTTCCAGGTCCAGACCCCATACCATCTTTAACAGGGCAGGCCCAACATCTCATTCTCAGATTGAGGGTGACATTGTCCGGCAAGACCGTGGGGAAGATGAACTTAATGTTGTTATAGACCATGATGTCACGGTTCATCCCGAGATGGTTCCCAGTGTTCTGACACACCCATGATGAACTAGTCATTGATGATGGGGTAGCTTTCAATTCGAGGGGTTCTGATGTTATTGGGGTGGGAAGTTCTACTAGAGGTCCTGGTGTTGAGGCAGTCAACCCAGCTCCTGTGGGTCCCCCTAAGGTTGGTGGCGGCACTAGGGGTGAGCCATTGGGAATTCGTGCCCTTATTTGTGATGTCAAGAGCTTTGAGGAGGCTCTAGGAGATGCTACCCTTGATGAACGTACTGACCCCTCTAGGGATAAGGAACCCCTCGAGGTGATTGTCCCAGATATCGATGATCATAGCACTGACCGAAGCCATGATTTCCTCATCAGGATGAGGACTGACATGAGGGCCTTTTTGGAGGGGGACACGTAGTGGTTTACAGTCGACGGGGCCTTAGGACTTTTAGAATTGGGAGACCAAGGTCTTGCTTCCATTAGTGTCGCGGCGTCTATGCAGGTTGATCTTTATACCCTCTCTTTTTCTTTTTCTTTAGTTTACTTTGTTTTTATCAAGGTTTACTAACTGGCTTTTATTTCATGTATCTATGGCATGTGCTCTGTTGGAGTATCGTGGGGATCAACTCAAGGTTGGCCTTGATGCTGCCTGTGTTTCAACCAGGCAAGCTGAGTAAGGTAAATCCTTTATAATCAAAGAAAATAAGTTACTCAAATCTCAAATTAAGGACCTTACAAATGAGCTGGGGGGTCGTAGTTCAGGGACCTCTAATGAGATAGCCTGTTTGGAGGCGGAGTTAGAGGTGGTCCGCCTGGGACATGCAGAGGAGTTAGAGGCCATGCGACGTATGCATCTCGAGGCCATTACGCTCTTGACTCAGGAGTTAGAGGCCATGTAACGTCTACAGGCTCCAGTGTCTCATGAACTCGAGGATTGTCATGTTACGCGCGATTCATATGGCTGTGACTTGAGTTCTTCCCTGACTGAGCTTGAGGCCCTTCGTTCACAAGTGGTGGAGAATGATGCGAGCATTCAGAGGGCTACCATTAAGATTAAAGCACTTCAAGTGCAAAAGACTAAGTTGAAGAATACTATCCAGAACTTGCAACGTGAGCTCCTCCCTGCTAGGCATGCAATTAGAGAGGCCAGTGCTAAACAAGCCATGTTAGAGGATAAACTGGCCCAGGAAGATGATACCTTAGCCAAGACCCAAGAGATGTAAAAAGGTTAAAAGAGGAGCTTGCTAAGGTGCACGTTGAGTTATCACATGCCAGGTCTGCTTGAAGGCGTGCCGAGGAAGCTGAAATGAATGTAAGTGGCAGGGCTAAAGAGTTGTTTGAATAATTTTGTGCGGGAGTAGCCACAACGAGGAGGTTGGTTTTAGAGCATTACCCCTCTTTGGATCTCTACTTTCTTCCGAGAGTGTCTGTAGAACCTCCCCCTCATCCTCCCCCGATTTGATCTCTAGTGAACACTTGTCTTTTTTTTTTTGTAATTGTAATTGTAATGGGACATGTGATGTAACGAGTATATGTAAGTGGAACATATGATGTTTTCCTGAATTGTAATTTTGTTTATTTCTGCATTGCTTTTGCACTTCATTCATTACGGTCTTGATAGTGACCCTTCCTGCCCCATAGCACTAACCATTGCTATAGTCGATTCGGGCTAAAGTGTGTTAATAGGCTGTGGTGGTTAGGCCTGATGATTTTTTAGGTTCACTTTGATCTTGAAAAGTCTGAGAGTCGTATTAGCGACTACCGTGGGGTACGGTTTATTGGCCCTCAGGTTCGCTTCTACTTTGAAGAGCCCGAGGGTTTTAGTTTCCTTGACTCTGGGGTTCGGCTATTGGCCCTCAGGTTCACTTCTACTACAAAGAGCCCGAGGGTTATTAGTGACCACCGTGGGTACGGTTTATTGGCCCTCGAGTTCGCTTCTTCTTTGAAGAGCCCGAGGGTTTTAGTGGTCATGACTATAGTAATGACGGTCGTGGGGTTCAGCCCAAACGTTTAAGAATTATAATGGATAGTAAAAAAGGGCCATACTTAAGGCCTTTTATTCACACTTAAGGATAATACACCTTTAAGTGTTCTAGATTCCATGCTAACTCATATTTTCCGAACCCCAATACTCAGAAAACCTTATAAGGTCCCTCCCAGTTGAGGCTTAGGGGTCCTTTGGCACGATCAAGCCCAAACTTTACTTTTCGCAGTACCGGGTCATTTACCTTGAACGACCTTATCTTCACTCGTGAGTTGTAATGGCAGGCCACCCTCTGCTTATATGCTAACGTTCTCAGGCGAGCTTGTTCTCAATGTTCTTCGATTAGGTCGAGTCAGACTTTAGAGGCTTCTTCATTTACCTCCTCATCATACGAGCATTGTCTTTTCGTTGGCAACCCAATTT
The DNA here is from genome assembly GCA_003255025.1 of Datisca glomerata. Taxonomy (NCBI): domain Eukaryota; kingdom Viridiplantae; phylum Streptophyta; class Magnoliopsida; order Cucurbitales; family Datiscaceae; genus Datisca; species Datisca glomerata. The sequence continues at coordinate 2,168,209 of QANY01008715.1, forward strand.
CTACTAGGACCATTGTTTCCATTCCAAAGGAAAGAGAGAAAGGGGTTTCTCCCGTTGACCCCCGAGCTGTGGTTCAGTAAGACCACACGACCCCTGGAAGTTCTTCTAGCCATGTTCCCTTCAAGTCTTGAAGCTTCACCTTCAGGGTATGCTTGATAATTTGTTAGCTACCTCTACTTGTCCATTAGCCTGAGGATGGGTGGGGGAGGGCTTGAAATGCTTGATGCCAAAACCATCACATAATTCTATAAATCTTACATTATCGAACTGGTTCCCATTATCCGTCACGATAGTATGAGGAATGCTAAATCTACATAAAATATTTTTCCATACAAAAGTAGAAGTCTTTTGTTTTGTTATTGTCGCCAATGACTCAGCCTTAGTCCACTTGGTGAAATATCCCACGGCCACTAGGGAAAATTTCACTTGCCCTTTCCCACTAGGAGGGGGCCTATGAGGTCGATGCTCCACTGCGAAAAAGTTCATCGGCTAATCACGGGAGTAAGCTCCTGTAGGGGCTGCTGAAGGTGAGGGGCGAATTTCTGGCATTGGTTAGATCTTCTCACGAATTCCTTTTTATCTTTTTTTATGGTAGGCCAGTAACAGCCTTGCCTAATTAAATTGTGTGCCATGGCTTGCCCCCCAAATGATTTTCACACATTCCTTCATGCACCTCTTTCATGGCATAGTCAGCCTCTGCTTTTCTTAAGCACCTTAGATATGGTGATGAAAAACCTCTTCGGTATAGGATTCATTCTAGCAGTGTGTACCGGGCTGAAGCATATCGAACTTGTCTGGCTTCGGTCCTGTCTTCTGGGAGTTCCTCTTGACTAAGACAGCGAATGATAAGATCCATACACTCGTCCCGGGCGAGGTCTAACCCCATGGACTCCAATCCCCCATTGCTTAGGCGGGGGAGGTGTTCCACCGGAATAGTCCTATCTAGTTCATGTCCAGAAGTTGAGGCTAATCTTGCCAGGGAGTCTACATTATTGTTCTGGGTCCTCGAGATATGGTCGATTTGATGGCTACTAAGTCTCAATAGGAGGATCTTGAGATTCTTCATATTATGAGATTCTTCATAATTCGCTATATATTATGAGATTCCTCACCCACAAGGCGACAACCAATCTCAGGCCAGTTAACAGCGCCTCATACTCTGCTTCATTATTTGTGGCTAAAAATCCGAACTTGCGGGCATATTCGAGCTTGACTCGGTCATGAGTGCTGAGGACAAGACCCGCACCACTACCAGATGAGTTGTTGGATCCGTCAATGTAGAGTTCCCATAGAAATTTGCATCTTGAACAGAGGTCGGGGCTAACCCCCAAAAAAATTAGCAACATCTTGACCTTTGATTGCCGTATTTGGTTCAAATTTTATCTCAAACTCTGATAATTCTATACCCCACTTAGCTATCCTTCCAGATACTTTGGGTTTCATCAACACTTGCTTCAGCGGATACTCGGTCGCAATGGTGATTAGGTGTGCCTGAAAATATGGTCTCAGTCTTCGTGTAGATGTAACAAGCACATAAGCTAATCTCTCCACGACTGGGAATCATGACTCGGAGTCGGTAAGAGCTTTCCTGGTGTAATACTCAAGCTTCTGACTTTTTCCTTCCTCCTTGATTAGGGTTGAGCTAACTACCGCTAGAGTGGCAGCCAGGTACATAATGAGAACTTCTCCTGGTATAGGCTTGCTCAACAAGGGAGGCTTCCCTAAATACTCCTTTAGCTTCTTAAAGGCCTTATTACATTCATATGTCCATTGAAAATCCTTTCCCCTTTTTTAATGCTCGAAAAAAGGGCAGGCACTTGTCCGTAGTTCGGGACATGAACCGATTCAGGGCCGTTACTCGTCCGTTCAACCGCTGCGCTACTTTTACATTTTGAGGTGGTTGCATCTCCAGTAGAGCTTGGATCATATCCGAGTTTCTTTAATCCCCCTTTGGTTTACTATGAATCCGATAAACTTTCCTGCTCCTACTCCAAAAACACACTTGGCTGGGTTAAGCCTCATGTTGTACTCCCTTAGAATTTAGAAGGTTTTGGCTAAGTCCGTCAAGAGGGAGGTAATACTTATGCTTTTAACAAGCATGTCATCAACATAAAGTTCCATGTTCCTCCCTATTTTCTTTGCGAACATCTTGTTTACAAGGCGTTGATACGTGGCCCCAACATTCTTTAAGCAAAGGGCATGGCTCTCTAACAATACAAACCCCTTTCGGCAGTGAATGCAGTTTTTTCTTCGTCCGAAGGATACATTGTTATCTTATTGTAACTGGAATATGCATTCATGAAACATAAAATCTCATACCCCGACGTGGCATCCACCAGCTGGTCTATCTTTAGAAGTGGGAAGCTATCTTTGGGGTAGGCCTTGTTAAGGTCGGTGAAGTCAACACACATTCTCCACTTCTCATTGGGTTTCTTTACCATCACTACATTCGCTAGTCGTTGGGGTCAGTGGACCTCTCTGATGAGTTGGGCCTCCAAGAGCTTGTCCACTTCTTCATTCATCACCTTACTCCTTGCTTTGTCAAACTTTCGCCTCTTTTTCCTAAACGGTTTAGCCTCGGGTTCACCCATAGTCTATGCACTATGAACTTTGGGTCTATCCCTGGCATGTCGTTATGTGCCCAGGCAAAAATATCCATGTTAAATTGGAGGAATGTAACCATCCCATCTTCTAACTCACAGGTGAGGTTGATTCCAATCTTGGTTACTTTAGTTAGGTCGCCTGTAACCAACACAACTTCCTTAACTTCCTCTGCTGGTTCTACGCGAGCCCTGCTTTCGTTTTGGTCATCCGGTGTCGTTTTTAATGGGGTGTCTTACGAGGTGACACTTTCTCTTTCTTCTATCATGTCCTTGGGATTATGAAGCATTAAAATGAGTGTTTCTCTTTTGCTCAACGACATGGCATAACATTCTCTAGAGGACTTTTTCCCCCTCTGATAGTTCCCACACTCTGTGGGGTGGGGAACTTCATGACTTGGTGGTAGGATGATGGGACTGCTCTAGCCATGAGTATAAATGGTCGCCTCATGATCCCGTTGTAAGCTTGGGTGTCGTGGACTACTAGAAACTTTATCATCAACGTGGTCTGCTGTAGGTACTCTCCCATGGTGACTGGAAGTTCGATGCTCCCATAGGGGAATATGATTTCTCCTCCGAAGCCTACTAGGCTTGTGGCTTTGGAAATGTAGTCATTAGGGTCAATGAGTTAGGCTTCTATCCCCAGTATGTCAGTAGATCTGCCCCCGTCGATGAGTAATCGATGGACTCGAACGTTTGTAAGGACGAGGGTTACTACCAAGGCATCATTATGGGGGTGACTTGTGGCTCCTCGTGAAGGTAATGAGAGGTTATAGGGGTTGTATTGAAGTAGGCATCAGGTTCCATTCTCGCTTGCCGGGCTAAGTTCCTCTGACTTTGGTTCGAGTTGCCACCGTGCAGTCCTCCCCATATGGTTCTTACTTCCGTAGTGGTTATTTCTGTGGGTCCTGTTTCCTTGTCAGCCCTCTGTGGTAGTGGTGGGCTGTGCTCTCTTCGTCTAGCAACCACATACTCCTTGAGATACCCCTTTTGGACCCAATTTTTGAGTTCATGCTTGAAGTCATGACATTCAGCCGTGTGATGTCCACGGTCCTTACGAAATAAATAATATTTATTCTTGTTTCGGTGCTTCGGGTTTCCTTTCAATTTTTTTGTCCATCTTAGCAATCCCTCATCTCTGATTTGCATGAGTATCTGCTCTCGGGGTGTTGTCAATGGAGTTAAGTTAACAAATATGTCCACTCGTAAAGACTTTGGTTTGCCTGGTTCAAGCACTCTTGCTTCCACACGAGGTCTTTTCTTCCCACCCTGCTGGTCAGGTTCCTTCTTTTCTACCCTCGGCATGTCCTTGGTTCGATCCCCGTCACGCGAGCTTAGAAGTTCAACAGCGCTCATATACTTCTGGGCGAGGGTGAGGAGCTCAGCGAAACTTTCAGGTGTCTTCTTTGCTAAGGACCATAAAAATATCTTGTTGCTTAGCCCAGCCACCATTGCTGTGAGAGCTATGTCATCGATGTACCCCTTCACTTTCAGCGCCTCTACATTGAATCTGACAACATAGTTGCGTAGGTTCTCATCTTTCTGCTATCTAACGGTGAGGAGATGAGTGGCAGGCTTCCTCTGATATCTACCTCCTTGAGATTGATGGATGAACATCTTACGGAGTTCACCAAATGACAAGATAGAGCCTGGCTTTAGCTATCGATACCAAGAGTGGGCTGAAGGCTTTAGTGTAAGAGGGAACGCTTTACACATAATAGCCCCTGAAGTACCTTAGAGCTCCATCCAGGTCCTGAAAGTCTCCAAGTATTCAGTAGGGTCCCTAGTGCCATCGTAGGGCGTGATGGATAGCATCTTAAATCGTGGGGAATTTCAGCACTCATGATCTCCTCTGTGAATGGTGGTTCTACATGCTGAAGCAGGGCCTCTGCTGAGTTGGGGACCTCCATAGCTCTGACTCGCCTCATGTCACATATTTGCTCTTGGAGTTGTCTTATCTCTGCTCCTAGACATAGAATGATAAAAGACATGAAGCTCAACATCCAAGGCGTCAGTCAATCTGTTCCCAACAGAGTGTCATCATAAGCATTTAATATCGTCGGTCCAATGGAAGCCGAGGAAGTGCATAGAGTGGTACAAGGACAGGTTGTCCTGACACCACTGATGTCATCACCTCCTACCTTGTACCTCTCCAAGCCAATAAGAGAAGCTAAAATGTGGGATTGGTTCGAGGAAGCACCCTATTGGAGGGAAGGCCTGCTACAGTACCGATATCAACCCAGCCTTAGACCAACCCTTCACTATAAATGCCTTAGTAAATGCATTTCAACAGGTACGCAACAACTTCGAACTACTTCTCTAATTTATTATCCTTCATCCCTTACTGACTTAAGCTTCGGAGGGTAAGAAGGAGACCACCCCCTTCAACCTTGGTCTCCTACTCACCTTCCCCCATTGCAGGTGTGAAGAAAGAAAGGTGGAGAGAGACATTGTTGGCTTGATCTCTTCCCCGAGATTTAGCAGTCAACAATTAACACCGTTTGTGAGAACAAAAGGGTAAGTCTACTTTGCCTCGTAGTTTCCAACTGAAGAGTTAAGAAAATGACCCGAAGATCCAATTGGACAACAAGATCTAACCGAGGGCCAGCCCCTTCCGCGCATTCAATGGAGCTCCAAATTCCTGATGAGGTGCAACCCCAGCACCCTAACCAAATTGAAAGATCAATGCCCAAAGAAAAATCACATAACCCAACGAGAGGAAATGTCTGAGTTACAGAGGCAGGTCCAAACCTTCACTCTAGCCCTTAACCATCAGCGCCGAATCCCTCACATTGGGACCCATGATCCATCGGAGGACATAGAAGAGGAGGTGGAACAGCAAGATCGGAATGCTGGTACTAGTGCTTCTATCTCAACCTAGGAGCTTAATTTAAAATGAGGCATGATGTTTCTCGCCCTCATGTCCTTCTCTCTCTGCCAAGAGTCCTTAGGTGTTTTATCTGAAAGGTATTTGGGCATGGGTACAACCCTTGACTTCTAGCGTGTAGTACTCCATGGACCTGGGTGGGGGTTGAACTCGCTTCCCTAAGACCCCAAACCTTGGGTGGCCTCAGACCTTGGGTATCTCTCTAAGGATACAAAAATATATGTGAATATTAATTCAAGAGAATTAAAAACATATGTTGAATAAAAGTAATAGGAGTCGTAAAATCTCATTAAACAACGTTCTACAAAAGTCAACAAATCCTGTAAAATGTGAGATACCACAGGGGTCTTCACATGAGGCGTTGCGCCTTGCTAAAACTGTGGATTTTTAATATTATGGATTGTCACAGGCGCCGCATGATCCCTGTTGATTACTTTTCACGGGAACATCCGCCTCTTGTAGAATGTCATATTTTTGGTAATGATAAGCAATCATCTGTAAAAAAAAATAGATGGGAGATTGAGGGCGTCTTCTTTTAATCTTGACAGCTTTAATATTACCATTGTTGATTTCCTTGAGATGCATCTAGAGAGAGAATCAGCAATTAAGATAAAGCGGTAAGGCGATAGAGGATCACCTTTTCACAATCCTCTAGCACACGTGATATGAAAGGTAGGATGTCCATTTATCAAAACTCTGTAGGAAATTGTAAAAACTGGTTTCATGATCCAGATGATAACTTTGTGATGAAATCCCAACTTTAGAATAAGTGCTTTAAAAACAATCAATCTACTCTGTCATAGGCATTCACCATGTTTTTTTACGGCAAATATACTTTCCTTCCGTTCTTTTTCATTTTAATATGAAAGAACATCTCTTGAGCTACTAAAATATTCTCCTGGATTTTTCTTCCTCCCACAAAAGCACCCTGGCTATTGGAAATCATGTTGTCAAGGAAAGGCTTGATTCTATTAACTAGGATTTTGGAGATGAGTTTGTAAGAGAAATTGCAAAGGACAATTGGCCTAAAGTGTGAAGGCAGCTCAAGTTGTTTAATTTTAGGAATCAAGACAATATTTGTATCATTCAGAGCATTTGGAAAATAAGCATTATCAAAAGAGTCAATGATAACATTTAAAAGATTAAGGTATTTAATAAGTCTCAATACTTCTGATAGAAGCTGCAAGGAAGTCCATCAGGCCCTGGAGCTTTGTCAGGTCCCCAAGGAAAAGACAGCTTCTTTAACCTCCTTCATAGACACCCTTTTAATCATCTCCATGTTCATATCATTAGAAATATAGTCATCGCAATTATTTAAGACCGATCAGAGACGGCCTCACCAACAAATATACTAGAAAAGTACTCCTTAAACACATCAATCAACTCTGAAGGCTTCTCAACTCATTATCCATTGGAATTTCTTATACTAAAAATATGATTCTGTAATCTTCTTCTCAAAACTAAACTTTGAAAGAATTTTAAGTTCTTATCACAATGCTTCAGCCAAGATATTTTTTCTCTTTGGCCATAAAAACTCTCATCTATCTTCCAAAAATCTGCCAATCTGAGTTTAAGAGTCAATTTTTCCTGCCACTCCAAAGGGTCTTCATCTTTGAGTTCTTTCAGCCCGTTTTTAATGTTTTGGATCTCCCATTGAAGATTTCATCTCATTCTTCTGCTTTAAGATCTTAATTCTACCTTACCGTTTTTCAGTTTTACAATAAGATCCGCCATCCTTCTATTCTTTCCTCTTACATCACACCCCTTAACAATCACTTCACTGTAATCTTCTTCTAACATTCATAAATTTTCAAATGTGAACTCTCTACTTCTTTTCCTGGCAGTGTCGATTAGAGTAACAATTAGCATGTTATGGTCAAAACCCACATTAGGAGGAACAAGGGATTCGATATTAAGGAATATATGAAGTGCAGCATTATTGGTAAGTACTCCGTCTAGTTTCTCGTGAATGAGATCAGATCCACTTATACCATTTCTGGAAATGTAAGAACATCCCTTAGAAGGTACCTCAAAAGCTTCACATCTATTAATGAATTCCCTAAAATAATTAGCTCTCTTGAAGTGAAAACTTCTCACACCCTTTTTTCTTCTATGCTAATCATCTTATTGAAATCTTCAAGTAAAATCCAAGGGCAGCTATCTCCCTAATTAGTATTAGCTATTATGTCAAATTCATTCCTTCTATCTTGATCCATCCTATTTCCAAACACAAAAGAGAATCAACCAAACTTATCAGAGTAGATGTCAATCATGTTTTGTCCATTAAGGATGCTAAGAATATTGAAATTATAGCTCCAGAATATAGCTAAACCTCCAAATAGAACAATGGGATCAACAGAATGAAAGAAATCAAACTTAAAACTCTTACACAATCTTTCAATCTTCTTAGATTTCATTTTGTTTCAATCGAACACACTAACTCAGGCTTATACTTCCTAATAGCATCCTTAAGGGCTTAGATTGTCAAGGGAGGACCCAACCCTTGACAATTCCAGCAAATTAACCTTATGGCTCCTGTGGTGACTTCTCAGGATTTCTTACAAAAACCTTTTTATATGCTTCTGTTTTACAGTTCTCTTCCTCATTACTTATTACTCTTTCATACTTCAAAGCTCCACTCAGAAGTTTTTACCTCTTCTCATCATGATCATCCATAGAACCAATGATCACTCCCTTAGTTCTTGGTCTACCTCTTTAGCCATGCTTCTTAATGGTTTTAGCACACATCTTCCCTTTAGCCAGATTCTGTGTACTTACTAGCGTATTGTCTTCAGCCTCTTGTGAACACTCCACTTATTGGTTATTTTCTTCAATAGGTTTCAGAATTTTGGTTTTGCATAAAGCCGTTGATTCATTATCAGCTCTTACAATTGGTTTCATCATATTTCTCCTTCTGAGATTCAACATTTCCTTTTAAGAAAGAATATTTGATGCCTTTGGGAGTCTTCAAGTTTGCCTCAGCTCTTAACCATTCTCCAAACAAGTATTCTTTGCATTCTTTGTCTTCATTACAATTTCAAATTTCATGACAAATTTTACTGCAGAAAAAATAGAACTGGGGTAGTCTTTCAAACTTCAATTTCACCCATATTGAAGGTCTGAGCCTCCTTTTTATCCATATTCCTGGCCTCAGGACTTTGTCTATCCTCAAGTTCAATCTAACTCTAACTATGCGAGCTAGCCCACTTTCCAGTGTGTATAGGTCAATCTCCATAATTTCTCCCACTTGCATAGTAATCTTTTTAACAACTGGTTCAGTGATCAAGTCTGGTGGTAGGTCTTGAATTTGCATCCACACCGAGCAGTATTCAAAGAGGACTTAGAAGGTTGTGACCCAACTTCATATTTCTTCAAGATTAATAAAGATCCATTGTTGCTCCACGGACCTCTGGCAACAACTTTCTCCAAATCCCTGAAGCATTCGAATTGAAATAAGAGCAGGCTTTTCTCCAAAATTTTAATCTCAATCCCTGCTTCAATATTTCAACCTCTTCTCAAAATTGACGCCATGGTGGCAGTGTTAACAATCTTATGAGATATGAGCTTTCCAACCAACCAAAGATCAATCTTTCTATCATTTTGTGGCAATAAATCCCCCAAGTAAAGGAGAAGATCAAGATTTTCATCATCTAGCTCCATAGATCCAGAAACAGAGGGAAATAAAGACTAACAGAATACAGATAAAATGAGGATAAAGATGATAGGTTTAGCTACTTAAAGGTATGTAGTCTAACAGAAAACAATTATTCTTAAGGGAAATGATGAGACTGCAGGAAGAAGGGAACTTAACTCGACTGAGAAATCAAGTCTTGAACGAACAAGAAGTGTGTGGAAAAATAGCCGTTCTAATAACAAAGAACATTGGTTGTAGAGACGTAGATTTGTAGAACACGTGGTCAAAAAGACTCAAGACGTAGAAAGTAAGTCAAAGGATACCGTAGAAAGACAAGTAGTTAAGAAGGTCAAAGGATTCTCCAGGTGCGTTGGACACCATTCCCAAGAGGGAGAGAAGGAAAAGCTCGGCCTTCATTTTCTTGGAGCGTTTCTTGGAGATAAGTCAGCAAATTAATGGCCTGGTTTTGGTTCCTTTAAAGTTCAATGGAAGGTTTGTACTATGGTGTTGCCATATGTATCTCTTCCATGGTTTTAAAATCGGGGTGGCAGTCTGTGTTGTTACGGGTCACAGGTATTGTTACCATGATTTTTTGTAAATTCTAACAAAATGATCAATTTTTTTTTTAATTTGTAAAAGCAAAAATCACATTTAATAACATAACAGTTTTTTCTATATGTTTACTCATTCAACTATAATTTTAAACTTATTTTAAGTAAGTTTCTAAAAATATTTATTTAACTCATTAGTTTAGCAAAAGGAAATGTACATGTATTATATATATTATTTATTTTATGTGATATTATATATGTATATATAATTTCATCAAAAAGCCGATAACAAATTGTCATCCATGCACAACAATGAAAAACTTAAATGTTCTTTTTTACAAAATTATTACACTAATACAAGGGACATACTTTAGGACTAAAAACTCAAAAGGAGACGACAGCTAGCAAACCAAACCAAAAAAAAAAAGTTACATCCACCTTTCAAGAATATAATCTCCTAGATTAAGACTTCTGTCCTTGTTCAAGAAAAGAAGCCTTTCTTTAACAATGAAGGAGATTTTCCTAGAAATCAAATGAGTGTCTATAATCCTACCAACAAAGATTCTCATATTTCTCTCTAACCACAAGTAGTAAACAAAAGTAGAAAAGACAATTTTGGAGATAAGAGTAGCATAACTTTTGTCACTGTTGAGGAGGAGAAGTCACTGAATGAAATAAGACCATGAGCCTGCCATTGGAGTCCTACCACATTTTATCATCGAAGGCTCCAACAGGTGCTTTGCAAAAGAACACTTAAAGAACAAGTGTGCCATAGATTATGTACCACTAAGACAGAAGATGCAATCGAGTCCATGGCATGGTTCCACTTCTTGATCATTCCCTTAGTGCTTAGCTTATTGTGTAGAGCCAGCCAAAGGATAAATGCACACTTAAAGGCTATTTCCCTAGAATCAAGCAATCTTAGACCAATGGAGAGAATCTAGTTGTCCAATAGAAAGAAGTACTGTCATTACATAGCCACTAGTCCTCTTGCTAGCTAGGTAGAAATGACCTAAATGGACATTCCAGAAGTTGAAATTGTTGGTCGTCGCGACGCGTGCGCGGAAGAAGCGAGGAGGCGTGTGGTTTTTTAAAAAATTAAACATTTAATAAAAATCAAATCTTTTAATAAAATAAAACTTACACAACGCTACGATAAACCAAATAAAAATTTTTATTGAAAACTTTTTTTCAATCAGTCAAGATCCATTATATATTTATAAGTTAAATCTACAACATACAACGTTAAGAATCATATACCTCTTGTAGTCTATATCAAGTGTCCTTGTAAAAATCGATCATTCTTCCATTCCCATAAAATTATTCCAACGATCAATAGATTCTGAGATCCATACCAAGATAATAATGTGTGACAACTACATTCCCCAACCAAGGCGACCATTTTTCTTTCCCTTCTGCAGTGACAGTTTTGCAGATATGGGCAGTTGTAATTTTCTCGTCTTTCGTCAAAGGAACTGCTGCCATTGGCCGAGTGAAATTCTCTCCTCACTGCTGCAAGAAGTTCCACTGATAATGATGCAACGACACCATGAACATCCTCTGCTGTCCAGTCGTTTTATTAAACCCAAATTCGTGGAGAAGAATTTTCCGAATCAAGTGACAGAGGATGTTGAGGCAACCCGAGCAGCAACGAAACGAACATATAATTCCAGAATGTGTAGGAACACCAGTTTTGCCTGAAGATAAGATTGTCTCGGTGGAGGATGACTCATTATTTTTGCTGCTAACTTTTGTGGATCTAGAGAGCTCATCTCCAACTAATTCACCAGAGATACCAGGAAGATGATTGAAAGTGACATTAGGGTCTCCTATCAGAACCCCATTTGCGTGTTGCATGGCATCCTCAGAATATCCATCAACTACTGCAGAAATTGTAGGTAATGTCCCACTTTTCTCAGGTAAAATATTATCAACTAACAAATTAGCTGAGGCAGAGCTTTGATGGGGCTTATCAAAGGCAGAACTACCTAAGATGTTTTCCTGTTGGGAAACCTCTGCCATTGAAGTTCCACCATTGGAATGACAAAAATGACCTATTTGTCCATCTCCTTTTATCATGGCAGCACATTCAACTTTTCCATCAGTAGATGCTTGAAGATTACCTTCCGCCAATTGTTGTGTTTGTGAGCATTTATCAGCGACATTGATTTGAAGCTGTCTATCATCTGAAGCATGATGACTATCTAGATAACCTAAACCACTTGGATTATTGTTTGGCATTATCCTTGGAGAATTCTGCTCTAAACTGAAAACAAGCAGATTTTTCATCAGATATCCATCCGTGAAATGGAAAAATAAATAATTCAATTAATTAATTAGTCACATATTATTATCTCATAATTATATATTTGCCCGGTATAAAAATTTTTTTTGCAAGTCAGTCATTTTCTCATGTTCTGAAATATTCACACCCTAAACATCATAGTATAGAGGTGACTTGAAGATCATTGACCTATAATCCTAAGCTCCAATAAACCAGATTATTAATTAAACACTTTAATTAAATAATATTTTTTATTAATTCTATTATTACTCCACTATAAATATGAAATTGTACTCTTAGATATTATAAAATGTATTTATAAAGTATTCTCATGTAATCCACTGATATAATTATTCCATGTACTTCTGTCCTCCAATTATTAGTTCGTAAATTAGAACTGGTCAAAACTATCATTTTACCCTTCTAATTACCTTTTGATCCTTAAGTACCATTAATCCACTAGTAAATGGCTAATCTATAATTTTATTATAAATTTGAACTCAATAACCATTCAGTTCTAGAATTAAAATTTAAGGAAACCAATATACGATCTGTTAGAAAAACTTAGTTTCTAAATCTTGTAAGATCATGTCCCCAGCCATCCACATCACTAAATCTCCAAAACAAAAGTCACTAGCATGATTAACAAACAGACATTAGCGAGTGAATCAAAAGATCCAGTAGACATGTATAGGAGTTCATGACCACTCAGGATTCAAACTGATCTACATATGATCATCGAATTAGTGTGTATTAAATTTTTATGATAGACGACACGTTAAAAAAGATATTAATTCACATCGGTCCTATCATATATAATCTTATTATATAAAATACCTTCACTAAGATTTTTATCCACATCAATGATCCGGATCTATATTACACGTATTCATAATACTTAGTGAACCGTACTAGCAATCATCCATTAAAATTTCTATACTTCAATATATTACTGACAATTTATTCATTATCTATGATCATAATTCTCTCATACTAATACAAGATTATAGTCTCAGTAATGAATATGGAATTTTCAGATACTTATAAAAGTTATTCAACAATATTTTAAAAGAACAGTTATAAGTAAAATATAATCCTCTTTAAATTTCATATCAAAATGTCAATGCACATGCTTTGAGTGCAAAAGCCCTAATAATCTCTCACTTGTCCTAAAGCAAATGTGGCATCTCTCTTAATCCTATGTTACGCACGTGACCCTCAAATGACTTCGCAGGAAGTGTCTTTATAAAAGGATCAACCATGTTCTATTCTGATGCTATCTCCATAACAGTCACATCCCCTCTATGCACTATCTCTCTTGTAAGATGATATTTCCTCTCTATGTGCTTGCCCCTCTTGTGACTCATTGGTTCCTTGAAATTTGCTACCTTCCCACTGTTAACACAGTACAGGATTTAGTGACTTGTCCATATCTGAAACTACTTCCAGATCTTTGTCCTGCCACCCCACTCCCCGCCCCAGCTTGTTTTTCTGAGCCATACTGCCTCTTTCGTAGCTTCACAAGCCACTATATATTCAGATTCCATAGTGAAATCTGCAATGCTAGATTGTTTAATACTTCTCCAGACTACATCTCCTCCACCTAGGGTGAATACTGATCCAGATGTTGACTTTCGACTGTTTTTGTCTGATTGAAAATCAGAATCAGTATATCCAGTGGGGTTCAGGTCTCTATCAAAATAAACAAGCATATAGTTTCTCGTTCTCCTAAGATACTTGAGAATGTGCTTTACTGCAATCCAGTGTTCCAAACCTAGATTCGATTGATAACGACTGACCACTACATAAAGATGTCTTGTCTCATACATAACATGGCATACATGCGACTTTTAACTGCTGAAGCATAGGGAACCTTTCTCATATCATCTTTCTTCTGCGGTGCCTTAGGACATTGTACCTTGGAGAGGACAATTTCATATATGTTCGGTTGTTAACCTTTCTTGGAATTCTCTATAAAGAATCTCTCCAACACCATATCCATATAAGATGTCTGAGAAAGTGCCAAGAACTAGATCTTGGAATTTTACATTTGGTGAGATTATAAAGTCTTATGGCTTTGAGCAAAATGTTGATGAAGCATATGTTTATAAATACTAAGATAGTGGTTTTCTTAGTTCTTTATGTTGATGATATTCTACTCATTGAGAATGATGTAGAAACTTTGTCAAAGATAAGAAGTAGTTAGCTGAGAAATTTTAAATTAAAGATTTGGGAGAAGTGAGCTATGTTCTAGGCATCCAAATCCTAAGGGATAGAAAGATTATAAGTAACTTGCATATTTTCTGATATTGCTCTTTTGCACGAACCCTTTTGGTTGCATCATATAGATCCTTTCTACAAGAGAGCCATTCAAAAAAGCCGTCTTGATGTCTATTTGCCATATCTCATAGTCAAAACTAGCGGCTATGGACAAAAAGATGCGAACAGATTTTAGCATGGTCACATGGGAGAATGTCTCTTCATAATCGACTCCTTCTTTTTGTGTATAACCCTTGGCTACTAATCATGCCTTGAAAGTCTCTACTTTCCTATCTACACCTCTTTTCTTCTTGAAAATCCATTTACATCCAATGGGCCTGACATTTTCAGGTGGATCTACAAGTTTCCAGAAGGAATTAGAATACATAGATTCCATTTTCTGGTTCATAGCATCTTGCCATTTCTCCTTTCCAGGATCATCCATTGATTTTTCATAAGATAATGGATCGTCCTTATTAGTGTCTGACACTAGGACATGTGCCTCTAGTTCGTGGTGAACTGATTGTTTACAACCCTCCGACTACAATGTTGCATCTAGGTTTTCTTTGCAGGAATTGTGATTTCTTTGGTTTGTCGTTTACCAGTAGAAACTGATCTCATCAGTCACTAATTTTTTGAGAACTACTTTGCTACAAGATTTGTAGTTTTGCATATAGTCTTGCTCAAGAAAGGTTGCATTTGTCGACACAAACACCTTTTGATCATTGTAACTATAAAAGTATCCACCTCTAGTCTCTAGAAAATAATCAACGAATATACATACCTCAGACCTTAAGTCTAAATTTCTGGCCTTAGGTCTAAGAACGTGAGCTGAACACCCACAAATACGGAAATGGCGTAAATTGGGTTTGAAGTCATTCCATAACTCTGAAAGCATCTTGCTTACAGATTTAAAGGGCACTACATTCAAAATGTAAGTTGCTGTGTGTAATGCATATCCCAAAATGTAAGTGACAATGATGAGTAACTTAACATCGACCTAACCAGATCCAATAAGGTTCAGTTTCTCATCTCTGCAACACCATTTTTCTGTGGTGTTCTGGGTGCTATAAGTTGGGATAGGATTCCACATTCCAGCAAATAATCCTTGAATTCTAAATCCAAGTATTCACCACCTCGATCGGATCGAAGAGTTTTCAATGATTTACCTAATTTCTTTTCAGCTTCAGCCTTGAGGTCTTTAAACTTTCCAAAAGTTTCAGACTTTCGATGCATTAGGTAACTATAATCATATCTTGAGTAGTCATCAATGAAAGTGACAAAATACTCATACCCACCTCTAACTTGTACATTGATTGGTCCACAGACATCACTATATACTAACTCAAGTGGATCCTTGGCTCTTTGGCCCTTTCTTATGAAATGTCTCTTGGTCATTTTACCATATCTAAATTAATATGTCACAACCTAAGATACCATAAATATGTGTTATCATCATGAGAAACTCTTTATCGTTTGTTATTTTTAGGTTTTGCTACTTTAAATAATTCAGAATTATTTAACATGCGTTCAGTCAGTTTAAACATATACATTCTGTTTATAAGCATGATAGATACCAAATCCATTCTTAGAAATAATAAGCTCTTTATTAATGAAAGAAACTTCAAATAACTATTGTTGCAAAAATGAAAGAGAAATCAAATTGATCGAAAAACAAGGAATATAATAAACATCATTCAAAACTAAGTAATTATATCCAAAAAGTAAATGGAATGTCCCTAATGTTTAAGTTGACACGAGAGCATCACTACCAACTCTCAAAACGACATCGCCATCATCCAGCTACCTTGACGAATCAAGCATCTACAAAAAAGAACAGACATGGTTAGTGGATCTTGAATCAAGTGTTCAGGATGACAAATCATATTCCACTAAACAAGCTTCAAGTACAAGTAAATCATATTTATCTTTCTGTTTCAGCTTAGAGAGATATTTATTACAGTTTCTCTTCCAATGTCGTTCAACCCCACAGTTACTCTTGACCTTACCATTGTTCTTCTTCCTTTTCTTGTTCTTAACAATATTGGAAGAAGGCTTTTGCTCGATAACATTTTCCTCGCCCACTTTGGTCATTCTATGGTCGAGTGACTCAAACGTCTGCAGTTCATTCAATAATTGGGTCATGTTGAATTATAACTTGTTCATAACATAGTTGGTCGTGAACGAAGACAAAGCTGGTATAAGCGACTCTAGTATGATGCTAACTTGAGTTCGCTCATCAATGGTCACCCCATGTACTTCTGCCTCATGCATTATATTGATCATGTTTAAAACATGTTCTCAAACAGAAGTACCCTTACTCATCTTAGTTGTCATATAGCTCCTAGTGGTCTCATGATGACTTTGATCGGACTGTTGCCCAAACATTGCCTGTAAATATTTCATAATCTCATAGGCAGTCTCCAAGATTTCATGCTTGGTTCTCAGAACATCATTCATGCTCACAAGTATGTAGTACTTCACTTTGTTGTTTGATATGATCCAAGCATCATATTTTTTCCTAACATTCTTAGGGGCGTTAGCAGCTGGCACCTCATGACATTCCTTAATAAGAAGGAACTCATGGTTCTCATAGATCAACATTAAGTTCATATTTGATTTTCAACGTACGAAATTATCACCATTCAATTTCTCAAGAGGGAGTAAAGCAGTAACATGGTTGTCCATGGAAGACATAATATTGATAAATATCTAGAATTTGAAAAGTAAACGTGATACATGAATGCAATCATAATATACACATAAATTTAGCATTTACTAATCACGATAAAACAATCCAACGATTAATGTGTTTAGGGTCGGTCAAATTGACCTCAGATTATCTACTAGACATTCTCATCCTTATTAATTAAAACTTAAAATATCTCATATTCTCTCTTTTAACAATAAGATATCGCTTGTTCGGTCAAGTCAGAACTATCTTAATTGTGACTTTGTGAGTGTAACCCATCATTTCAGATTTCATGACTTCATTTAGAATATGCGCCTTAGGGTTGGTTAAAACTAAATTACATCATTTCCTCCTATCTTCTTAAGAAGTCCAACCTTGGTATTGATACAGCTTAAAATCTTCCATAGGGGGATGAAAACAAAGTCATCTCGAGGCCCTCACTCCACCTCACAATGTTATACTAATTATGGAGACCATAAGTTACATTGACATGTCAACCATCTCCCACTCACTATTTTAGGATAATGTGCAACTAATCAATTGATTTCAAATTAATAACTAGTTAAAATAATAAGCCTATGAATATTGAATTATCAATTAGTTCAATCTCATTGGTATAAGTTCAATTAATTTTCTGAAACGCCTAAGTCATAAACTTAGATTAACTAATTAATTATATTCATCAAACTTTAATAAAACTTTTTTTACTAAAGTCGGTTAACTTAAAACCTAGCAGTTTACATACAATTGATTTCATAAAGCAATACATATAAATATATTAGGACAATCCTAATAAATGTGATCGACTAATGCATGGACATATTATCAAACATAACAATTAAATAATTATTTAATAATTAAATAAGATAATAATGGACCGAGTGACTATAGGGTATTTCAAAATTACAACCCTTGAAATAAAGAAATAAAATTACAAAGCGGACTTCAAAAATATATATTTCTCAAATATTGTCTTCTCCCCGTGATGTTCATCTTCATAATCTTCAAGCTTTGAACAAAATATTTTTTAATTAGAAAAATTATTTTTCTTAATTAAAACAATTTTTATAATTATCTCTTTTAATAAAGTTAACTTTGACTTAGTCAAATAAACACTTTATTTGATTTGATCAAATTTGGATCCAACCTAATCAACGTATTAATTTTTAATTTTCATAAAATCAAAAATTAATAATTAATTTTACAATTACATTATTTCAAAATTTGAATGGATAATTAAAAGAGTTTGAGTTTTAATGAAATATTTAGGTGATAAAGTTGGTTGCATGATTTGTTGAAAACTTTTCTAAAACGTAACAACAGTTGTCATTGACAATAGGATTCTCCGATCGCCGCCCATCACCATCACCGCCGTCTCACTGCTGGTAGCCTCTTGCGACGCCAGATAGCACTGTTCACCGCCGGTACAGTATCATCGGCACTGTTCACCTCTGCCGGAACAGTAAATTTTTGGATTGAACAGTGTTTTCTCGTATGAATAGTATTTTCACGGATGAATGTGATTTTGTGGACAAATAGTGTTTTCACGTGAACAGTTAATTTCTGCCATTCGTCTCGTGTGTTCTTCATTTTCTCGCGTTTGAAACAATTACAATAATATTCAAAATAAAATTACAAAAATTTCTACGTCTCAATTTAGCTTACACAAGTTCTAGGAAAAATTAAAACAAATCATAACTCAATAATCACCATACAATTAAAGATCCATTATTTTCCATACATTCAAAAAAACATAACCATCCACCATCATACATATATCATATTATGTGAATAATGCAATAAAATCCACACAATATTTAACAAATAAATATATAAAGACCGCTCTGATATCATTTGTTGGTCGTGCGGCGCGTGCACGGCGGAAGCGAGGAGGCGCGTGGCCTTTTAAAAAAAATTAAATTTTTAATAAAAATCGATCTTTTAATAAAATAAAACTTACGCAATGCCATGATAACCAACTAAAAACTTTTATTGAAAACTTTTTTTTCAATCAGTCAGGATCCATCATATATTTATAAGTTAAATCTACAACATGCAAGGTTATGAATCATATATCTCTTGTAGTCTACATCAAGTGTCCTTGTAAAAACTGATCGATCCTCCATTCTCACAAAATCGTTCCAACGATTAGTAGACTCCGAGATCCATATCAAAATCTTCCAAGTCAATCCTCAATACATTAGGACGTGTGTCGGCACTTAGAATATTACAAGACACATTTTCTTTCTCTAGATGTTCTCAACACATGATATCTAGAGATTTACTAAGAATGACTTTAGTGAGACGATTCTCTAAAAGAACGTGATGATTATTCTTTTAGAGATTTGATTAACATTTAATCACACAAAAAAATCTCTCTGACACTAATCGTGTTCTTCATTCAACTCTTAATTGATGAACTGATTATCTGATCAACTGATTCTCTCTTCTTCTTTCAACAACTAAGGTCATTAGAATAATATCTAATATATTCTAGATAATGGCGTATCAGATTTTAAGGGATAAACTGAAATAATATTTAATTATAAAATTACCAATTGCGGCTGGACTCACTGCAATTGTACACAAACGCAGTGTCACGTGGCACCACAGTAGTTCATGTCAATTTTAGATACCCTATCAGTGATTGACATGTGATAATTACTGTGAATTAAATATTTATTTAAATCAGACAATTATCTAGATATCAGTTATTTCACAAATAACTGATTTAGTTTATTTAAATTATTATCTAATAATAATTTAATTATCTAATTTCACAAATTAGATATTTTTTCACTTATCGATAATTAAAAAATTGATAATTAAATATATATATATATTTTCTGAAAAATTATATTTAAAATATATAAATAATTCAATTAATTAATTCTTAATTAATTAATCACATATAATTATCTCATAATTATGTTCTTGCCCTAGAATCAAAATTTCTTTTACAAGTCACTCCATTTCTCATGTCCTAAAATATTCACACCCTAGACAGCGTAATATAGAGGTGACTTGGAGACCATGGACCTATAATTCTAATCTCAAATAAACCAGGTTATTAATTAAACTATTTAATTAAATAATCTTATTTATTAATTACATTATTACTCCACTATAAATATAGAATTGCACTCTTAGAGATTATAGAGTGTATTTACAAAGTATTCTCATGTAGTCCACTGATATAATCATTTCATATAGTTCTGTTCTCCAATTATTGGTTTGTAAATTAGAACTGGTCAAAATTACCATTTTATCATTCTAATTACCTTTTGATCCTTAAGTACCATTAATCAACTAGTGAATGATTAATTTATAATCTTATGATAAATTTGAGCTTAATAACCATTCAGTTCTAGAATTAGCACTTAAGAGAACCAATATACGGTCCGTTAGGAAAGCTTAGATTTTAAATCTTGTAAGATCATGTCCCCAGCCAGCCACATCACTGGATCTCTAAAACCAAAGTCACTAGCCTGATTAACAAACAGACTTTAACGAGTGAATCAAAAGATCCAGTAGACATGAATAAGAGTTTATGACTACTCAGAATTCAGATTAATCTATATATGATCATCGAATTGATGTGTATTAAACTTTTATGATAAATGACATGTTAATAAATATATTAATTCACATCGGTTCTGTCATATATAATCTTATTATATAAAGTATCTGCATTAAGATGTCAATGCAAATCAATGATTTTGATCTAGATCACACGCATTCATAATGATTAGTGAACCGTACTAGCAACCATTACTAAAGATTCCATATTTTAATATGTTGGTGACAATTTTATTCATTATTTATGATCTTAATTCTCTTTTACTAATACAAGATCATAGTCTCATTAATGGAATATGAAATTTTTAGATATTTATATAAATTATTCAACAATAATTTAAAAGAATAATTATAAGAAAAATGTAATCATCTTTAAATTTCATATGAAAATGTCAATACACTTGAGGGCATAACCCCCAACAGAAATACCTCTCAACTACAAGGTTTGGCCAATCCCAAGATCCTGACCTTATAAGAATAGAAAGATTGGAGTGGAGATTCAAGCCAGACTGAGACACAAAGCTCATACCAAATCTTTGTAGGAGAATGCCATCACAGTGCCATGGATCAGTAAATAGGAAAACACAATTACCATCACATACCTTCACACTATAGAATTGAGAAACCTTCTCCCTAAGCTTAATAAGTTTCATCCAATACCAGGAGGGGTCGGCATGCATTTTAACAATGAGGCTTGAATGGCCCTTTAACAGGTAATGGCCACACCAAGCTACCCATAGTGAGTCTTTGTCCCTCCTGACAAGCTTCAAGAAATGCTTGGAAACAATAGCCTGGTTCCACACAATAAGCTCCTTTAGGTTCAGATCACCTGCAGAATATGGGGCACACACAGTACACCAAACAACCTTAGCTCCCTTACTCTGATCAGTCATACTAGTCCATAAAAATTTTCTCAAAGCCACATTAATCATTCATGTTGATAGTGTAGGCTGGGGTTGTCATACACTCTATCACCTAGTTAGTGAACCTTTGTTGCATACTAATGTTCAGGAGAACTTGGCCAAGGAAATGTCACTTAATACTATTATAAGACTTCTACAAATATACTTTGATAGCACATCTAGGAGAGCATGAGTATTTATGGTAACCCCTTAAGAGTTCCTGAGAAAGTAGAATATTGTCTGAGATGTCTCTCCTTGGGACAAATGTTGTTTAATTCAGACTAATGAGATTGAGAATAAAAGATTTAAATCTATTAGCCAACATAGAGGTAATGCACCTGTACAATAAGTTACACATGAAATCGGCCTAAATTTAGAAGCTTTGCTAGGATTGGGCACCTTATGCACAAGAGTGATGGCAGTGCTATTAAATAGTTTCAGAAGTTCACTAGTTAGGAAAAATTTCAAAATAGCATCACTAACATCTTCTCCTATAAATATGTCGATTCTTTTTGTAGAAACTAGCATTAAAACCATCAGGGCCAAGGACTTTCCAGTCACTAAAAGAGAAGAATGTATTTCAAACCTCTTCAACAGTGGAAAGAGAAGTAGTTCATCACAATCTACAAGGCTAAGTCTGTTGGGAAGGAAGTTCTTGAGGATCTCCCAATTGTTATCAGACATATACAATTTGTTTACCCAGCAGATCCTTATAAAAATTAATCACCAGGTTCTAAATCTCTGTGGGATCTGTAATAATAACTCCTTAATCATTAGTGAGAAAAGTGAAGTTAGACTTTCTTCTATGAGCTTTAACAGCATCAAAGAAGAAAGAAGTATTGTTGCCCCCAAGGTTGAGCAAAGAAATTCTTGATTTTTTATATAGAAGCTCTCTTCAGCAAGCTTCCAGTTATAGAAGTCTTGAAAAATCTTCGTAGTTTGGATGAGAATCTATATGTTCCTGAGCTAGTTATAAAGCAGTTCTGGCTTCAGTCACCCTTATAGATATCACTGCAATGAGAAGAGTTAAAACTTTTAAGGGCCAACTTAATAGATTTTAGCTTCTTTGCAAGTTTAGAAATTTTAGTTCCATAAAGATTCAGGTCCCAAGCTTGTTGAATAGTCTCAGTAACCCTCTACGTCAACCTAATAATTAAAGTATTTGAAGCAGGACTTTGGCCTTGGAACCTCAAGCCAAAATCTAAGAACTGCTGGACTATGATCAGAGCATCCAGGAGGAGCAAACAAAGCCGAGGATAAACTAAAAGTGTTCCTCCAATCTGAGTTTACCAAACTTCTGTCAATTTTGGTATGAATGTAGGTGCTACCAATATGGTGATTCCAACAAGTATAGAAGGCCCCACAAAAGCTAAGATCACAGTCTTCCATGGTATTAAGATATTTGGCAAAGTCTTTCATACCCTCGTCCCAGTTATGTATCTTCCCATTTTCTCATATGGATGAACAACTTCATTAAAGTCACCAAGAATAGTTTAAAGAAGAGAAGTAGATCCTGCATGCAGACAGACCAGGTCCTCCAAAGCTTCTTTCTAACATGAGCATTATTTGCAGCATAAATGAAGGTGCATATAAAAGCAGTAGCATTGTCCTTCCTTGTCACCTTACAGTGCATCAGTTGATCAGTGGTAAACAACACAGAGAGATCAAAAATAGAATCATCATTAGCCATCCAGATTCTTCCTAAAGGATTCTTAGAGCAGTTGTGCTATGTACTCTAGTCAGGAAACACATAATTGGTAATTCTAGAGAAATATTTAGCTTTCACACGAGTTTCTAACAGGCCAGATAACTTCAAATTATACTTCCCAACAACCTTCCTCACTTTTGCATGTTTAAGGGATTGATTAAAACCCCTAACATTACATTTTGCTAGGTTTACTGACATAGGGAAAGTTTTGGAAGAAGGTGAATAGCTCACGTGGTCACCACTTTAGCTTTTAGCTTAGCCGTAGATTGCTTCAATCTTTGCTTCTGTCTAGCACTTAGAGTACTACTAGAAGAGCCCTCGGAGTTTTGTTCTTTAACTATGTTGTCTTGTTTAATAGGTGAACTAGCCTCTTTACTTACCTGAGGCTTAGGACAAGGTTCCTCTAGAAGGATAGTGTCACATACCTCTAAATTGATCTCATCATCTAGTTTTTCAGGCAAAATGACATCTAGCTCCTTAAAGTCTTTTCGAGTAACAATAACTTCATTCAAAGGTTCACAGTGATCAGGGTTCTTCTTGGAGAACCTACACCTACTCTTGTCTAGGAGGTTTTATCACTGGCCTAGTTACTTTAGGTGGAGGCTTTGTTTTGCAGTCATGCCCAAAAACTTTACATTCTTTGCATATTTTTAGGACCTTATGTATTCAACATGAATCTTTGGTTATCAATACCAATCTCCTCCAGGTCAATCTTAATTTCCTTAGGAAGCTAAGAAGCAACATCAATCTCTATGCACACCTTAGCAAAGGTCATCTTCACCCCACTAGCAGTAATAGAATCTCTAGTCATATTCACCCCACTAGCAGTAATTGAATCTGCGTAAAGAGGCTTACCCAAAATACTGCTTATGTTGAAAATCCATTTCTAGGTCCACAGAACAGGTCGTATGTTTCATAACTTCACCCACACTGGAATTCAAACATTTCTTCTTAAGTTAGTTTCATACTAGGGAGCCAATCCATGAAGATAATAGGTCTCCCAAGGAGAAACTAGGGACCACCCTTTAAGATAGCTTCCTTCTCCTCCTATGAATGAAAATTAAAAAAAGAAAAAATCATCTTCATTCTCAACAACCTCATTCAATCCTCTACTACCCCACAACCTGAATGCTGCTTGTTTAGTGAAACTGAAAGCATGATTCTTTGCCAAAAAATAGCCAACGATAGTGTTATCCCAAAGTTTCATACCCACCTGGATAACCTCTCATTATTATGTATTTACCACTGATAGTGTCAAGAGATGGAGGTGATAGAGAGTTTTGGACATTAAAGAGAACATTGCTTTGTCTTACTCTATCAACCTACTTGCTTTCCGTATCCTCACCCTTTTGCTCATCATCTTTTTCATGCAAACTCTGGGCGTCAGCATCCTTTCTACCAGACATAAAGCTTTGTTTCCTTAATAGCCTCTTCTAGAAGTTTGGAACTCTTTGAAGCTGAGGGTAGAAAAGGGAATTCATCCTCCTTCTCGAGATTCCCTTAAAAAAGATTAGGTTTATCCTTGCTGGAAGAAACCTCAATACTCAAACGGGAATGGTCTGAATCACTTTTATGGCCATCAGCCTCATCATCTATAACGGGAAAGAACTCATTAATGTCCTTTGGCTTGTCCACGGCAAGTTTTCGAAGATGTCCACGTCCACGACGTTGAGGACCCACCCACCATCATCGAATCATTCTTTGCAATGTCAATATTAGTGGTAGCTTTAGCACTGTTTTCAATGGCATTTTTAACACCATGCATGCCACGTTTGCCCTTGGACTTCATCCTCCAACCCTAATGCTTACCCAAAAAAGAAACGAACTCCCAACTCAGGTCTCAAAACCAATAGAAATCACCATGAAAGCACAGATTTCGAGGAAACCCTATGAGCTTAGAGAGAAAAGCTCTGGGGTAGAGAGAATAATTTAAAAAAATGTTTTTCATCTATGAAAAACTCAGAGTTAAAACTTCAGAGAAAATAAACTGTCAAATTTCACACAAACTTCCTAAAAATCAACGAACCGTGACCCATACTTCATAATGTTACAAATTAATTGGAGAAGGAGAAGATGATTAGTAACTCGATTCCATTTACTTTAATATAGAACTTTATTATGATTCACGAAGACATACATTGATTAATGCAGCCATGTTTCTCTCTACTTTCTTCATTAACCACACAATATTTATTCCCCTCTTTTGCACAACCAAAAACGACACATTCAGCAAACCAATTCTGAATCGACTGCAACCATTTTCCTACTGACTGAAACCAACTCTGAATCGACTGCAACCATTTTTCAAATCGACTGGAAAACTGAAACCAATTGAAAACCAATTCCGAACCATTTTCCAGTTGAAACCAATTGCAATGCCACGATTGGAAAATGATTTTCCAATTCAGAAACGTCCCGATTGAAACCAATTGATAACCAAATCTTGAACATTTTCAATTGAAAACCAATTTTGATGCTTAAGAACTAAACTGACTGAAACCATGAACTGTGGGGGAGATCATGGTTCCAAAAAACGGCGATATCGCACGTCATTACAGTCCACGACGGGCCACAACGTACCTTGATGGATCACGAAGGTGGTCGGAAACCTGTAAAAGAAAAAACAAAGAAACAAGAAAGGGTGAAAAATGTGTTATTCTTATTGCATAAAACGTTCCAGGAAGAAGATGAAAAATTTGGCAAAACTATCCCACATGGCTTGAAATAATTGGTAGAGAAATGAGTAGAAAGCCAACTATTATAAGGGTCCGGCTAATGTACATACCCTGTACCAAGCAGAAACATAAATTACCCTTAGATTATCTTTGTAGAGTCTCCAAGATATGATCCAAAGATATGTGTGACTTCCCATTCGGTGCGTACAATGTATTTCCCTATTTTTAAGTTGGACATAGCTATTATTTAGAATTATCCTACTGTACATGTTATTTACTATACAATTAGATTTAGCTAACCCTTTGATCATCCATTGTGACCAATACATTAGATGATCCAAAAATTATTTTAACACTATGTATAGTACATGATCTATACAGTAGCAGGACCTCTTTTTAAGTTTTCTCTTCAATTATATTATCCAAGCCAACGTTATATATACATATATATACTTTTTTCATAATTATGAATTGATTGATTCTTAATTTAAGATTTGATGAAATTATATATACATATATAATATCACATAATTATATGAAATTAGTTGCCCGGTAAGGTTTCATTCAATCTGTTGCTAGTTTATGCCTTGGCTCCTACTATTGTATTTTACGATGGAAGGTCCGATGATGCAAGACGGTTGTTACATTTGTTACCCAAGCCAACGTTACCATTTGTTAATGTTTTATCAGTGATATACCAATGAAAGTCTTCGAGTTCTCAAAATTTTATGTATCCTTACATGGCCATATATCATGTATTCATCGTTAGATACTATTATTGAAAGTAAGTAAATCATGGCACTTTGTAAATTATGACCAATAAATAATTGGTTAATAGGTAAATAAGTGATTTTTAAATAAATTCTCATAATATTTGTCGTACGAGTTATCATGAATTACAAATCGTTTATAATGATTTATCAATGATTTACACAATTAGCTCGTATACTATCAAGAGTTTTCAGTATGGCAAAAGTCTATATATCATTATATTATCATTGAGTTATCATTTTATTAACATTGAAACTCTAGTTATTAAACCCTATGTAGTTACACAAAGGTATATTAATGATAGGGGCTTAAGGGGGAGAAACTTTTGATTTCTCCTTTTACCCCTTAAACCCTACTAAATATAATATAAGATTAATGTTTTTTTGTATTAAATTCATTTATAATTCTATTCACTAATTATTCTTTTACTAACACTTTATAAATTTTTGTATTTTATATTATTGTGTTATTAAGAATGCGATGGATCCTTACATCATAAACATTATTTCAGTCAATAAAAACAAGTTATTATCTATCTGTAAATTTTTGTTGTTGTTTAATCGAATAGCTTTGTTGTTTAATCAAATCACTATTCAAGACCATGATTTTTTTGATTTTATAATAAATGTAATAATTTTCAATGTCCAGCGTAACAACCCCAACGAAAATGTTACGTAGTTTATAGATATATACTCTATGATATATAATAATATATTGTGTTATGAATTTTTAGAATATATGTAATATAGTATATAAACATAAATGAATGGTATATAATAATTACATATTGTGTTATACAATATTATATATCTTTTGTTATATAATGCGTAGACATATACATTAACTGTGTTATGTAGTTTTTGGTCTATAATTTTGTAGTATATTTACCGTTATATATTTTAATATACTATCAATAATTCATAGTATATATGTAGTATATTCTTACATATCATCAGTAAATCATAGTATAAATATAGTATATTTTTAAATATTATTAGTATATCGTAGTATATATGTAGTATATTTTTATATACTATCCGGTACCATACCCCTTCCCACACCCAAGCCCGACCTCCTTCTTCTTCATCCCTCTCGCTCGAAAATCAGAAATAGAGGGAAGAAGAGAATTGTTACATAAAAAAGGAAGGAAGATTAATATATTTGATTTCAATTGTTCATCAATTCTATATAAACTTTTACAAAGGATGAAGATAAATTCACAAAGTTCACCAAAAAAACCAAAATCAAATTCGAATAAACTGTAAACAATAGTGCTCGAATTGTGCAACGATGGAGTCGCCACAACCAATGAAGAGACGCAATAAGCGACAATGTTTTCTAACTATGGGAGTTTACTGCATCTATAAATATATATTTCATTATAGATTTTTTATTATAATCATTTATTGTCTTCACCATGGTCCACTTTTGAGTCTCAGGTGGGGTGGAGGGAGTAGTCGTCTTGTTGCTGGTAGGTCCTACTATTTAAGTTCATGTAAACAGTTCCACATGATTGATATCTATCTTGATAGTGATCGAGGACAATGTCAGATATCTCATCAAGGTCCCTCCTGCCGTCGTTTCAGTGACTCATAGGGCTTCCCTCAGCTCAGTCTTTTTGATTCTTGAGAATGGTCGCCACCTCTCCCAGGACCAGAATGATTATCCCTGCCCGATGGGTCTACATCCATCCCTGAATGGTTATAAATCGAATCACTCGGATTATTAACTAATAACGAGTGGTTAGATAGATATATGATACCAAAAACCTGATAGGTTTCAAAAGAAGAAAAAAAAATTATATATCCATTTCACACGTAGAATTCTCATTTTCATCGCCCAGCTCAAACTGAACGCGATGTAATCAAACTTATGGTTGACGCCGTAGAGAATATAAATCCCATATGCGAAGTGGCCGTCCCTTACTCGTCTTTTAAAAGCCAGAACATTTGCATAGAGGAGTCTCTGTATCACGCATGCTTCTCCACTGATGACAAAACTTCTATCCTCTTCTAGGAATTCCTACCCCTATCAATTTAAGGGGGGAAAGAAGTATAAGAGAATTCTGCATGAATATGCTTTTGCACTGGGAATATCTCATAGCGGGAAGGCCCAGAGATCATAAAGGATGGGATGGGAATGGAGGTATTCCAGCCCGACATACTCCGGTGAATGGGTCGAGAGAGATAGGGAGGAGGCTATTCTTGAGTGGCCTACGCCCACTAAGATCACTGAATTGAGATCTTTCTTGGGTTTGGCAAACTCTTTTAGGACAAAATAGAAGCCTTAGGCGAGATAGACAATGAAAGAAAGCACTGGACTTTTCTTTCTCAAATACAAGGAAGTAGGCATAGAAAATCTTTAGTAAAACAAATCCACGGGGGGTTCCTTTCAAAAGTAAGAATAGGTCGAGGAAGAGAAACTCTCCTTTTCAAGGTAAGAGGTCAACTTAGAGCAAAGCAAGCTGACAAGCAAGCTTGCGAAGCAACCGAGGCAAGAGCGTGAAGCATCTTTTCCAGAACCAAAAAGGATCCATCTTCTCTTGAAACAAAATATCCGGTCATCCCTTAAGAGATGCCTAAAGGACACAAAACCAAAACAAGAGATAGAGCTGGGGTTAAAGATGGCACGGTTCCAGCTTTCCCGGTTTGATCAGGTGGCAGTTGTCGGGGTACTAGTAACTAGCGTGTGGTGCCTCTCTCTTCTTCTCTAACGGCTGTCGGTCTGCGTGGTCTTGAATAGTGGTTCCTCGGTTGCCTTCAGGTCTCGATGCCGCATCTTCTGGTTTATCCTATCTGTTCTTCCGACCAGTTCTAGAAAAAAGGTGGGCCTATTTCCAATTCTTTTTGCCTGAGAGCTTGTTTGTGCAAGCTCATGTCCGTTTTTTCTTTTTTATAAGAAAAGTAAAAAGCTGGAATCCGAGAAAACAAGACCCCCTAAGAGCGTCTTGTAAACCAATTATTCGATCTGGAGATCCCAGCAAGGCTGCCGGAGACATCACTAAACCCAGGGATGTCTCTTGCAAAGAATAATTTTTAGATATTTTCCCAGAACCCCAATCCAGCCTACCCGACTGATATAATCTATCCCATATGTTTGAGTAAAGACTTTAGCTACTAGCCTGACCTTTTCCTCCTTTCTCCCATAAAGCTTCCATTCACCCAGTCCCATATCCAATTAGTAGAGATCGAGATGGGGAGACTCAAAATAAGACAAATGCGCATTTCCTCTCTGAATCGAGAGGTCTCAGATCGAAGTCACATAAGTCATGTATTATAATTGAAGTGATTTCCGGGATAACAAAGTGGATTTATGAGCAAATTCTAGCATGAGAGGACCAATGAGACAGAACACTGTTGGATGCATTCCTTCGCTAGCAGGGCTTCAGCCCATCTCAATTGATGAGTCTTCGGTCAGTAATCTCGTACTCTTGACCGGCTCGAACCACTACGTTATCCATGTTCCGGCTCATTCGTATGCTCATCCTATTCATGTCACCAGAACCTGTAAGAAACCATCATTTCAAACCATCCTGTTACAGGGAATCTTTGGATATCAGTTCGAAGGGAGCACCGAACACCGAAAGTGAAGTAGCTCCTACCTACAAGTGAATGCTGGTATCCAATCAATTGTCTGAAGCTCCTGAGTCTCAGGGCCCCTTATATCCTTCTCCAAATCTCAGAAGATCCACACTCCTATTGATCGATTTTTCTCCTATGGTTCCTACTCTCTTGACTTGAGCACAAGTCTTTCAAAAAGAGAAAAAATCATGGAAGCGGACTCTTATACGATAAAGCAAAATCTGATGAGAATTGGAAACGAGCTATGTTAGACAAAAGAAAATGGATGCTCTTCAAAAGAATGAGACCTGGGATCTTGTCTTTCCACCACCTGACAAAAAGATTGTTGGGTCAAGGTGGGCTTACAAGATCAAATACAAGTAAGATTGTTTTTTTATATAGAGGTACAAACGGCTTGTAGCAAAAGGCTTTTCTCACGAGTAAGAAAGCTCGCCTGGTTGCTCAAGGCTATGAAAAAGAGTATGGTCTTTATTATGCCGAGACGTCACCTTCAGTCCAGTTGCTCAAAATGGCACCATTCGCACCCGCTTACATTCAGCACTGACCCAACTCTCATCCCAGTTAGACGTCAAGAACGCTTTCCTTCACGGAGATCTCAAAGAAGAGGTCGAGGCCAACCTCCCGCTTATGAAGACTCTATTCATCCAGACTATTTGTGTAAGCTTTCAAAAGGCTCTCTATGGACTCAACTCAAACTGGCTTTGAAAAATTAAGCACAGCACTACTAACATTAGATAGTAGTTCAGCTGGATCACACCTTCTTTGTTTGTCAAGCGCTTCAGTCCCCATTTTTGTTTTAATAAAAAAAATGAAAAATAAAAAGATTACCGGCAATGATTCTGCTGCTATTCATCAAACGAAGCAACATCTTGGCAAGCAGTTTCATATGAAAGATCTTGGTCCTCTAACCGGGATTGAAGTTTTTCGGTCTCCGGGTATGCATCTAACTCAGCAGAAGTACGCCATGGATCTTCTAAGCCGCCATGGAATGCTTCACAGGTTGCCCTGTGTGACTCCAGCTTAATGCCAAGCTGTATTCTCATGATGGTGAGCTGCTATCAGATCCATCGGCCTATAGGAGTATGTATGGTGGGTGGTCTCCAGTACTTTACTCTGACTCGCCCAGAGATTTCGTTTGCTCTTGGACTTGTAGACAAGTTTATACAGTCTCCTCGGGTCTCTCATTTAGTAGCTGATAAACGTATTTTGAGATATCTAAAAGCTTGACTATTCTGGAAACCTTGCCATTACTGTCTATCCCTATTCTATTAGTCAAGCTTGGCAACCCCTACCTATGAAAGCGGAAGTAAGGTATTAATGCTGGTGATGTTACAGATCGTCGCTCCACTACTGGCTTTTGCTTTTTCTTCGGTGACTCTCAACTATCTTGGAAGAGCAAGAAAGAGAGAGTGGTTGCTCGCTCTAGTGCAGAAGCCGAGTAAAGGGCTCTTGCTGATACTACATCAGAGATTCTTTTGTTGGGATGGTTACTTAAAGATATGGGAGTCACTTTTTCTGGGCCTACTATTCTCTTTTGTGACAACAAGAGTGCTATCCAAATAGCACACAATGATGTGTTTCATGAGCGAACAAAACATATCGAAATAGCCTTACTCACTTAGGGCACTTCGTTCGCCATCACTTTCTACAGGGTTCAATGCCCTACATTTCCTCAGAGCTTCAGATCGCGGATCTTCTTACGAAGTCCCACACCACTGTGGGATTCCGATACTGAGTATCCAAACTCAAGATGCCTCAAGGGAGAACATCTTGAGTTTGAGGGGGGGTGTTAAGCATATGGATTATGTATCTTCTGTATATAGTAAGTAGGTCTTGCTGTATATAGCACTTTCCCTTTTTTTGATGCTTTTTTACATGTATATATAGGGCTTTACACCCTCAGTGAAATACATAGATTTTAACCCATTTTAAAATTATCTTTTTTAATAAAAAAAGAAAACAATNAACCAGCCTTGAAGTGAATGAATTAGAAAGAACGAAGAAGTAAGGAAATGAGACGACTCTTTCTTGAACTAATGACGCGAGAATCCGCGGTGAAGAAATAAGGAGATCTTTCTATATCGAAATATCAGTTGAAAAAATCATAGGAAAATTCCTGGATCACCCGGTAAGAATGTGGAGCGTTTGATCTACTAATAGCGGCATAAGAAGAGCAACTATACTGGCATTTGCTTCAACCTAAGCAAGACGCATTTTTGAGACATAGTGATCCATACTCTCTGTCGGGGGGCTTAGGCTTGGCGACCCAGGCTCTGTCTACCAAACCAATATCAAATATCTCTGTTGGGGACCTATGCTTGTGGCACCCCCTCTCTCTTAAAGGTTGTTAAAAATAAATCTCTCTTTCTTTCTTCTTCTCAGGCACAAACAATAATAAACCTAAAAGAGACAAAATTAGTATTAATAAGGATAAAAAACTAAAATACTATATAGATTCATAACTAACCTAAAATCCGACTGCAAAAATAAAAATTGAAGTACATAATATAAAACTTAAACTTAAACTAACCCAATTCTCTAATTTTTCCAATAATCTATTCGGAAATTTGAAGTGGGCTTCGGGTGAGGGGATGAAGAGTTAAGTTGGCGAAGATTTTGAGCCCAAGTCTACCACTAAGAAAGCAGTACCGATCTCCAAAGTTAACAGTAGTTGTCTCGGCAATTGAAACGATCTCTCATCAGACTGTCTTGTTGAAACTCTAGGGCATTGTGTGGGATACTTTTGGTTTATCGTCTTCAATGGGGTACATGCAGGAAGCACGTGAGAATCACGTGAAGAAGAAGGTAGAAGAAGGTACACGCAGCTACCTCCCATTTTTCGAAAACCCTAAATATCTGATTATTGATCGTTGAGACTCCGTAGGAAAATTTTGTAAATAGTCAGCAAAGAAAAGAAGAGTTTACGAATTTCAGTCTCTCATGAATGATGAGTACGAAAATTCTGCTAATTGGCTTATGGTTTATGATATATATCGCTAAAATTTTTGCATTTTGTCAGCTCTGCGTAGTAAAATGAAGCAGAAGGCACTGAAGGAGTGCGATCATTACGCTTCTAAATACGCCGAGTGCTCTTCAGGTAGAACTTTATCCGTCGTTTGGCAGTGTCGGAAGGAAGCTAAAGAATTGAATGCTTGCCTTCATCAATTGTGAGTCTTTCGCCACTTCATCTTGTTATTTGGTCCCTTTCCTGATTCATCTGTTGGACTTTTTTGTTCGGATATTGTTTTTTCTCCTTGGAGTTATAGCAAAGAGTATCAGTGTCGGATTGAATTGATTGGCTTTGAAGCCTGAAATTTGGTGTAGGAAAATGAATATGTCTCCTGGTTCACAATTCTAACGGAGAGAGATATGGTCACAATTCTACGGACCCTATGATCCCCGTTCAATTGAAATTAACAGAGAGATATAGTCTCATGGTTCACAATTCTAAAATTACTCAAGAGTCTGGCTACTCTTCATTATGGAAGTATGTAATCTACATCTGGATTGATGATTAAACATTATCTCCTGCTACTACCAGCACCGTTGGGCGGAGAAGGTTGACTACCCTTATTTTCTTTAAGTTTTTAAAAGGTTTCGAATTTTCTGGGTATTTTGATTTTATAGCATAGAAGTTCATTCTTTCTTATGATCTCGAGGAACTTAGAGAGACCGATGAATTACTCTCACATGTGTTTGAGAAGATAAAATTTGAAAAATTTCGATCTGTTGATAGTCAGAATTCAAGTTTTGCTACATGTTCTCAGGATTGAGATTCTCGAAAGTAGAACAGTTTGGCGTTTAAGGACTATCCAATCAGATCTTAACACCCCGATCAGGCTGAATTGTGAAATTGAATGAAATTTAGGTGAAAGTATTATCTTTGACAATGATGGTTCATGTAGAAATCGATGCTCATTCTAAGCTTTGATTGATGTGAAAACTAGATTAAACATGGGTATCCAGTATTTTACGTGCATTTTCTTGTTGCAGCACCAATGATACTGTATTGGAAGAAATGAAGAAACAATATAAGCTTCAACAAGAAGGAAAGGAGGCCACACGGGTGTAAGATTACCATCAATTTGTTTCCGACATTCACTGGAGCATCACATTACGTGTACATGATGATGTTATCTTACATTCTCATATGCTCTTTGAGAACACTTGCAATTGAGGTGATCCGTTTTACTTTTCCTTTGAGATAGTCTCTCAAAACTTCTGGAGATGCATGGTTTTCACCATCTGTGGTGGGGCGGATGATGGGCATGGTAGTCGAATTTAGAATTTATTTGTTTTTGAGGAAGTGTTTAAAAAGTTTTCCCATGTATTCCTTAGTTTAAGCACTTAAGCTAGCTTATACCGTTTGAATGGCTTCTGGTTTTTCACCAGAGTAATCTCGGAATACAAAAATTTTTCATGGTAAGAGTAATCCAGTTATTAGATATGAGTCTTCTTGGTAATGAATTTTTTTTGTACGAAAAATGAGTAGGAGGGGCTCTGACCCTACCACCCGACAGGGAACACCTGACTGGAACAGTGCTTCTACCTGGCACCGCGTTGAAGACCCTCCTCCATCCATGTGGGTAATCGAACTGAAGACGAAGGAAAAATATTCTCTGCTTTAGTCAAACTATTTTAAGTTTTAAACGTAAAAATGACCCTCAAGTTTTTTATCGGTAAAACAGCCCTTTTAAAAGAAAGAGTGAACCGGATTTATCTTAAAGGAATGGTAAAGGATCTAATTACATATAGAAAATAGCCTCTTTTACCGAGAGCACAAATGGTTCAAATGGTGTAAACTGTATGTTTTTTTAGTAAGCATTATGTTTACATAGCGAAACAATGTGTTTGTTTAGTAAACAATTTGGTTACACATGATGAGTAACTTGTTTACATTGGAGGAGAGTTTTTTTGGAACCACAACCCACCAAACAACAATAAAGATGCCAACAAGAAGACAGAAAGCAAGATGAGAACCTATAGAAAAATCTCAGTGAGCTCATAAATTATGGATGAGTTGGAAGAATGAAAACCCGAGCTCCAAACTCTAACTCAAGGTGGTTGAAGAAATCGTAAAACAACTCAGAAAGAAGGTTGTGGGAGACAATAGCACATTGGTCGGTTGCATTGTTGTTGGCGATGCAATGAGATTTGATTTAGTTAGTCTGAGAATGATAGGCGATGAGATTTGATTCGGTGAGAATCTGAGAATGATAGGAGAATCGAGATTGAATTTGATTTATTTTAAGATTTTTTTGAATTAGATGTTTAAATATATTCATAAATGTTATATTTACTTGCTTAATATATAGCAAGTGGTTTAAGATTTACGGCAAAGTCTTATCTTAGTGCCATTTTTTGCGTATGACCTTGAAAAAACAGACGTCCATAACGAAACCGTAAACTCTCTTTAAAATATGAGGTAAACTCGTCCAAGTCTTGTCGTCAAGCCAAAAGCTTTGGTGACATGATCGTTAGGTTACCTTTTTTCTAAATTTTATAAATTGAGTATTGAGCTTGAGCCCTGGTAGGTTGAAGCTGTGGAATGTTTTGAGCTATGGGGAAGAATGGTATTCGGGTTTCCTTTCGCTCAATCTGAAGTTTTTTTATTTGAAAGTGGGTTTCAGGATTTAGATGCTAAGCAGATCCTCCAGGTGTCACACTCAAGAGAAATAGGCAAGTATAAGGACTAGAAAACAAAATTCCTAGGAAGGAAAAAACTTAACACTACCTTTAAACTTTAAAGGAGCAGGTTTAAATGGGGCACACAGCTGAAAAATTTTCATTCTGGACGATAATATTCTACAAGAGAGGCAAAATGGATATACCTATTCAAAATCAAACCGTCTATTTCATCAAGTAAAAACCAACACCGATAATATAGCCATAGATCAAAAACAAAAAGAGAGCCTCCGCACAAAAGGCATACTTCAGCTAGTTCGGTTTTCGTATGTTACGCCCTGCGCGAATGACTTCGTCGACCAATAACAACTGTGACGCTATAACAGGCCTGCAAAAAAAGAAAGTATCCAAGTCAAATAAGATTTTGCATAATCAGATCAACAGAAGCAGATATTATGTGGGAAAAAACAGGTTGAACAAAGAATTTATTAAATGTGTGAAGGAATATAGATGATGAGATTAACACATTATCTAAAAAATGTCTCATCTACCCTGAATTGATGATTTGCCGCTTCACAGAGTAGTTGTCAAAGATACCCTCCAGTTGAGGGTCAATGGGTTCTCCTGTATGCTGGTTTAATCCTACAACGTTCCCCCGATCATGCTCCCCCTGAGAAAAAATCACGCATGACAAAGTTCGGTGCAACACATGCTTATATACTGTATCATTAACAAGGATAGTAAGTTTTAATGAGAATGTACCGTAAGTGCAATTATCACATCTTGCGTGTCAAGCCCGGAGTTCTCAGCAAGTGTCTTGGGCACCACGAGAAGGGCATCGGCAAAGGCTTCAACACCAAGTTGAGCACGCTGTTCTCAAAATAACACAAGGCCATAAACAATTGAGAATCAGAACATAGATCAATGATGAGCATTATTTATGAAGAAAAATGAGAAGGATTACCCCTTGAACCGTTTTTTTAACTTCATTAACTAAATATTGCCTGGCAGCAACTTCAAAGGCTCCAGCCCCCTGATCAGAGAAGACAAAACCGTTCAAAATTTAATATACCACACAGAATTACTATAAACTCTTAGATGATATCATTGCAGCATCCAAAACCGTTATCTGATCCAAAAGATATA
Organism: Datisca glomerata; assembly: GCA_003255025.1. Taxonomy (NCBI): domain Eukaryota; kingdom Viridiplantae; phylum Streptophyta; class Magnoliopsida; order Cucurbitales; family Datiscaceae; genus Datisca; species Datisca glomerata. The sequence continues at coordinate 2,205,103 of QANY01008715.1, forward strand.
ACAGGTAGTAAGGCTAGTGCTCAACTCCTAATAATATTTCTGCAATACGTTCCCTCTAGTTAAGCTCTCTTTTTCTATTATCAAGTCTGGAAGCACCTTTTTCCTCCATGAAAAGAGGTTTGATAAAGGAAACTGGAAATGCTAATCGATTTATGTCTCAAAACATACCAAATACTAACATATCAGAACAGTAATAACCTAAGAGTCTCTTACTACTTTTAGTATCAATTTCAACTGTGGTATCCTGTGCCATCATAAATATCACAACCTCTCTTTTGACAAAGCAAACTAGATACATTTCATAAGAAAGCTACACAAATTCCATCCAATGGTTTCACAAGCATAGCTTACTTCAATAAATGGTGGAAATGAGTTCTAATAATCCAAACTTACTAGAACAACAGATTCATCTTCTATAGTATTTTTAACTGCCCGAAGTCCATCACGGACAGCATCTTTAATTTGGGCAATTGTATGGTCATTAGGCCCTGCACCATAACAAGAGAAAACAATAAGAATTAGAACAGCAGCGGAAAAAACATTGATAGGAAAATGGTGCACGTTCTATAAGCGCACAACAAACTATAAATATGAATTTCTGTAACCGGTCGATTTTATAACAATATCTCTTTTTTCGTGAAGCTGAATGTAGGAAGAAGGGAAAATATACCCTTTATTAAGATTGTGCAAGAATGAGGATTCTTCACATTTTCCACAAATGTGTATTTCTCTTCCCCAAGGATATGCTCATAAACCAGTCCAGCCCAACCGAGGCAATCAGGAGTTAAATCATCTACAGAATTTACTGCCTCTCCCCCACAGGCCAAGACCAGTCTCTCCATGTTTCTCCTCTTTGCCCTCCGCAGGGCAATGATCTAAAGAAAATATGTAGAGCATTAGAGACCAAGAAGTATTATCCACTATGTGGACACCATTAGGGACCCTCTTACTGTTCTGATGACTCAAAAATCTGTCCCACGTGAATTTTACACAAAAAGGTACTAGCTTTCACAACTCTACTGATAACTTACCCCTGCCCTTGCAAGAAGATCAAGTGATGGGGGGTCAATACCCTTTTGATTAATCACGACAAAGTTATTGTCTGTACCTGAACAAACCTGGGCAAGGACAACAATAAGGCAATAATTATCACATATAAGATATTTTTAGCATTATGATATGAAAAATCATAGAAAAATAAGCTAATGCATTATTATATTTAACATTACCTACCTTGTTTTTCAATTCAATTATCTTTTGCACTCTTTCGTCAACTTGGCGCCTTTCAGCTGCAACCATCGCCTCCCTCTGTTCTGCATTTGAGTAGAAAAAACCTGCATTTATTTCACTACACAAAAAACAATCAATTCAACAGTGCCTACTATCAACAACCATAATAAATTTAGAGGCCAAAGTGTGGACAGCGCGCAAACTTGAAATTTCCATCATCTTGATAATCGCGAGATAATGAACAATAGATAAGAAAACACATGTAATGAGCAAATGAGTCAGCAATAGTAAGATATGTTGCATGTCGAGCAGTGTGTATCATCACTGGCATATGTATGCTAGGACGGAGGAGGACATGTTTATGTACCTCTTATCATACTCCAAAGATACATTACATGTCAAGATGAAACAATTTTCTGCTCGTCGCTTCATATCAGGATGTCTAGAACCATGATCAAGGACAAGGCCCTCAACCTAGAAACATCATGGAACAAAAATGGCACAGTAAGAGGAAGTAACTACATAGTGTAAGTCTGTTATCCAGGCTTCATGATAATCCAGAAAGACAATTCAAAGATCAATAGTAAAAGTGAGAACGATCATAAATTTAGATATTTTTCCAACCAAGGAAGGTGAAAAGAATTGGAAGCTAAAAGAAATTCATCACTTGAGACAGTTAAGCTAAACCACCACCGATATTACAGACTCCTATCGATTAAAAAATATATTACAGACACTCATAATTCTCATCAATTTTACACCTTTCACCTTAAAGTCCCTGTTTCTATTAATAAGACTATAATTTAATGACAGAGTTCTGTTTCCAAGAAAGTGAGACTAAATATGCACTTAAATGAGATCTCCACCTGAAGCGGATGACTAGACATGGTAAAAAATTCTATTAACAAAAATTAGAGACATGAGCATCCACGTGACATTTTTAGAGTCATCAGGGATTGAAGGGAAACATAGACGCCTTCACAAAATTGCACGGTCAAATGAGCAAAGCTCGTCCGGCCAAGCTTCACTCCAAATTAAGCTCCTAACTGAATGAACAGTCTTGGCATTAAAGCTTGGCACCTCAGACATTAGATTTACTGTTCATACTTGAACCATCAATCTACAATCTTATAAAAGATGTAAGAATATCAAAGAACCGAGGAGTCTGAGAACATAGAACCACATCGCATAATAGCTATTAAGACAAAGAACAAGGAATATAACTTAATACATGATCAACATACCAAATGTGTGTCTACATCAAACTTATGGCGCATATGCATTATCTCTACCATGAACAGATCAATAGCTTCCTCTGGCTTTCGAATGCAGAGAACCTGTCAATCCCAAACCGCAACTCATTGGTTATCAAAAACAAAGAGGCATAGTCTTCAAGTGTTTTTTCACATGCCAATAAATCAACAAGAGCAATAACAATTGATCAAATGTGAAGTTTTTTGTAGCTCGAGGAATCCAGCCCTCTTAAAAAATCCACTAATCTATCAAACAATAAGGGCGCTCACCGCATTAACAACGATGTCAGTCAACTGATCTGCCAATGCTTCATACAGCTGTACAATGCAAGAGATTATGAGCTCAAGGTGAGGAGAGTTGGACGCACTCCATGAACATATATCTACTTTTTATTTTGTCATAGTCACACATATTCTTTCTTTGAAGAGAAAAATAAAGACATAAATCTCAGACACCTACTGCCACTCCACATAGCTCCCTGAGATGAAGAAAGAAGTTAGCAACATACCTTAGTTCTTACTGTTGTTCTTGCCACCATTTTCAAGATCTCTTTATCGGGCTCATCACCTATGACCACAGGTGTCTTAAATTTTTCAAGAAACTGAAGAGTTGCCCTTTTGGCAATTTCGAAGCCATCAACTAAGACTCGTGGATGCATCCCTGTAAACAATCCAAAAATCCAAATAATGTAGGCTACTCAGCAATAGAAACTACTAAGCCTTATTACAAAATAAACTCCAAAGGTACATCCAAGCACTTTTAAGCTTTCCCTTAATGGGAAAATGTGAACTAACAAGCGCACATCACCTTCGAGGAAAACGGAAAAACAGAACATGGCAAAAAGATTTCCATGTTCTTCATTGAAAAAGTAAAGAAATAAAGATCACTGGACAGCCAAACCACCGTTGACTTCTTAATTCAACTAATGCAGCTCCAACCTTTTCTTTTTCCTAATTAACCAAGTGTTCAATCTCTTAAAGCACATGACTAATAACCTTCCTATCGATATGTAAATACTAAAATATATTGGATTCACATGATAAAACAGGTAACATCCTAGGAGAAGTTATATGCATGATTAAACTGGAAGATGTCTTCATTAATTATCAAAAAACAACTGCCACTTTTTTCACATATAGTACTGAAGACAAGTTTCTGAACTTCTACACTTCACTTGGCGCAAAGCTCCAAAATTTAAACGTCTCCCTACTCTTTGTATATCTCCAAAGAAAATTTGTAACAATTTTTGTACCAGTAATCAGCAAAAAAAAAAAACAAATCGTAAAGGTTAAAATTAAAAGTTGGCATGAGTGCAAACATGTTGACTCACTAACCTTCATCAATGTAGCGTTCTGACTGTTTCATGAGCTCACCAATGAAAATCACAGTGGAAGTTGTTCCATCTCCACTTATGTCATCCTGGGCTACAGCTGTTCTTGCAATCATGATGGCCGTTGGGTTCTGAATTTGCTGCAGCCCCATCAACCCATGGAGCAGAATTGCAAAATAATTATGAGAAGCATAACAGATGAAGATGTAATGAAGTATAAATGCAATACACATTCGCAGAACTACAGTGCTCATCGAAAGAAATGTTGTGAGCATTTGAATCATGTGAGATGCTTCTCTAATTACTGTTTCACTTAAGGTAAACTAATTATCATCTCAATGCTGAAATACTTGAAAAGAAAGTTGAAGAAAATGTTGATCTTAGATGTCTATCTGGAGGATTTTGTCGTAGTCACTATCAATATCGTCAAACTGAGATGATACTAATAGTAGATTGCTCTTCAATTATGACTTACTTGACATCTAGCTGCTTTAATGGGTAGTGGAATCGCAAAAATCAGAGTGTGCGAGGGGGTCACCACTAAGACCATTATCTATCATTGTTATAAATATTTTAATTTGGTTTATTTGAAAGTTTTAAGATTTACAGCAAACAGAGCCCCAATAACTGCTACACACATGATTCCAGAATAGCACTTAATTGAATCATTTTCACTTTTAAAAATGGATTGAGGCTTCATATAGAGAAAATGAAATCCAGATCTTATAGAACGAGTGGATAAATACTGAAAAAATACACCCAGAAAGCTAGAAGCATTCCGATGCCCCCAACAAACTGCAGTGAAGTGAGACGTATTTGCACCAGATGGCGTATAGAACGTACATCTTCAATAGCTTTGTATTCTAGAACAACAAGGATCTACTTCTACGAATGAAAAAGAGAACTAACCATTTCTTTGAGGAGAGTGTTGCCGTCTTTGGTAAGCTTGATATCTCCGGCTCCACCAACAAGCCTGGAAGAAAAAATGATAGAAGATCGTATGGAAAAAGAAAACATGAGGGTAATCGAACGGGAGCAAAATCGCAGAAGGGGGAGAATAAAGTAAAAAAGCTTGAAGGTATAGTTACATCTTGATAGTGCCCTTGGGGCCGAGATTACTCTTAAGAACGTCCTGTAAAGCCTTGGCAGCATTAATGTTCATGTGCAGAGCTGCCGATTTGTTCAAAACCTCCGCATTAGGGTTCAGCGCTCTTAGAGACATCTTCGGCTTCTTCTTGTTTGGTAAATGCTCCACACTGTGAAAGCGAGCAAGAAAATACAACTAGGGTTCTTTCTGTTGAAGAGAAGGAGAGTGGCAACTGAAAGCAGAGAGTTGTGGACCCTAAAAGGGCTTTCTGGAACTTTTATTTGATTATTATTCCGCTTAATAATAATCTGTTTGTTAACCTGTTTTTTAAGTTGGTATTATATTATAATATTTATGTTATTAGACAAATAAAAATTCATACGTATATAGAGAAAGAGGTATATATATATATATATAGTAACTTACGGATAACCAATATGCATTCATCAAATGAGAGGGCTAACCACTGCAGATCTAGTCAATTCAGACAACAAAAGAACTCATAATCAGCACGTCTGTTAACGTTTTACATGGATCAACGGTCCTAATGTAATTTATGCTCGACGAACCTTACCAATACACGACTTAGGTGACGTCCAACTAATTATTCGTTGATTGTTTTCTGAATTTATTATAGTCTACAGTACTTGCTTCCTCAACCTTAACAGTTACACATTAAGTGCTTTCAAGTTAGCATAAGGATCATGAATACTAGAGCTTATAGTAAATGTTATATTAGGTTTAAATTACTACATACATGGTCTCATGAACAACTACTATTTAAATTAAAAAGAAAAACTTACGGCTGTGGAGCATTATAGAGCTCCTGAGAGTTGCAACGTTATATTTCTTCAAGCCTTGTTTATGATCGTGGTATGTGCAATAAGAGAGGAGGGGGAGTTTAGAGAGAGAGTGTAAGGGAAAAGGAAAGCATTTTATTGCTCTACACATGAACGCCTGATACAAACTAAGGTTACAGAAAACCTTTAAAACCAACCTGTTCCTCAACAAAGGTGTGGCTCCCTTTTATAGATTACAAAAGTATCAATGGTACATAAAACTTGACTAGAGTACAGAAAAGTAACTATAGTACAAAGCAAGATAAAGTAGTGTTGTGGTTGCACTGAAGTCATTAATCCTTATCTTTTGTAAGTGGGAATCCACTATTGAAAAAGTGGATTTCTCTTGTCTGTGAAAGCGGGAGACAGCTGCATTATTGCTGTTGTTTTTGTTGCTACTTTCTTAAAGTAGTTTGGCTACATCTGGTAGTGGATTCGATTGAGCTGGATTCTACTGAGCTGGCAGATAAGACTTTGGATTTGCGTTTGCATTTCGTGTCCTTATCAATCATGTTCTGAAATGATTGTCATTAACGAGTCCTAGAAGTCTGTAATTGTTGGTTCTGGCAAATCTTCTGGCAGATCATCATCAGGATCTTGGCTTTCACCACCCAAGATGCTCAAAGTGTTATCGTGAGTGAGGTCAGCAATTAGGTTAGCATGAGTCTGCTGACTCTGTTGAGAACTGGATGTTGCCATGGAAGTGTCATCAGGTCCAAAGACATGAAGGAATTGGGTTTTAACAAAGTCCATAGTTTTAATTACCAATTCTTTTCACTAAGAGTTGGATATTTCTGTTTAATCAGTTGTTGATCATTTAGGAATGGATTTCCTCTTGGTTCAGGTAGGGCCTTAGGCATGGCTTCAAAGCAGGCTTGCGCGTGTGCTTTGATTGTTTTTATCAGTTCAGTTATGTGGGGATTCATGCCTTTGTCCCACCATTTAGTAAAGAAGATTCTTTTCAGTACTGGGATCCCGTTTTGGTAGTCCCATTTCCAAATTCATGGGATATTAAACTGGATAATAAAATGTATTAAAGATTTTGAAACAGTAATATTTTTATTAAGAAGGGAATATGTAGAATGCCATTCCCTGAGTTCGGTTTGAATTTGTTCACGTAAAGTTTCAAAGGTAATACCAAATTTATCTCACCATTGGAGGAACCAATTTGGAAGTTCAATATTGAGAACATCAGGACAAATACGGATATACCATGTATGGTTATGAATCATATTTTGATAATAAAATTTATTGGTAAATGATTCTATATAATCCCAATAACTGTATTTCACTGTTTTCTATTGTATCTCTATAGTTCTAGTAGTATGGGGATGCATGCCCCATTGATTGATAGAGATAAAGTTTCGGATTACAGCCTTATTGAATGTAATAAGGCTGATATTTCGGTTAGAGTCATGGAAAGTATGTTTGGTTTCCATGCAACCAAATTGTACTATATTTGCCTCATAGATATAGCGATAATGCTCAAATCTGTTTGGATATTGCTGTGTGGACAAATATCTATTTTTTTATCCCCAATGGATCTGCCATCCATTTTTCATCATCGGATTCAATGGTGAGGATTATTTTCTCATAAATACGGTTAGGTATATACTGTTCAGGTGTCAAGATGACTTCTTTTATACTATTTCGAGTATTAGCCTATTGCACACTAGGAAATTTAGTTGGCCAAAATATGCCACCATTCGGTTGTTGCAGATTTATTCTGCCTCTTTCGCGGCCACGAGAGCTACAGCCACGTCCTCGGTTATTCATTCTATTTTCTCTACAAATATTCATGGGTTAAGAAGTCAAGGAGAGAGTTCTGTTCATCTTTGATATATTCAATATCAAAGTCAAATATAGATACCCTGTCAAGATGCAAATATTTGTTTTGATACAAGATTTTGAACATCTTTTTTAAATATTTATTCAGCAGCAGAGTAGTCAACACAGATAAGAAAATGATAATTTAATAAATCATCTTGAAATTTAAGAACACATTTAACCTCGCTAAACATTCTTGTTTAATAGTGGGATAGGTTTTAGCTGATCCTTTCCAACTGCCAGATGTGAACCTTAATAGTTCTTCTTTCTGATTATGGGGATTAAGTTGTTTCAGAATATCTTCATATCCTAGATTAGAAGCATTTGTCTCTACAATTTTATGCCAATTAGGATTAGGCAGAGATAAGCAATGTGACTATTTAATTTTTACTTCAATGTTTTTAACGACTAGTGTATGTTCTCGAGTCCAAGGAGGAGGAGTTTTCTGAAGCCTGTTATTTAGAAGAGAAGTATCATGTGCTAATTGTGAGTAGAAATCACGGATATAATTAAGACTCTCTAGAAATCTTTATAATTGAGTGTTATCCTTTATTTCATCTGAGAATTTAGATGCAAAGTCAATACTACAGTTAATATGGATGATCATGCCATTAGAAATATTATGGCCTAGAAATCTTATTGTTGTTTAAAAGATTTTCAATTTATTGGCAGTAATTAGACCCAGTAAATCTCCTTAGAGGTTTACTGGTTTCCATGTGAATAAGAATGCTGAAATTGAAAGAGGATCACCTAGGTTACTGATCAATTATAAACCACTTAATAATGATTTACAATGGATTAGAGATCCTATATCGAATAAAAAAGATCTGCTTGACAGAATTTGTGATTCTGCAATTTTCTCCAAATTTGATCTGAAATCAAGCTTTTGGCAAATCCAAATAGCTGAATAGGACAAGTATAAAACTGCATTTACCGTACCCTTTGACCATTAGGAATGGAATGTGTTACCATTTGGTGTTAAAAATGGTCCTTCTAAATTTCAACATATCATGAATGATATCTTTAATGCTTACATTGCATCTATTATCTGTTATATTGATGATGTCCTAATCTTTTCATCATCTATAGATCAACATATTAAACATCTGAATATTTTCAAGCATGTTATTAATAGAAATGACTTAGTGTTATCTGCCAGTAAAATGAAAATCTTTCAAACAACAGTAAGATTTCTAGGCCATAATATTTCTAACGGCACGATCATCCCTATTGATTATAGTATTGACTTTGCATCTAAATTTTCAGATGAAATAAATGATAAAACTCAATTACAAAGATTTCTAGGGAGTCTTAATTATATCCGTGATTTCTACCTGCAATTAGCACAAGATACTTCTCTTCTGAATAATAGGCTTAAGAAAACTCCTGCTCCTTGGACTCCAGAACATACACTAGCAGGTAAAAACATTAAAACAAAAATTAAACAGTTACATTACTTATCTCTGCCCAATCCTAATTGGCATAAAATTGTAGAGACAGATACTTCTAATCTAGGATATGGAGACATTCTGAAATAGCTTAATCCCCATAATCAGAAAGAAGAACTATTAAGGTTTACATCTGGCACTTGAAAAAGACCAGGTAAAACATATCTCACTATTAACAATAATGTTTAACGATAGTTAAATGTGTTCTTAAATTTCAATATGAATTTTTAAATCAGCATTTTCTTATCCGTGTCGACTGCTCTGCTGCTAAACATATATTTAAAAAAGATGTTCAAAATCTTGCATCAAAATAAATATTTGCATCTTGACAGAGTATGTTATCCATATTTGACTTTGATATTGAATATATCAAAGGTGAACAGATTTTTCTCCCTGGCTTCTTACTCGTGAATATTTGTAGGGAAAACTGAATGAGTAACCGAGGACGTGACCGTAGCTCTCGTGACCGCGGAAGAGGCAGGATAAATCTGCAACAACTGAATGATGGTATATTTTGGCCAACCGAATTTTTTAGCATGCAAGAGGCTAATACTCGAAAGAGTACAAAAGAAGTCCTCTTGACACCTGAACAGTATATACCTTACCATATTTATGAGGAAATAATCCTCACCATTAAATCTGATGATGAAAAATGGATGGCAGATCCATGGGAGATAAAAAATAGATATCTCTCCACGCAACAATATCCAATCAGATTTGAGCATTATCGCTATATCTATGAAGTTATCATAGTGCAATCTGGTTACATGGAAATCAGACATACTTTCTATGACTGTAACCGAAATACCAGCCCTATTACTTTCAGTAAGGTTGTAGTCATAAATTGTATCTCCATTAATCAATGGTGTCTTCATCCCCATACTACCAGAACTATAGAGGTTCACCAGAAAATAGTAAAATATAGTTATTGATATTATATAGAATCCTTCACCAATACATTTTATTATCAAAATCTGATTCATAACCATACATGGTTTATCCGTATTTGTCCTCATGTTCTCAATGTTGGACTTCCAAATTGGTTCCTCCAACGGTGGAATAAATTTGGCATTACCTTTGAGACTTTACCTAAACAAATTCAAACCAAATTCAGGAAATGGCATTCTACATATTCCCTTAATAAAAATATTACCGTTTCAAAATCTTTAATACATTTTATTATCCTGTTTAATATCCCATGGATTTGGAAATGAGACTTAAAATGTGACTACCAAAATGGGATCTCAGTACTGAAAAGAATCTTCTTTGCCAAATGGTGGGACAAAGGCATGAATCCCCACCTAACTGAACTGATAAAAACAATCAAAGCACATGCACAAGCTTGCTTTGAAGCCATACCTAAGGCCCTACCTGAACCAACAGGAAATCCATTCCTGAATGCCCAGCAGCTGATTAAATAGAAATATCTGATCTCTTAGTGAAAAAGAATTGGTAATTAAAACTATGGACTTTGTTAAAAACCAATTCCTTCATGTCTTTGGACCTGATGACACTTTTATCGTAACATCCAATTCTTAACAGAGTCAGCAGACTCATGCTGACCTAACTACTGACCTCACCTATGATAATACTTTCAGCATCTTGGACGGTGAAAGCCAAGATCCTGACGATGATCTGCTAGAAGATCTGCAAAAATCAACAATTACAGACTTATGGGACTCGTTAACGACAATCATTTCATAACAGATTGACAAGGACACGAAAGGTGAAGGCAAAGCCAAAGTCTGATATGCCAGCTCAACCAAATCCACTACCAAATGTAGCCAAACTACTTTCAGAATGTAGGAACAGAAACAATAGCAATAATGCAGTTGTCTCCCGCTTCAACAGACAAGACAAATCCACTTTTTCAACAATGGATTCCCACTTACAAAAGATAGGATTAATGACTTCAATGCATCCATGACAACTTATTTTATTTTTGTACTATAGTTAGTTTTCTGTACTCAAGTTAAGTTTTATGTACCCTAGATACTTTTGTAATCTATAAAAGGGAGCCTCACCCTTGTTGAGGAACAAGTTGGTTTTAGAAGTTTTCTACAAGCTTAGATTGTAGTAGGCTCTCACGTGTTGAGCAATAAAATGCTTTCCTTTTCCCTTACACTCTCTCTAAAATCTCTCTCCTCTCTTATTGCACATACCATGATCATAAATAAAGCTTGAAGAAATATAACATTGTAACTCTCAGGAGCTTTATAGAGCTCCCCAACCATAAGTTTTTCTTTTTAATTTAAACAGTAGTCGTTCATGAGACCATGTATGTAGTAATTTAAACCTAATATAACCTTTACTATAAGCTCTAGTATTCATGATCCTTATGCTAACTTGAATGCACTCAATGTGTACATGTTAAGGTTGAGGAAGAAAACATTGTAGACTATAGTAAATTCATAAAACAATAAATGAATAAGTAGTGGGACGTCACCCAAGTCGCGTATTGGTAAGGTCCGTTGAGCAGGGATTGTGTTAGGACCGTTGACCCATGTAAAACTTTTAGATTTGTTTTTCGTAAAGTATTTTTTATGAGATTTATAGGGATTAGACATTGAAGTCCTATGGGGTTTAGAAGGAGAATGATACTGTATTTTAGTATCGTAGGTAGATTGATTATAGAATTCACCTAATTATTTTCTGTTGTCAAGATTTTGACTTTTAATCATATGTTGTAATTTCTTATAATTGCATAGTCTTAGTCCTTCTTCAATAACTAGGGCAATGAGATGTCCATAGGTATACTGATCATAAGTAATATCCATTTGATCATGCTTACCACGGAGTTTTCAACAAACTCTTTCAGCAAATAAACTTGGGAGGCCATAAATGAATTTTTCCTTCCAATGTTCACTGTTGGCATCTACTCTCTGCTTGACTTTCATGAGAAAGACATCTGTATACCATCCGAAGTGGGTTAGAGAGGGGTATCTCAGATTTTGAAGAAGTTCCCGATGTTAGTCAGTATTCACAATGCTTGGGCCAAGAAAGTGGTGGGTTATGGATTGGGAAAGAGTGTAACAGGCATCTTCTGTTCTGGTCTGGGTTCCAGTGAGAGGGTCAAGGTTAATCTTAAAGGAATTTAAGATTTCTTGGCGTTGACCTTCAGTGAGACAATTGTCCCTTCGACCCTTATAGAGAAAGAGGTTAATATATATATCATTCTGTTTGCATACGAAAGCATACATAATCATATGATGTATGGTTTCGAAAACCTGATATTCAGATTTTTCATCTATGTTCCATTCATAGATAGTTTTTTCATGCTATGATTTTTGTGTATGAAGGAAGTTTTCTTCATACAGAATGTCCTGGGGTGTAGGTCGAGGATAGTAGTACTTACCAGGTCCAAGTCAAGGCATACACTAGGTAGACTTGGGGTAAGTAAGGTTGTTGAGTCTATCATTGAAGTTTTTCTAGAGGTCAAGAATTTGAGAAAGAGTATATTCTTCTCTTTCATCCTTAGTTATTGGTACAAATGAATCACCATGGTTCATCATATTGACCTGTTTTGGAGATTTTGATCCTGAAGATTATGGCTCACTTATCTTTAAATTTTTTATCTTTCCAATAAGGGTGGCCATAAAGTCTTCCTCTTTCTTATTGGACTTTAACTTAAAGTTTTGAATTTCAAGAGGAGGGTTGATGTTGACTGGTTGAGGTTAAGAGGTTTAGGTTTCTCTGGGCCTTTGTTGTGTTGGTCTTCAATGTTATCCTGTATATTGTCTACTTGTTCCTCTATATGGGTAAGCTAGTTACCTACGGTTTGGAGGAAAATATTGGTAAAATTGTTCTGTTTGGTTAATAGTACAATATCTTTTACCTTTAAGGTTTCCTGATTGGGTTGTTCTGGAATCTCAACATAAGGAGAGATGACTATTGGTTTAGCGCTCTCGTTAATAGGAGCTAACTCTAACAATAACGTGGAGGATGGACAATTTGGTAAGATTTGCCCGTTATTGTAATCAATTTCTTCTGTATTCCTGTGGGGACATTAATTTAATCATTATTCAGAAAAAGTTCTTTCTTAGTAACCTCACAGTACCACTCGGGGAAGGATCTAAGGATCTGGTTACTCCAAAGATGGTAATTATATTGGTCTTTGAGGGTTTTTAACTGTTAAGGAGCATGGGATTGAAAGTACCATAATCAAAATTCCAGATATTTATCTTACATAAAATCTTGGTTTAGGTGCTTGCGTAATTCACTATTGGGTGTAAAATCTATTAAATGTCGAATTGCATAACAGTACCAGTTGGGCTATTGGACCTTTTGATGTTTGGTCTATCTTTATAGACTGCACAAGGTATTTGGTTTTCTGATATATGGATACTTCTTATCTGGGTTTCTGGTATCTCAGAATTGGTGGATTCTATAGAAGAAGGTCTGGAAAATTCTGGAAGATCTATGTTATGGAAGGTTACTCCTATAACTAGTACTAGAAAGGCTTCTAGTAAGAGGTTTCTGAAAGTGAAGATAAATATTACCTCCTTGAGTCTGGACCACATTTTCAATAGATTGTCTGATGATTGGTCTGGTCGGGACAAAATTTGGAATTTGCTCCTTGTCTGGAAAAGTAATTTCCTCCCAAGGTATCATCCTAGGAATGGCTACTTGATTGCTAAAGAGACTGGTGTCAATGAGGACAGTGTGTCCCTGTTCACTTTGCTTTCTAGTGTAAGGGTTCAAAGTGGAGAGAACCTTCAGATGGATTCTAAATAGTATCACAAAGGGAGGAGATCCTGGGAGATACTCATAACCATGCAAAATAACTCTAAGCTTTAAGACTTTGGAAAGATTACTGTCAGAAAGTGAAACACGTAAATTCGGATAAATATTAAAATAAATAGGCCCATGTGATAACCTAGTTTCAATAGCTCCCATGAGAGATGTTTTCCAGTTGAGGCACCGTCCATCTCAGATGGTACATTGAATACTGGTATTTTGACTAAGTAAGGTCAAATGTTAAAATGCAATTTGTACAAATCCTATATGCACATACATGTATTTTTGCATGAAAGGATACAGATCATGAACATGCAATAGATAAACAATATCATCATTATTGTGTAACGGTATGGCATACTTAAATGTTTTAATGATTTTTCTACTGGTAAAATCAAATGTTCCAATTTTATATATGGTTTCTAGTTTAACCTTAGGGATTGTCCATTTATCTAAGGCTTCTTTTACATCCTGATATTCTAATAATTCTGTTGCTTCAGAAGTTGAAGCTGCTGTATTTGCTACTGATGACAAAGAATAATCAATTTCACTAATATATTTCTTGTGATCATGTATGAATAATTTAAAGAAAATATAATCAGAATATAACCAAGACTATTCATGGCTTAGATACTAATTAGGGTGCCATCCACTACACTTGAGCACATGGTTAAACAACCAAATACATACTGATTAACATCTATCACTTAGGCAAATACTAAACACATAGTCAGGCAGACTGTCAACGTTTTACAGGGGTAAACAATTCTAACGCACTTCCTGATCAACGGACCTAGCCCAGACGCGACTTGAGGTCACATACACTAACTATATGCTTAGTGTTCTTACTAAGTATGTATGAAAATCAACATGCGTCAAAGTGTTCCATCAGTTAGCACGGGATCGATGAATACTTGAGGTTATATTATGATGATATTAGACTTAAATTATTTCATACATGATCTCATGAAATGTAGATGGTATGAAAATTTAAAGAACACCTATTGTTATGCAAACGAGAATCAAAACTTGAGAATTTATGGTAGGGTCATCTTCTGGGGCCTGGCTTTCTCATGCTAGAACACTAAATTCATTGTCATCCTCTTCATGATCAGATTCTGTTTTGCTACTTGTAGATTTCATGGTACTATCTGCGAATAAACTGATGGCCTGGAGGAAATGATATTTCATAAAATCGATAGTTTTCATAATTAGCTCTTTTTCTGATAAGTTGGGAAATTACTTGTTCAATTCACCTTGAGCTAGGATGAATGGATTTTCTGATATTGTTGGAATAGTCTTTGGAATGGCATCTAAAGAAGCCTGGGTATTCTTTAATTAATTTCATTAATTCTGGTAAATTGGGGTTCATCCCCTTATCCCACCATTTTGTATAAAATACTCCTTTTAAACGGGGGATTTTATTCTGATAATCACATTGAAGGTCCCATTTTCATATTCATGGAATGGTGAATCGAATAGAAAAATGAGCCACAGATTTAGTGACATATATATTTTTGTTTACTGGTAGAAGTGAATAGGCAACATGTCATTCATTAAATGTTGTTCGGACCGATTCTGGTAAAGTCTCTAGAGAAATTCTGAATTTATCCCCCCAAAAGAAAAACCAGTTTGGGAGATCATTTTTAAGAAGCTCATGATAGATTCTGATAAACCACGTGTGATTATGCACGAGATTCTGATAATAAAAGACATAGGTATAGAAATCAATTTAATCCCAATAACTATACTTATCATTGGATGGTCTAAGATTTCTTATGGTATGAGGGTGAAGACCCCATTGCCCAGTAGGCATAATGTTCCGTATAGTAGCCTTACTGTAGGTAATAGGACTGCCAGCTCTGGTGGAATCATGGAGTGTATGTTTTATCTCCATGGCTGCTATTTCTAGTATAATGTGCTCGTAAATATAGCGATACTGTTCAAAATGAGTGGGAAATGCTTGCGTAGATAGATACCTTTTCTTTATTTCCCATGGATCTAACATCCATTGCTCATCTGCTGTTTCAATGAAGAGAATTGTCTATTCAGTAATACTATTGAAAATGTATTGTTCTGGTATTAAAAGGACATCTTTAGCATATTTGCTAGAATAAGCCTTTTGATCACTATTAAGATTTCTGTTTAAACTTGGAAATTCTGTTGAGTAGGGATTTCCCCTACCGCGACCTCTACGACTTCAGCCTCTGTTTCTGTTCATGAACCCTGTAGATATTCACGGGTTAGAAAGTCTGGTAAATAATTCTGTTCATCTTTGATATGTTCAATATCAAAATCAAATACTGATAATAAACTCTGCCAATAGGAAAAAAATTGTTTAGAAGCAAGATTCTATACATCTTTCTTAAAAATCTGTTTGGCTACAGAGCAGTCAACTATTAATAGAAAATGTTGATTAAGTAAATCATCCTGAAATTTTAATACACATTTAATAATGGCTAAACATTCTTGTTAATGGTTGTATAATTTAGTGCTAGTCCTTTCCAAACTCCAGAAGTAAATCTAAGGAGTTCTTCTTTCTGGTTATTAGGATTTACTTGTTTAACAATCCCACCATAGCCTAGATTTGAGGCGTCGGTTTCAACAAATTTTTACCATAAAGGGTTAGATAAAGATAAGCAATATAATTGTTGTATTTTCCGTTTTATTTTTCTTACTGCTAATGTATGTTTTGTTGTCCAAGGAGAATGATTCTTCTTGAGTCTATTGTAAAGGATAGAACTATCCTGAGCACAATTCAGATAAAAGTCTCTAATGTAATTAAGACTTCCTAAAAATATCTGTAATTGAGTTTTATCTTTAATTTCATTAGGAAATTTGGATGCAAACTCTATGCTTCTATTTATAGGAATAATAATTTCGTTAAAAATATAATGTCCTACAAATCTAACTCCTGTTTGAAACAGTTTTATCTTGGATTCAGATAAAACTAAACCATTTCTGATTATTACATGCTTAAATATATGCAGATGTTTAACATGTTGATCTATGAATGATGAAAAAATTAAAACATCATCAATAAAGCAGATAATAAATTTAGTATACGGATTAAAAATATCATTCATGATATGTTGAAATTCTGAAGGTCCATTCTTAACACCGAATGGTAAAACGTTCCACTCATAATGACCGAAGGGAACTCTAAATGTTGTTTTGTCTCTATCCTGTTTAGCAATTTGAATTTGCCAAAATCCTAATTTAAATCAAATTTTAAAAAAATTACTGAATTATTTAAGCGATCTAAAAGATCCTTTTTGTTCGGATATGATACCTAATCCACTGGAGGGCATCATTAAGAAGTTTATAATTGATGACTAAGCGAGGTTATCCTCGTTCAATCTCAGCATTCTTATACACATAAATTGTTGTACAACTCCAAGGAGACTTGCTAGGTCTAATGAGTTTTTTCTGTAGTAAAGATTCAATTTCTGTTTTACAGATTTTAAGATATTCCTCCTACATTGGACTAGGTCTAGATTTTGTAGGAATATACTTTTCGTCAAAATCATGGTGATATGGTAAAGAAATAATATGCTTTTTTCTATTCCAAAAAGTATTTGGTAGATCACTGCAAATTTCTGTATGAAATTCTGTTAAAATCATTTTGATTTTATTTTGATTGGAAGACTGTTGAATTTTCTGTTCAAGGGTTAGAAATTGAACTTTTTTTTTGAAGAAAATTAATTTGACTTTTTTTTTGTTCTGTATAAGATCTTTAATAAGATCTAATTCTTTGGTATACTGTTTTGTAATTCAAAAATTATTTGTCTGTTATTAATGGTAGTACAAATACCATTACTATCAATTTTATCCATAGGCATCAAAAGACACATAAAGGGATTACCTAGGATAATGTTCTGGGTCATGTTTTTTTAACAAAACAAAGGAAGTAGGTAAACAAATTTCTTGATTAGAAATTAAAATTTCTGATAATTTAAATTCTATTTTTATTCTGTTACCACTTGCACTGGTAAGAGATTGAGTGGTTTTCTAAAAATATTTTGTGGGGATTAAACCATCTTAAATACAGTTCATATCAGCCCCTGTATGAATAAGGACAATAGCGTCTTTTATTATGAAATCTAGTTTAATAATAAAAGTAATTCTAGTATACCATTTTTGAAAAGTTACCTTATTCATAATCATACGGTATTGGTTACTGTTGTCCTACGGTGAAGAACATTCTGGTTCAAGTATAGGTTTCTTGCCTTTTGAAGGAAGCTTTTATTTAATAAAAGCAAGATCCTAGAAAATAACTTGAGTAACAATTTGTAACTGTTTGACTTTAGATTTAAGAAGATTAACTTACATCTTCAAATTTTAAATTGTTATAGGTTTTTCTATAACCTTATTCAGGATGCGATCCGTGATTTCTCGCATACTGTAATTCTTAATTAGAAGAAGAATCTCTTCCTTGAGATGCTATTTGTAAAGGGTTTCCAAAAAATTTAATTTCATTTCTGGATTTTGTATTTGGTTAGCAAATCTGAGCATATACTTTTGAGTGTCAGTAAGAACATTGATACTAGGCTGTCCTAGATTAAGGCCATTCATTTCAACAATGACTTCCCAATAACTGGCTTCTGTTAACATGTTGCAATTCTTGTTATTCCAACAAGGTTCACTCTTCTAAGAGGAGGAATTTGAGTTAGAAGAATAGATTTCTGTAAGGTCATTTTCTAAGATGGATTTTGAAGAGGAGTTGTCTTTATCAGAAATACAGTTAAGGATTTGCTGTTGAGTTTCATCATCCAAGGATAACTCATGAAGTTTCTGTTTGAGTTTGCTCTTGTTAGCATAATGCCGTTTAGCACCACACCTAAAGCACTTAACTTATGATATGTATTTCTTAGGAATAACTTTCTTTTTCCTGAATTTCTTTAAGGGAATGTCAGGATCATATTTAGGGTTTTTTTGGAGCTTTTATGGAATGGAATGTTTTGTATTTTTTAGGTCTAGGGTTCTTGGAGGTTGAAGGGTACTGTAGTCATAGGCGAACTAATCACTAAATTCACCTAATTCTTGACTATTTGATAAATTATTTTTCTTCATTTGTTATTGAAGTTTAAGATCATTGCAGAGGGCTAAACCTTATTCAATAACAACTGCAATGAGAGATCCATAGGTATGATGGTTATAAGGAATATCCCTAAGTTTCTTTCGAACTTTTTCAGCAAAACATTAGGAAGGCCATCATTGAATTTGGCTTTCCAATGGTCACTATAGGTGTCTGTTCGTTGCATGACCTTCATCAGGAAAACATCATTGTACCATCTAAAATGGGTAAATGAAGGGTAACGAATGTTCTGTAAAAGCTCTCTATGTCGATTTGTATTTATAATTCCTGGTCCAATAAAATGGTGGTGGCTTGGGCTAGAGTGTAGCAAGCATCTTTGGTTTGGGTTTTGGTATGATCAAAAGGATTAATCTTAATCTTAGAGGCGTTTAAGATTTCATCCTGTTGCTTTTGAGTGAGACAATTATCCCACCATCCTTTTAGAATACCGTTAAATCCATTAATAAATCTCTTAATGATGTAATCATTTCTTAGTTAATTAACAAATTTTTTAAAGGAAAATGCACTTTAACATAACTTATGATGCATCAAATCTACATGGCACAATTATTATATTATAATATTTATGTTATTAGACAAATAAAAATTCATACGTACATAGAGAAATCAGTTAATATATATATATATATATAAACTCTCTTGATGTAATCATTTCTTAGTTAATTGATAAATTTTTTAAAGGAAAATGCAATTTAACCTAACTTGTGATGCATCACAAGTCTACATGGCACAATTGGATTAGTGAATATTGATAAGTTAAAAAACTATAACTAATTTATTTTCGCCACATAAACTTGTGATGCATCACAAGTTGGGTCAAATAGCAAAAACAAAATCATTTTTTGTATTAGTCAAAGAATAGTGCTAGGTGTTCACCAAAAAAGGGTATAAAATCCGAATCCACCATACCGAACTTCAAATGATGGTGGGTTTTTCAGTAATTCAGTAATTCAGTGTCCTTTGTAATCTATTTTTTGCTTCATGTATCTAATTTCTCTAATCGGTTTCTTCATTGAGTTTGTCAGTAATTTTGTTATTATTTAGGTTTGTAGCACCGCGTGAGATCTGGTATGTAAAAGCCTTAGTATTGAATGAGAAATAGTGACTCACTGTTATAAGAAAACCTTAGCTAAAAGTTGATCTTTTACAAAATCAACATTACCAACATATGAAGACCCGCTAGGAGAAGAAACAGAAGAGGCAAGAAAGAGAACAAAGAATTAGAGTTATGGTTAGATAACTTTGGGAAACAACGATAGAGAAGAGAGAGAAACAAAAAATCAGATTAAAGATGAAGACACTGAATTGGTTGAAATATTGGACCGAACCAAGTTCGGTCCTCTCGAATTCTCAAATATAAGGGAAAAACCATCCAAATGGATCAATTTTGGTTCAGTGCGGATCGAGTTATATGATCTCTGAGGTTTTATATGCTTAAACCTTAGCTAATATGTTTTTTTTTTATCAATTTTATAACATAGTATTCTATAATTTCTTTTTGCATACATGTTAACTATTGTATGTTTAGTCAATTAATAGTACTTTTGTTATTAAGTTTGAGTGCAAGTACACACATTGGGAGTTATTATATTGAAAATATTGTACGATGAATATATCATGTTATAACTTAATAGATTCATCCGAAAATTGTTTAGACCACTTGCATCTCATGTGTAAGTGAAGTGGTACCTAAAAAAATGCTAGATTTCTTATAACATCTATATATAAAGTAGAGGTCGGTAATGTACTATTACAAAAATAGAAAATTTTACCGACACACTATGGAGTTTCATTAAATGACACTCACACCATTTCTAGGTTTATAAATTCCACTTGTAGGATCGATATGGAAAATCAAGAGGGGGATGAATTGGGTGATCGTGTTCAAATTAAAAATTTCACAATCAAGTTGAAAATGAATGTTCAAGAATGGACTTCAATGTTTCATGAGTTTAACTCTTGAAAAGATAAATAAGTAATAGATAAAAGCGTTAAAGTAAATAATGCTTGCGATAATATAAATGTGAAAATATAAAGCAAGAAAATAAAATAATTACAAAAACTTAAAGCGCAGAAATTAAATTTGTGAAATTAAGAGTTAAATTGAAGTGCGAAAAATAAATAGCACAAAATAAAAATAGAAGAAGGAGAAGAAGATAGACGCACAATATTTTTATGTGATTTGAGAAATCCTATCCCTACGTCCACACTCTAAGACCACCCTTGGAGATTTTTAATCCCACGATCTTCTTAAGGGTGAAGACCAAAGCTTACAAACCTAATTGGCTTATGGGTGCCACCTCAACCTCACAAAAAAATAATTTTGCTCACACAAGAAATTTGCGAGTATAAAACTTAAAGTATTAAGAGATATTTAGGAGAGTACTAGGAGAGTTTTAGGAGCAAGTCTCTTGGCTATAAAATGTGTTTTGTGAAGAGAAATGAGGTGTATTTATAGAGGAGATGGATGTTAGGGTTTAGGAGGAAAAATTTCAAATTTTGAATATAGACAAAGTAAATGACACTCCATCATTAATAAGGACGACAAAAAATCCTTGACTTAAAAGACAAGGAATACTCCTACCCAAAATAACACAGTATGATAAAAAACTATTTGGGTAAACTCCATCTCTTTTCATCTACTTGAAATTGAAACTTACTTTGTTTGTATTTTTTCATTATCCCCCTCTCATGTATTTTGTCTATTATGCAAGAGAGATGATTTTTGGTGTTTAGACATTTTATGGATGAAGACTTAATTTAAGGATAGACATCCCTAAATAAATTGAGCTTTAATAAAAGCAAATAAAATGAGTAAGTTCCTAATAAAAATTACATGAAAGTAAATATTTTCATGATCTTCAATCTTCAGGATTTATGAGCTCCTATGAAAATAAATATTTTCACGATCTTCAATTAGAATGCTTTGTGGTGATTTTTTTAATAGCCTCTGCAAACTTGATTAAATTTATTAGCAACATCAATATTTTGTTATCATCTAAAGTTATCTTGTAAAGATATAGGGCTAACAATCTCTCATTTTTTTATGATGACAAACCACTTAGACCAAAAAATGTATTCAATCAAATAAATTTAATTTACTCTCCCTAAATATATGCTTACCCATCAAGATAAAAATATAACTCTTATGCATATTCTATTTTCTCCGCCTTTATTATCATAAAAAAGAATAAACCAATAATAATGAGAAAAATATTTTTATCTTGACATGGTAAGTAAAACAAAATTTAACTAATATCTAAAATTCTCAAAGCAAATCTATTTTTACAAAAACTTTCAACATTTAATGTTTTTGTGAAAATATCTATAAGTTGATTTGTAGTGTCTACAAACTCTAGTGAAATATCCCATTGTTGCACGTGATCTCGAGTAAAATGATGTCTAAGATCAATATGCTTAGTATGAGAATGCAAAATAGGATTTTTGGAAACATTAATTGCGCTAGTATTATCACCTCTAATAGGAATATTTTCAAAAACTAAACCAAAATCTTTTAGAGTTTGCTTCATCCATAAAATTTGAGCACAACAACTACCGGCGGAAATATATTTGGCTTCGGCGGTTGATAGTACTACTGAATTTTACTTTTTGCTAAACCAAGAAACAAATGAGTGTCCTAAAAATTGACATGTACCACTTATACTTTTTCTATTGATTAAGCTACCAGTAAAATCTGAACCAGAATACCTAATTAAATCAAGATTCTCACATTTTAGATACCAAAGGCCAAATTTAGTTGTTCCAATTAAATATTTAAAAATTCTTTTAATAGCTTGTAAATGTGATTCTTTGGGATAAGTTTGAAAACAAGCGCATAAACATACACTAAACATGATATCATGTCTATTAGAAGTTAAATAAAGTAGAGATCCAACCATACCTCGATATTTTTTATATCGACATATTTACCTTTATCATGTTTGTCTAGCTTTGTCATGGTACTCATAGGAGTATTACTAGCCTTCATATTTTTCATGCCAAACTTCTTGAACAAATATTTGGTGTATTTTTCATGGTTTATGAAGATCTCATCCTTCATTTGCTTGATTTGTAGTCCAAGAAAAAAGTTCAATTCTCCCATCATGCTCATTTCAAATTCCTTGCTCATAGAGCTTGCAAAATTCTTACACAAAGATTCGTTAGTGGCACAAAAAATTATATCTTCTACATATATTTGGACAATTAAGATATCATTGCCTTTTGATTTTATGAAGAGGGTGTTAACTATTTTGCCCATGTT
The DNA here is from genome assembly GCA_003255025.1 of Datisca glomerata. Lineage (NCBI taxonomy): Eukaryota > Viridiplantae > Streptophyta > Magnoliopsida > Cucurbitales > Datiscaceae > Datisca > Datisca glomerata. Next base: position 2,228,214 of record QANY01008715.1, read on the forward strand.
AAATCTATCATAAATAAGAAATTTACATAGCCTTTCGTACTAAGCTTTAGAAGCTTGTTTTAGTCCAAAGAGAGAATTTTAAGTTTATACGCGTGATTTAAAAAATTCAAAATTTAAAAATCGGGAGGTTATTCTACATAAACTTCCTTCATGATGTATCCATTTAAAAGACACTCTTGACATCCCTTTGATATAAAATAAAATTTTGAAACATGCAACGGCTAATAGCATTCTTATTGATTCAAGTCTAGGAATGAGAGTGAAAGTTTCATCATAATTTGTACATTCTTCTTGATTATATCCTTGTGCCACTAATCTATCTTTATTTCTAGTAATAATATCATTTTCATCTACTTTATTTCTAAGCACACTTAGTACCAATTACCGAGAGATTAAAGGGTCTAGACACAAGTTCTCATACATTACTTCTTTCAAATTGATTAAGTTCTTCTTGCATAGAAACTATTCAATATTCATCTTTTTCGACCTCTATAAAAGATTTAGGCTCGAGTTGAGAAATAAAAGCAATGTTACCAATACTATGAAGCGTAGAGCGGGTTTGTACCCCTTTTGAAATGTCACCCACTAAGAGCTCATTTGAATGATCTTTTACAAATTTTCATTCTTTTGGAAGTTGGTTGCAATCTTGTACTTTAACATTTTCTTAGTAAGAGTGACTTGATCCTTCGTTAATATTGATATTAACACATTCTACATTTTTTAGAATTTCATAATCTTGATCATAAAAGATGTTAGAGGGAACATATTTATAAAAAACAACATGCATGGATTCTTCCACAACTAATGTTCTTCTATTATAAACTCTATATGCTTTGCTAGATGTGAAATATCCTAAAAAGATTCCTAAGTCGGTTTTAGAATCAAACTTACTAAGTTTGTCTTTATTGTTTAAAAGTAAAACATTTACACCCAAAAACTTTGAAATAACTAATATTAGGAATTTTATTTTTTCAAAGTTCATAAGGGGTTTTGTTTAAAATAGGTCTAAGTAAAACACGATTCATAATGTACAAAAATGTATTAACAGCTTCAGCCTAAAAATACTTAGGTAAGTCATTCTCACTTATCATTGTTCTTGTCATTTCTTGTAGGGACCGATTTTTCTTCTCAACAACACCATTTTATTGTGGAGTTCTATGAGTAGAATACTCATGTGAAAAACCAGTTAATCAAAATCAGTTTCAAAGTTTCTATTTTCAAATTCTCCACCATGATTATTTCTAATTTTTGAAGTTGTAAAACCTTTTTCATTTTTAACTAGTTTGCAAAACTTTGTAAATGCTTTAAAAGTTTCATCCTCATTATTTTAGAAATAAAGCCCAAGTATATCTTCAAATACCATCAACTATGACAAATTCATAGTGTTTACCCCCAAGACTTGCAATTTTTGAAGAGCCAAATAGGTCCATGTGTGTGTAAAAATTGCAATGTTCTAGTGGTTGACATTATATGTTTTGATTTAAAAGAGCTATTAACTTATGTATGCTAGGATTGATCGATTTTAAAAATTATAGAAAATTAGATTTGAACCACGAATGGTTCGTGGGCGGAATAACAAAAAAAATTGATTTAACTTATTTAATCATATTAAATAATTTAAAACCAATTCTAGTTTGATCATGCATATACGGTATAATAGATTAAGAAAATTGATTTTTCACATTTACTCTATATCGGAGAATTTCTGAACTGGTGGAACTCCCTCGAGAGTTCTTCAAGTTTTAAGATCAAAATCACGAACTTGATCTTCCACGAACGATTTTCGAATTAATCCACCAATAACCACCCGTTAATTTCAAAAATATATCTCAAAAAAATTTTACATAGGAATTTGAGTATGGACTCTCAAAACGATTGAATAAGAAAAATCAAATCTTCCATTCTTCAGATTAATTTTGGCGGCAATAGTAGTGAGAGGAGAAAACATTTTTCTCTTTTTGTACGTTGATAACAACAACTGTGTTTAATACAAGTTATCTCTTTACAATTAAATTGCTATTAGATATTTATCAAAAGGTAATTTTTAGTATTTATAAATATACCCATATATTATACAATTTCTGAAAATTCTCCTAATTATCTATTATTGCCAAAAATTACATGATCTCCTATTATTTTAGCTGTATCGAAAATCAATAATCTAGTTCATAAATATAATTGATCACTATCAATCAATTAATTAATTTTATTTAATTAATTATCTAATAATTAGAAATAATAAATTAATTAATTTAATACAATAATTACACTTAATTAACTTAAGTGACATCACCTATCACATATAGGTGTGGAAAATATGCCTTGGCACCAAAATACATTTTGGTCCAACTTAGTTCATTTTTCTATTCCTATTCTCTGAGTTATTTCTGAGACCGAATGGACCCACATGATCAAAGCTTAGGATTCAAATACCCGGTGAATTTATCTCCATAAATTTTTTACCTATTTAATCTTGACATTATACGCCTTCACTAAAGATTCGATGCTGAATCAACTCTCGATTCATGTACGCTACATTTTCTGTTAGTGTAAATAAACTCTATTTATTTTCATGGTCCATAGAATACTTTAACATAATACCCATCGTGAATATCAGTAATAAGAGCAGAATGTAAAATTACTGTTTTCCGCTCTTGTTATTATTTTCTTAACTCCTTTATCGATTGTGAATGCGAAAGACATTCTAGTGAATTGTCTTCGTACAATTCACAAGTCTTATTCAATAACTCATTTCATTGAATAATTGGCCAAGTTAATTTATTCACACACCTATAAATAAAACATAAGGTGATATTGTTGATTTCGCAATCCGATCACAAAATTTCATATTTATGAATCACGTAACTCCTATTAATTAAATTACAATCCCAACAGTCGAGCTATTACCCGCCAATTCGAACTCACTCGTTTGACATATCAAAGATTACAACTAAGCAAGCCAAGTTACGTATTCACCTCAAGATTAAGGTAATTACAAAAATACCTTGAATGTGTAACAATTAGATTTAGAGCTAGGTAAACAAATTTGGGCTCTATACTAATTTGTTATCGGCATATTCAACATGTTGATAGCATGTCTAGGTTAACCATTTGAGTCTCCACTCTTATACCCCAAGACTGACATCCAACGGTTCAATCCAATAGTCATAATCGAATTTTATTGTACAGTCGATCTTAAGACTACAATATCGTTCTGAACTATTTTAGAAAAGTTCGTCTGAAAACGCTACTGTCTTTACTCTTTGGGACTTGAGTAATTTATAAATACGCTTTAATTTAAAATAAAACTTTTTAATTTATTCATAAAAAATGCAGTAATACAAATGTCTGAGAAATAACTAAAAACAAATAAATAGTTATTACAAGTTATTTTATGGACATATTCTAATAATCTCCCACTTGGACTAAAGTAGGCGTGTACAATCTCTTATCCCCAAGCCCTCCAAATGACCATAAAAAACTTTATTGCTTAAAGTTTTCGTGAATGGATCTTCTAGGTTGTTGACCGTCAAAATATGTGTAACCACAACATTTCCACATCTCTAATCATGTGATACTTATGTGCTATGTGTTTGGATCTCTTATGCTTCTACGTTCCTTTGAATTCGCTACAGCCCCACTGTTATCACAATAAAGTTTCATGGGTTTGTCAGCGTCTGAAACAACTTCTAGAGTGTTCAAGAACTTTCTAAGCTATTTTAAACCTCCTTTGCAGCTTCACAATCAACCACATATTCAGCTTCTATGGTAGAATCAACAATACAATATTGCTTGATACTTCTCCATACAACTATTCCACCATTCAGGATGAACACCGATCCTAAAGTGGATCTCCTTGAAAATCAGAGTCTGTATAACCCGTTATGTTCAATTCACTTCTAGAAAACACAAGCATGCAATTTCTTGTTCTCCTAAGATAGTTAAGGATATGCTTGACGACATTCCAATGCTCAATTTCAGGATTAGATTGGAATGGCTTACTACGCCCACGATATAGCAAATATCACGTCTAGTGCAAAGTACCGCGTACATGAGGCTCTCTTTAGGACTTGAGGCTTTCTTCTTCTTCTTGAGGAGTCTGCATAGACTGGTCCTTAGAGAGGCTAACTCCATGTCTAAAGGGAAGAAATTCATTCTTGGAGTTTTGCATACTGAAGCGATCAAACACCTTACTAATATAAGATACTTGAGAAAGTGCCAATTGTTTATTCTTCCGGTCTCGAAAGATCTGAAAACCTAAGACAAATGCAGCTTCTCCAAGATGCTTCATGTCAAATTACTTTGTAAGCCAAAACTTGACATTAGACGATTTTACTACATCATTCTCAATGAGTAGAATATCATTTACATATAAAACTAGAAGATACTTCATGTCAAATTGCTTCGTAAGCCAAAACTTGACATTAGACAATTTTACTACATCATTCTCAATGAGTAGAATATCATTTACATACAAGACTAGAAGAACCACCTTCCCTTCGTGTATCAACTTATACACACATGGTTTATCCACCAATTGTTCAAAACCATATTTCTTAATATTTTCGTCGAATCTAATATTCCAAGACTGTGATGCATGCTTAAGTCCATAAATGGACTTCTACAGTTCGTAAACTTTTCCCTATTAACCTTTCCCCATGAACCCGCTGGTTGAGCCATATAAATATGCTCTTTAAGATTACCATTAAGAAAGGCAGTCTTGACGTCCATTTACCAGATTTTGTAATCAAGGGAAGTAGTAATGGATAAAAGGGGTTCAAATGGATTTAAGCATGGCTACTGGTGAGAAGGTATTCTCGTAGTCAATACCTTCCTTTTGGGTGTAGCCTTTGGCTAGTAGCCTAGCATTGAATGTCTCTACATTCCCATCCCGATCTCTTTTCTTCTTATATATCCATTTGTGTCCTCTAGGTTTTATCCCTTCAGGATCTACAAGTTTCCAAACTCTGTTCGAGTACATTTAATGTATCTCAATGTTCATGGCATCCTGTCATAAGTTTGCTTCAGGACCAGCCATGGCCTCCGAGTAAGTGATTGGTTCATCTAGGTCAATGGCTTAGGCAGCTGTCAAAGCTTCTCCATAGGACATGTACATTTCAGGTTGTCTCACAACTCTCCCACTACGTCGAGGCTCCATAGTCTCTGGCTCCTGTCATGGTTCCTCCATTATTGAATCAGAAATAATTTCTGATTGGGGAGTCGGTGTTGTCCCACACAATAATTCCTCTAGCATAACTGTGCCTCTCGACTGTACACTTTTAATATAATATTCTTTGAGAAAATGAGCATTCGTGCTAATAAATGTTTTATTGTCAGTCGTACTGTAGAAGATATACCCATTCGTTCCCACAAGATATCCTAAAAACATGCACAATACTGAAAGACTGGCCAACTTGCTTGTCTTTGGTCTTAGAACATGTGCTGGGCAACCCTATATTCTAAAATGGTGAACAGACGAATTTTGCCCATACCATCTTTCATATGGTATACTGAGCACCATCTTTGACGGAACTTGGTTCAAAATATATGTTGCTGTTAGTAAGGTATATCTCTAGAACGAATCTGGGAGGGAGAAAAACTCATCATGGATCTAACAATATCCATCATAGTTCGATTCCTTCTCTCTGACACACCATTTTGCTATGGCGTACCAGATGCTGTAAGCTGAGAAATAATACCTTCTTCTTTAAAAAAGTCCTCGAACTCTCCTAGCAAGTACTCTCCACCATGATTAGATCATGTTGTTTTGATTTATTTTTCAAATTGCTTTTCAATCAAGGCCTTATATTCTTTGAACTTTTTAAAGGTTTTAGACTTTTGATGCATTAGATAAACACCAAAAAGCGAGTGTCGTTAATGAAGTTTATGAAGTATTCATAACCTCTTTTTTCTTGGATATTCAATGGCCCACATACATTACTATGTATGAGTTCAAGGCGTTGAGTGTCTCGTTCATCTCTTGGTGAAAAAGGTATCCTCGTCATTTTGCCTTCAATACAGGATTCAAATGTGGTCAGTGAACTCACACTTAAAGATTGCAAAAGATCATCACATGTGGTTAGTGAACCCACACTTAAAGATTGCAAAAGATCATCCTTTCAAGTCTTTTAATCTTTTCTAGGCTAATATGTCAAGACGTAAGTGCATCAAATATATTAGATTGGTTGAGTCATAGTTCAACCTTTTACTATCCCAATGTGAATCAATATTCACTCCAGTTTAACAAATCATGGGTACTACAAGTTTTATGTGATACAATTTATTAATCATTCATTCAATAGTAATTAAGCATGCATTTATAAAAATACCAATATCTTTATCAATGAATTTTAGATCAAATTCTTCCAAACACTCGGAACATAATAAACATCATGCAAGATAATAAAATGTTTCTCAAAACATAATTTAAAAGTTCCCACTGATGCAGCCGATACTAGTGCTTCATTCCTCCAGTTGAAGCTGAACTCGTCCTCGTCAAGCCTTCTGATTTCCCTGAGCCCCTGTGGGGAGCAACATATGTGGTTAGTACTTACAGAGTCTAAAATCTAAGAAAAAGTAGAGTCATCTACATAACATGCCTCAGTAACCATTATTATACCTTTAGATCCTAACCCTTTGAGATACTCTATACAATTACGTTTCCAATAACCAGCAGCTCCACAGTGATGACACTTGTCTTTCGACTTGTTTACTCTCGCGGTGATCTTACCTTTGGAAACTCCCGGCTTCTGCATCTTCGCTTTCCTTGGAACCCTTTTATGTTTATTCTTAGAGCTAGAGGTGGAAGGCCTACTTTCAGTAAAGTTACCCTCTCCATATTTCCTTTTACCCTTCAGAAATGAGGTCTCAGCAGCTTGCAGCTCATTCATGAGCTCAGAAAGTGAGTAGTTCACATTCATCGAATAATTAAGCTTGAAGTTCTCAAAGGTACTAGGAAAAGCCTCTAGGATCATATCCACTTGAGTCTCGCCATCGACCTCAGCACCCATGATCTCCATCTCGTTCTCTGATAGGAGTTCCAGGTTCCATTTTGCAGTTCATGAAGTTATACACAGTTGTCTGTCTAGCTTGATGACCCTGATCAATGAACATTTTTGTGATGTTTAATATCATATCAACGACAGTCTTAAAGTTCTGATGCTGCTGTTGCAATACATTGCTCATAAATACCAAGATGTAACATCTGGCGACCTCATCAAAACGCAGCCAAGAAGCATAAACATCTTTTTCCTCTTGAGTCGATTTAGCAATAAGCTCAAGAGGACAAGGGGTAGTGACCACAAACTTGTGCTTTTCTACCATCAACACAATATCAAGATTTCGTTTCCAATCCAAATAATTTTCATCGTTAAATTTATTTGCATTAATAATAGTTGAGAGAGGGGATAGCGACATGATTACTGAAATGAATAAATAAAGTGGTGTAAATAAATGCTCAATTATTTAGGAAAGTATAATGCATGATGCAACTACTAAATATTTTAAAATCCATTTAAATTTTTTTTCCTCCATGATGTTATGATAAAATATGATAACTTGTCTCATCGAGAGATGAAGTCCAAACTATCTCCTATCATATCGAGACTCCTTTTGTTTGGTTAATGCTCAAATGTCTCCACATCTAGCTTAACCAATCATCATTGGTTTTGGTCACCTTGGCCCCATTGACTAGCCCTTATGGGGAGATTCTAATGTGCTTCAGTATAAGTGTTTAACCAATGCATCGACTCTTAAAGGTTGCTGTGGACTAACAATCCGTTTATGAGACAACCTTGCTCCACCACTCCTTTTAGAAGTCTTAGCTTTTGCAGCAACTCGATGGCTCAAAGGAACACGATTCCAAAGTTTCTCACATTCAAGTGAGGACCGTTATGGGCGGTTCTAATCCTTCCTCATGGCACGATCAAGTTTGCATTGGAGAGCTTGAGAATGTTTCAACGTAAACGAGCCTCCGATTTAGTTTTTGAATTTTTTTTTAGATTTTTTATTGTTTTTCAAAAAAACATAACTATATTCATTTGAAAAATGTGATGAAATTTATAAATTCTTTATTAATTTTAAATCCCAATTTAAAATCATAACCATTATAAATTTCACACTATAATTAGATAATAACAATTATCAATTAATCTACAATGATGAATGTACATGCTACATGGTAATGATGTGCGATTAAAATTAAATCATACATTTAAATTTAACCTCTCCATTGACCGATTTCTAATTACAACACATAAAAGAATAATAAATAAATTACAAATTAATTTAGGAACTAATCTCCATGGCATCTGCAATTTACTCATTCATCTCCATGCTGTCCCACAATTTTGTAACACTTTATAAAATATTAGTCCCATTTTTAAAAAAAAATTTCAATTTAAAAACTTTAATTTTCCAACATATTTTTACTTTGATAAACAAATTACCAAGTAATTACTAAATTGATTTATTTTTAAAACAATTTTAAAAAAAATTATAATTATACAAGTGTTGAAAAATTTACCAAATTAAATTAAAATTAAATAAGGGACTAAAATTGATTTTGAAATCATATTTCAAAATTTGAATTTCAAAAACCCTAGGTTTCCTAAAACCATGGGTTTCCAAAACTTTTAGGTTTCGTAATTCGAATAGAACTCTACCGTGCAAGGGACAACACTTGGCAGCAGCAGCAAGCGGTGAACAGTACCGCCGGTTAAATGTACTAACATGAACAGTACCGCGGTGAACAATACCAGCATGAACAATACCAACGTAAACAGTACAGCAGGTGAACAGTACTGGCGTGAACATTAGCATTTCTGACATCTTCTCGGTGACTGTCCGATGACTTCTCGGTGGCAGTTTCGAACGATTTTCGGCGATAATGTATCCACAACGAATTTAAAATTTACAACAATTGAAATAATTAAATTACATAATTTTCTTTGCCTCCAATTCAGCGTAAAAACACCTAGAGCCAATAGTTTAGGATCCAATCACAAAATGTATTCAAAATAATTTTGAATCTACCATACAAACATATGTCAATATCCATAAAATTCACAATACGTTCGTTTAATTATCTATGTGCATAATATAACACCTACGCTGTGATACCAATTGCTAGGATCGATCAGTTTTAAAAATAAAAGAAAATTAGATTTGAACCACGAACGGTTTGTGGGCGGAATATAAAAAAATTAATTTAACTTATTTAATGATATTAAATAATTTAAAATTAATTTTTAGTTTGATCATGCATATATGATATTAAAATGAATAGATTAAGAGTAAAAATATATTTTACCTTTACTTTGTATCAAAGAATTTCTGAATTGGTGGAACTCCCTCGAGCGTTTTTCGTGTTCTTCAAGCTTTAAGATCAAAATCATGAACTTGATCTTACACGAACGATTTCTGAATTAGTCAACAAACAACCACCCGTTAATTTCATAAATATATCTCAGAAGAATTTTACATAGGAATTTGAGTGTGGGCTCTCAAAATGATTGAAGAAGAAAATCAAATCTTCCCCTTTTAAGATTAATTTTGACGGCAACATTAGTGAGAGGAGAAAACATTTTTCTCCTTTTGTGTGTTGATAACAACAACTGTATCTAATACTCGTTATCTATTTGCAATCAAATTTCTATTAGATATTCATCAAAATGTAATTTTCAGTATTTACGAATATACCCATATATTATAAAATTTCCAAAATTTTCTCTAATTATCTATTATTGCCAAAAATTACATGATCTCCTAAAGTTTTAGTTGTATCAAAATTTATCAATCCAATTGATAAATATAATTGATCATTACCAATTAATTAATTTATTTTATTTAACTAATATCCAATAATTATCCAGTAATAAAGTAATAAATTCAATATAATAATTACACTTAACTAACTTAGGTGACATCATCTATCAGATATAGGTGTAGAAAATATGTTTTCGCACGAAAACACATTTTGGCCCGACTTAGTTCATTTTTCTATTCTTGTTCTTTAAGCTATTTCTGAGACCGAATGGACTCACATGAACAAAACTTAGGATTCAAATACCCGATAAATTTATCTCCATATATTTGTCACCTATTTAATCCTGACATCGTATGACTCCACTATAGGTTCAATGCCGAATCAACTCTCGATTCATGTACGCTACATTTTCTGTTGCTATAAACAAACTCTGTTTATTTTCATGGTCTACAAAATATTTTAACATAATACCCATCCAAGAATTATTGATTTTGTACATGAAATAACGGTTTCTCTAATCAATACCAGCAGTTTGGGGCCCAATAGGGGCATTTTGGGCCGATAGCGGATGTTATGGGCCTATAGCAGTGGTTTTGGGCAAATTATTGGCGGTTCCTGGCATTTATTTCCTTTATTTGGCGGTTTTGTATTTTTTTTTATGATTTTGTACATGAAATATTTTGGTGAACTCCTCCAAGAATTATTGATTTTGTACGTGAAATATTTTGGTGAATCTCTCCAAGAATTATTAATTTTGTACGTGAAATATTTTGGTAAACCCAATCCTGTATGTACATTTTTAAATAAGCTTCGATTTGATATCTTACGGGCCACGTGGTTCCACCCGAGTAAAAAATTATGTCCTCTGGAAGTTGACTTGCTCGCTCCAAACACATGTGTGTCTGGTATTTGGGGCCCAAACGCCAGACACACAGGCGATTGACCCCTATCACTGGGATATGAGCCAAACGCATGTTACCGTGGCGTTTGGGGCTCAAACGTGTCCAGTAGGCCCCAAATTCCAGTCATGGTAGGCGAATCGCCATGTACTGATGGCGTTTAGGTCCCCTTTGTGGCGTTTGATTTTTAACAATTTTCATACACACTTAGCTATATTCATAATTAGACATTTTCACATGTTTAACAATTTTTTTGCACTTAATCATTTTCAAAACTTAGTCATTTTCATAAATTTACTTATTTTCACACACTTAACCATTTTTACACACTTAGACATTTTCAAACACTAAGCCATTTCACGAACTTTCTTATTTTCACACACTTGGTTATTTTTTGTACATTTAACCATTTTCATATCATTCACCATTTTAAATTACTGGGTCATTTCATGTGCTTAGTTATTTTCACAACTTAACCTTTTTTGCAACTTAATCATTTAACATACTTGTTCATTTCTTTATTGCCAAATGCTAGTTTAATGGCTCCAATTGCTAAATGTTCACACACTTAGCAACTTTTACAATTTATCCAATTTCACACACTTAAATATTTGCATACACTTAATCATTTTCACAAATTTGGTCATTTCATACACTTAGACGTTTTCGCATACTTTATCATGGTCGATAAATTATATATTCACACACTTGGTCATTTTCACACATTTTCTGTCACTCAGCCATATTTTCATGCACTTAAGAATTTTCTCTACTTTGCCATTTTCATGTACGTGTTTTGATGGAACTCAACTATCCTAGGGCGAAGATTAATCCCAGCATCAATGCTGGGAAAAAAATTCCTAGCATTGAAGAGTGGTCCATAAAATACACTAACAAGGCATAATAAAAGAAATTCCATGTGCACCTCATTAGTGTATACGCATCTTAGGCCATACATGGCAACCATAATGCTAAGGCGGGTAAGAAATATGCCTAATATGTGTCATTTAGCCAATACCTCTTAGTGAGGGTCATGAATTAAAGCCATTGCGAGCCTGCCCCATAGTGGGAAATGGAGCAACCTATGACTCCCTAAGTGGCGTTTGGGTCGAGGCTACACTATGGCTATGAAGTTAAGATGTGTCATTTAGCCAATACCTCTTAGTGAGGGTCATGAATTAAAGCCATTGCGAGCCTGCCCCATAGTGGGAAAGGGAGTAACCTATGACTCCCTAAGTGGCGTTTGGGTCGAGGCTACACTATGGCAAAGGTAAAATCTCACCATCGTCATAGCCATAGTGTAGCCTCAACCTAGCTTACTAAGCCATTACTTTCATATCTTTCTATGCCTATGTGAGTGTACCTCTCAATCCTTGCCACTAACTTGGTATGACTTCATGATGACATCATGGGTGACTATCCATCTACGTTATCCCCTTGTGCAAGCTCAATACATAGTTGTATTGGCTTGTACATGTTATCCATCATTACTACAAAAAGACCGGTTAGATGATGGATAAAACTTGTCATTATAACCTTATATTGACTGTTGACTGACTGGTATCTATCGGGTTGACCGACTATTATCTACCGGGTTATCATCTTTAGTCATTTAAAAAAATGTCATTATAATGGGGTACAATGGAGGGGAATCCCCGTCATCGTAGGTACCATAAAAAGTAGATAGATGACGGGGTTGTCATCGTAGGTACCGCGAACAGTAAATAGATGACGGAGAATCCCTGTCATCTTAGTCACAGCAAAAAGAATATAGATGACGGGTAAAACCCGTCATCTAAAGTTGCTCCACGTAGATTTTATATGACGGAGAATCCCCATCATCTTAGTTACCTCTAAAAGAACATAGATGATGGAGAATCCCCGTCATTATAGGGTCAATTTATTTTAAAAAAAATTGTCATTGACAGGCAAAAATGCCTTTCAATGATAGTGGGTTCACCAGCCTAATGGGAATCATCTATCCAACAACTCATCCATAACCAAATATATTTTAAACTACTTTAGATAAAAATTAATTGTCATCCCAAAAGTTGTATAAATATCGAGAAAAAATAAGTCTATCAAATGAAAGAATATCTTAGCAATGGAATTCTCTAAAGTAATGACCTATTCGTAAATAAATAAATTGACATCCATGTAAATGAACAGAGACTTAGACCATCCAATGGAATTCTTTAAAACTTACATGTACCTCTCAAGCTTCAGAGTTCCTTGTAGAAGTACTCCACCCGTCATATACTGCAAAACATAAAATCAGATTTAATATGCAATACACTAAACTATTATATAATTGAGAGAGTTAGAGAAATTAATTCACATGACATCGCTATGAAAATTCATTCATAAACTAGCAAAACAGTAGAAACCTTGAGGAAATGTCCTTGAACTACACCTATTTTTCTTTGAGAGGGAAATGAAAACTTGCCTTAATAATGGTGTTAGGGCCATTCACGTCCTCAAAACGAATAGCATAACCAACTTTATCACTTAGAGCACACTCCATCTCTTCACTAACTCTTTTTGCAACACTCGTTGCCACACGCATGCATTTGGGTACGCCCACTATATCATTGGTGGTGTAACCATCTTCATGTAGGTACTAAAAATAAAACCCACATGCCACTTTAGTCAATAAGTAAAGTAACTCCACAGTAAGATTTTTATTTCTAAACTTTATTTCTCTTTTTTTGGGGGGGGGGGNGGGGTAATGCTAATGAAGATGTTAAATGGTTAAAGAACCTGAGTAGTCTTCCCTAAGCCAGTTTCTCCAACCACCACCATAACATGATTTTCACGAATTGGAGGTCAAAGAGAATTAGAACAAATCTAAACCCAGTAATGGATATCTAATAGGCATATCTCATGGATATGTAGTGTTTAGAGGATCACATTTCATCTGCCTTTTACAAATTTGAAATGTGATATGATGAGCTTTTTAAATTATGAGCTAGATGAAACCTCCTCAATAATATAGAAAGATCTATAATTCAAAATAATATTTCAAAATTGGGCAATTATGAGTTTGCTTGCTCATCTATAATTTGAAAAATGTTGAATGAGATTTTGTAAGCAAACCAACTTAGTTTATGTATGTACATGTCTTGAAAACAAGAACCAAAACACAAACTAAAACTAAAAATACAGAACCAAAACACAAGAACCAACATAATCTAAATGAATTGAACACAACTAATTTGAGCTAACCTAGTTCACTTACTTGGCTACTACATTCTTGTTTCCACTTACTTCTAGAAGTAGGCATGAAAGTTAGCATGCATGGATACCATCAATTCTTTATTTCCTACATTTCAAAGAAGCTTGATTTTGTAACTGAAATTCACAAACTGCATCGAGAATTTCTGCAAAAAAATTTCTTTTCCTCATCTCAGTCTGCTTCTTCTCCTTCACTTCTAACCTCGAAAATAATTGTTACGTTGAAGCCTGCAATTATTGAGAGAGAGAAAGAGAGAGAGAGAGATAGAGGTTCACCCTTCTACTATAAAAGGCTATACTACATACTACATAGAGATGAAATTCCAAGCAAAGTATGTCTTAGCAACTAGAACAACTATGACATAGCAGAAAAATTAAAAGCAAAATGAAAAACAAAATTACCCTCCGTTAGTAGCTAGGAACACTAATTGACCATCATTTGCAGGCTTTTTGCTACCTTACAGGAGCTTCCAGGAAAAAACCACCCTTCGATGTAATTGTGTGCATGCTGCAAATGTGTGGTACAAAGATTAGCTTGACAAGTGCCTTACCAACCATGCAACAGTAATCATAGTTCACATAAAAACAATTCACCAAGAGTTAGGTAGCACCAGTTGTTAGTTCCAAAATCATGGATAAGGTAATTCCTATGTATTTGAAATCTAACTAGAGAATTTAGTTGATGGCTCATTTGTCCTTACTCAAATTTTAGAGATCAGGATGAACAAATTTATCCTTGACTAAGCAAATAGAAACATCTCTCACCAAGTAGTGTAAATAAAAAAATATGTCCTAAGCTGATTTTTCCATTAGGTGTGGGATGAAAAACTGCATTGCACATTGATAGGAGACAGAGCCAGATTCAAACACTTGAAAGAAGAAAAAAGAACGAAAGAACACTTAAAGCAAAAAAAAAAATCCATGCCTAGAGAATGTAACAAGCCATTCATCATAATCTTTGAACACTCTACGAGAATGGTTAATGTCAGTGAATGATTTCTTTCTGTGAATTAGCAAAATGCTTTTAAGAGATCAAGAAGTTAGAACACAGTGCATAAAAGCACAAATTATGTTTGAAAATATATGCCTTACTCTCTACTTACTAACTATGTTCAACCAAACCGAGCTAAAGTTGCACAATCTGCAATTAAAATATATCAGCGCACTGGATCCCATTGCAATCCTCTAACTTGTTGTACTACACACCTAATTTCAGAAACTCAACTCAGAAACCTCATTTCATCTTCCTCACAAACTTGCCCATACTGTCTAGTTTAAAAGCATAACAAAACTTCATAGATGAGACTTAAGCCCATAAGGTACTCCAAAATTTTCTCAAGTACCAAACGTTGTATTACAAGCCGATAAAAACAATCCAAAAAATAACATAATCAAACATCATATACTTTATCCGAGACCGAAAATCAAGATTTTCAGGGAAAATTTGCAAAATGGAAAAGATGCACAAAATTCCTTTTTCTGGCAATCAATTAGTAAGTAAAACAAAAAAGATAATTTCGGAGGGAACATAATAGACCTAGATCACCACCGCGCTTGGCGAAGCTGTAGTCGGATAAGCAAAAGGCAAGATCCTCGAACTTAGCCTTTCCAGAAATGATATCCTCTAAAAAATCCTTAAGCTGAGAGACGACATCATCACAGGTGTTATTCTTGATGACTCGGCCTTGGGGATCCTTCCAAGAGGTTGGTCGTCTAAAGCCCTGTTGCATTATAATTAGGTGCGATGCTCGAACCTGATTGGTTTTCATCGACGAGGACATTTTGCTCTTCTTTTCGTTATGCTTTTCCTTCACCATTCAATCTCTTGACGAGATTGAAGAAGCTGATTTCTTTTGGTTACGATGAAAGAGAGAGAACTTCTTGGTGGTGAGATGTTATGATTTACATTTAGGCGTCACTCTCCTCTAAGATCTACCGCATGCATCAATGGATTGAATATGCGTGAGCTATTATAGATCTGGACAGAATGAAGGTGTGCGTTGGGAGAGGAGCTCTAAAACTATCGCCATTGAAGTGATAGAATGGAGCTTCTCTGGACTAGATCTAGACAAAATGAAGATATGGGAGGAGGTATGAACTTATCGTCGTCGAAGTGTAGGCGTCGAGCTCAAGCTATTCTGAAGAAATGAAGAAAGGAATGAGAAAGGAATGAGAAAGGGAAAAAGACTATCTAGGATTCGAGGTTGAGGGTCTGCGCTCGTGAAGGACAGAAGAAGGAGAAAAAGGGATTCTCAAATTATGCTAACTTCATATCTGAATCGAAGTTGTTAGGGCATTTGTGCGAAATTCTAGTTTCGATTGAGAGAGGGAGAGGGAGAGGGAGAGAGAGTAACCTGAGATAGTCGTCGAGAAGACAAAAATGACAAAGTAAAAGTAAAATTAGGTTTAGATTGATTATATAGTGTGGAATTTTCATAAATAAAATGAACTTTGTGGTAAATAGTAAATTTTTTTACATCAGAAAACAATGACAAGCTTTTTTTTCCACTGTCATAATAAGAAATTATATTGACAGCCCAAAAGTTAGCTGTCATAGTAGAGAACACACTTATGACGGCTTATTTTTGAGCTGTCTTCTTACCCAAATTATCCCCACCCTACACAATTTTTTCTTTGACAGATTTTAAAGAGCTATCATTGTATCAAAGATGTGGCGGTCATCTAAAACTAAAATTGTAGTAGTGCATGCTACATTTTAGCAATATTTGATTAAATGATCCTGACTGAGAGTCAATTCCTCAATTAAGCACCTTGCCAAGGCGATGCTTCCAATTGCGGTTAGTAGTTCTAGTCTCAAATCAAAGCCGCCATCATGACATTGATGAATTATCATAATGATGTGTCTGAATGCAACTTGTGCTAGCGTGCTCCCAAGCGTGTCAGCCGTTTTCTAAAAGAAAAGTAAAATGTGTGGCCTCGCATTTTCTTGGGTTATCAATGTATCATTTGTTAGAAGTGTCTCTTCGTCTCCGAGCACGACAAATTTTCATGGCTTTGTTGTTTGGAACTCCCACTAACTAACTTGCCCACCGAGTACATAAAGGACCTTGCTTATATTTTTTATTTCTCACGTCCCTTGGGACTCCTTGCGTTTCAAACTCCATTTTCTAAAAAAACTTTGTTTTCCTTCGTGTTCTCTAATCGATTGCATTAATGGTTTTGTCTTCCGTAATTATTTTCAAGACAAAGAATGGGTTATTACCCCCACCCCCTTCCTCGTCCTTATGTGGAGGATAATGTCGATTCCCTTATTGCCAGGGCTATAAGAGATTGATGGCTTTATGCTTCGGCTAAAGAGTCTGTCTTATTGGAGGTAGAGAGATCATGGACAAATTGGATTAAGCATGCATGCCCTTCGTAACATTTGTGAGGCATGCACCATCCTTTATTTCCATTTGGCCAGTCATAACACTCCATCTAGGGGATGACTCAAGTGGGTGGACTACATATTAAGCGACACAGAGTAGATGATGCAGGCATTTACAACGCCCTTGTGACCTTTACCAAACTTCACATCATGAAAGACACCTTCATGATGAGGACTTTGTTTAAATTATGGAGTAAGCAAACTCACGCCTTTATAGCTTCGTGGGTAGAATTCAATCCTACCCTAGATGACTTAGTGGCACAGTTGATATTGCCTTTATATGTTACTATACACGTAATGGCGGCTAGCGAAAGAAGTTGAAGCACAACTTGTAATCTAGCTTGCCAAGGCTTTAATTGAATATGACAAGAGCCAGATACTAGGGAAGCAAATGCTAAATGTGCCAATTTTTCCAGTTGGATGAAACATATTTACTTTAACATAGACATCTTCAAAGAAGGTGAAGAAGTTCCTTCTAAGGCATTTGATCCTAAATATGGTGGTGATAGGTCCATAGAGTTTGCAGCTTTCATTGCTTTTTAGCTATGCTGACTGTGTTTGAGAACCATGCCCTACGTTCAACAAAATGTTTAATTTGGTAAGTTCTCTCGAGAATTTTAGTTTTCCTGTTATATATTGAAATTCATGTTTGAAGTACCATAGGAAATCATACTAACAGTTTTAAAATCTGAGCATAGTTCCCTTTGGAAAACTGTTTTTTGACAACGTGTAAAACTTATCGTTTCTCTAATCAAACAGAATCGTTTTAGTCTAAAACATTTTCAGGATATCCTCAACATTTCAATATGTTACTGTAAAATTTTGGAGGAAAAAGAGTTCCATGTATTTTTCTAAAAATATTAGAAATTTTTATTCGAGTATAGTAGTAAATAGAACTGATGGTCTTTGAGTTTAAGGTTATTTTAGTATCAAGATTGAGTCATTTTATGAAAATTTTACTGTAACATTTTGATTATGTTCATGTTAGCACTATAAATTTTCATTTTAATGAGTTTTTAGTACTGTAACACTCATCCAAAGATTACTATTTTGATAAAAAATAGTTTTATGTATCTGTCAATTTTCCATCTTCTGACATTCTAAACGTACACTATTAGAATACTACAAAAGTTTATAGAAGTAACTCTGAGGTATCCCTAGCATAGTTGAGTAAATATTTAATATTCCTATGAACTCATAGAAAAACATATTATGATTTTATTCACGTACTCACCATTCTTCTATGTTCTGCCTTAACCTTTAGGAAATATCTCTGTTTGTCTTATTATTCGGGACATGTCTCTATTTGCCTTATTCTTCAGAAGAAGATATCCATATATGCTATGGTTAGACTTGTTAAAGAGTCTCATTTTCTGATTCCACATTCTCAGAGGTATGGAGTGGTACACATGAAGAAGGTCACACGTACATACCTCAAAAGCTAACAATTACATATGAGTAATCTCTGTTATGTTATGTGTGTGGTCGCAAGCTCTAATGTGATTGGGGTGGTGAATTGAATTCTGTAAGAAGTATTTGAAAGTTCTAAGAGAATAATATGTCACTACAAGAAAAGTCATCTTTAACGATGAAACTTTTGGCGACAAAACATTTTTTGTTGCCAAAAGATGCTTTTAGCGACAAAATTATAATTTGGCGGCCCAAAGTCATTGTGTTATCAACAAATTTAAATTACCGTTGGTAAAATTATATTTTTTAGGTCTTTTATTGACGAAAGAAAATTTTGTCGGGAAAGTATGCGGTTTTAGTGATGGATTTTTTTCATCACTAAAATTTGTTTTACCTTGTTAAAACGACATAGTTTTTAACAAGGTATCTAGCTCATAAACAAAAAGGAAAGAGGAAACAAAACCCTCTCATTCCCACAGCTTCTCACCCCGCGACAGAGCCGTTCCTCCTCCCCCATGCGACAGAGAGCCGTTCCTCCTCCCTCGTGTGATTATCATTGAGCTCTCCGTCGCATCCATCCGTGTAGGTAAGCGAACCTATTTTCTCTCACTCACTTGGTGCTGCTTTGTTTGTCACCAAGCTCTACATTTTTTTCTCTTATCTGCCAAGGACCTTCATTTCTATGTTCTATAATGCTAGGCGTACGTAATTGTGTGTATTGTTGTGGGAAATAGCTGTTGTTCTGGAAAGGGATATAGATGAAGTACATCTATATTACTATTTTGTTGAATCTGAGAAAGACCCACTTGATGATTATCTTATGCTTTGGTCAACTGATTGACCCTAGTTATTCTGCGTTCTTTGCTCTTGCTTAAGAAATTGATACTTATTTCATTTTCTTATGAAAGTCCATCAATTTGCTGACTTGCAGGGAACCTAAGTTCATGTGGAAGGCCTGTGATAGGTTCACGGGTGAAGTCCTAATGTAGGATTAGTTTGGCATGTCTTATAGTTCTACTTGATATGTATTTTAGGTGTTGACTATATTTGAAAGTTGATTTTCAATGAATTTGAAAGGTTCTAAAAATTTGTTCTTTATCTATGTTATTAACTTTATTCATATCTACTTATTTAGTCTATATTGAAACCAAAAGGCCAAAATGAAATCTTTCACAAACTATTTTTTTCTCTTTCTCTTATCCTTTTAGAGATTCAAACATAGTTTTAAGGTGTGTTTGTGAGTATTTTCATCTAAAAACATTTTCATTCAATTAAATTATCACTAACTTAGTCAAAGTTTACTTTATATATATTTTTGTTTGAAGCACTTATATATATTTTGAACAATGTATTGGTTTATGTTTTACAAATATTTTATAAAACACTTGAATATTTTTTTCTTTGATAAGTGCTTTCGTACTATCAAAAGACATGTCAAACTAAAATATTTATAATATATAAATGGATGTAAGTTAAAATACTATTTTTTATTGCATGCAAATTCTGTTAAGTACTCCCAAATTAGTCTTAATGATTTACATGATTTTAGTTGTTAATGCACCATCTAAATCACTGTTGAAATTAGATTTTACGTGAATACATAAATTTCTTAAAGAAAGGAATGCTTTTCCCATTGGTCAAAAGGATAAACTAGAAGGGCTTCTAGGACACTGAGTTGGTGGGATTGATAAATATGCGAAGCAGGGACCATTTGCCCTCTTGGTGGTGAAATAAGTACAAAAAATGGTTTTCAAATTAGCAAATGAAAGATTAATTTTTATCTTTTTTCTTGGAGTGAGGTAGAGGACATTTGGTTGGTCACAATAATATTAGATTTGGTGAAGTTAATGCTTAAGGGCCCATAACATCCCTAAAGCAACAACTGAATCTCTATTGTTTCATAGCAAAGCTAATACACCAGCATCATACACCCATCATGATCTTTTCTTTTTATTCGCCTTTTTATTTTTTATATAAACTAATTTACCTCCTCTATAGTTTGATGTATTATTTTATCATTATTATGTCCTTTTCCATCAAGGGTGAGTGTTTTTGAACAAGTATAAAGCAATTGACTGGAGTTTAATAATAAAACTATAAACTAATGTTAACATAGCTATACCATGAGTTAGTAAGATGACATCATAAGTGTACTGAGAAATATAAAGAATACAAATTTATCATAATTTAGAAGCTATAATTAATATTTTACATCTTACATACGTTGTCTGACTCATATAGATGCCTAGCTTCTGTGGTATACAAAACATTGCTTATAAAAGGTTGTGTTCTTGGTCCAATCACTGTGAAGAAAGAAAAGTAGGAATGGTGCCCAAGGGGGCTCTTAGATAGAACTTGAAATCCATAGTGTATTATAGTTCCACATCCTTATAGCCCATCATACAAGCCATCAAGATGTATTAAATGGGCTCACACTACTATAATTTTGGTTTTAGATGAGAACCACATCTATGAGACAATGACAACCTTCTAAAATCTGTCAAAAGAAAATGGTGAAGGATGGGGTAATTTGGGTAAGATAACAACTCAAAAATTAGCTGTCATCAATGTGTTATCTATTTTGACAGCTAATGTTTGAGCTATCATTATAACTTCTTATAATGACAGTGAAAAATAACATGTCATTGTTTGATGGTGTAAAAAAAATTACTAATTACCTCAAAATTCATTTTATTTATGAAAATATCATCCTATATAACCAATCTAACCCTAATATTACTTTTACTATGTTTTATTTTTCTTTGGACAGGGTAGTGGCTATCAGATCTAGGACGAGGAAGAGAGAGGAGAGAACCAAAACAACCAGATTAGCTTCCGACTCCATTACTAAATCTTCTATGATAACGAGATCTGGCTCTCAAAATTTGAACAAAGATAAAAATAGAGAAGCTTTGAGAACGTCTCAGATCTGGGATAAGGGAGAGAGAGGAGATAGGAAACATATGATATCTGAGATGAGGGAGAGATGAGAAAGGCAGAGATGATTCTTCGAGAACCAGATCTGAAATGAGGGAGAGACGAGAATGGCAGAGAAGCTTCGAGAAACAAAAAGTTATGTCATGAGAGAGAGAGAAAGAGCTGTGAGAGATAGAGAACTTAGAGAGAGAGGTGGATTTAAGAGAGAGAGAGATAGAAAGCTTTGAGAGAGAGATCTACGAGAGACAGAGAGGCTCGAGGGTCTGTCGAGGGTTTGTGAAGGAGGTGGAGGTCGATGGTCTGTCATCTTTGAAGGATTTGAAGGTCAAGGGTCTATCATCGGTGAAGGAGGTCGAGGTCGAGGGTCTGTTATCTTTGAAGGATCTGAAGGTCGAGGTCTATCATCGGTGAAGGAGGTAGAGGTTGAGGGTCTATCGTCAGTGCAAAAAGCCTATTTCTTTCTTTCTTTACTTTTCATTAATAGTTATATATACATGCAACAGTAGCCACTAGTCACTAGCCTCACAGATGTTTCATCATCTCCTTGTGTCTGTTCTGTTGTTTTGTTTTTACAGATTGGAAAATTGCAAGAAGGATTAAATCCCCCCTTCATGGAACATGTTTCATTTTCAAGGCTCCCATGTTGGTCTTGTTATTAAGACGGGCCTTATCACTAGCATAATTTCTCTCACTGTACGTTTCCCATTTCTCTCTGCTCTGATTATATGTTTTTCCTCCTTTTCCCCCTGGACTCAAATATTTGATGCCCATTGCTCACCATGAACATTCTTGAAATTGACGAAGTCTTTTCAATTTCATAAATTTAGTTAAAGAAATTAGGAATTGATATATCTCTTATATAATTAGAATGCATTTAACATTAAATTAAGATTGAATTGCTTACGTACTTAAATATGTGTGGACTTGGGTTTATCTGGTTCTGTAATATAGATTAAGATCTACCTAAAGAAAATGGTTGATTAAGATCTACCTTGTAATTATATTTTGATATATTGGTATCTGAAGTAAATTGTGCCCATGTAAATTTAGTATCATTTTGAAGATACTAAATTATGAATAGTTTATGAGAGTGATTTATGAGTTTTGTAATGAAAGAGGAAATAGAGATTATAAATAATTTTTTATGGACATTTATTAATGACAAGCAGAATGTATGGTTAAAG
Source organism: Datisca glomerata (assembly GCA_003255025.1). Classification (NCBI taxonomy): domain Eukaryota; kingdom Viridiplantae; phylum Streptophyta; class Magnoliopsida; order Cucurbitales; family Datiscaceae; genus Datisca; species Datisca glomerata. Next base: position 2,251,032 of record QANY01008715.1, read on the forward strand.
TAATGAAAAAGTTGTCATGGAAAGATTTTTTTTGCCTTTCCATGATAGTATTTTTAAAAATATTTTGGACATTAGATGACGTGGATTTCTCGCCATCTAATTACTTTTAGCGACACCTATGATGACAGATAATCCCCATCATCTAATTACTTTTCATGACACCATATTATGAAGGCTTTTGTTGAAAATGAGTAAAGATGACAGGCCGATAGAAGACATGCGGTCAATCGTCATTATACGATTATAATGACGGGTTTTCACTATCATCTAAGGCCAAAATTATACTAGTGTTAGACTCTCGACCAATCTAATTTCTCCCTTTTTATGATACACTTTCGTGGACCAAGTATAGTAGTTATTAATTGTTTAGGTAAATATGGTTGGACAGAATGACACTTGAAAAAGAAATTTTTTTATTCCTAATGTGAGAGAATTACAATAATAGCAACGCAAGACATACCTCACACTTAGACACACCAACAGTGACACCTCACTTATACATACTATCACTCTACTCACACACACAACATCTCAAACATACAATTACTAATCACACATTTTGTTTGCCTCTTTTTGCTCCACGCACACATTAGGAGCATGGCTCATATTTATAGCCTTCTTAAGTTGGCAATTCCACCGACTCTAATAAGTCTAGAAGCTTCATTATTTTTACATGTGTTGGAAACTTGCAATTGTAGAAAATCCTAGAGAAATGTTTATAGAGAAGTTTTTACTAGAGAGGTGTTGACCTTTCTCAAAACTCGCCTACTCAAATAGTTAATGACCCCATGTGTTTCTTTCTGTTTATCAATATTTAAGCTGCTGTTGTGTTAGATTAGAGTTTTCTTATAGGGAAATTGTATCAAATTGCTATCATAATGTTTGGTTACTTGGATTGTATCAATAATGGATTGTTTTCCTATTTACAAAAGGTAATTTAATATTTTTATTATGTCATTAAAACTTTTTTATATGGATACTCTATTTTCTTCTCTGAATATACAGAATTTGTCACCCCCCTCAACACCTAATTGGGTGAATTTCATGGATGAAACATAGATTGAAATATGAAAAATTGGGTGTTTCTCTCTGTATATCAATATTTGGGTTGTTGTTATGTTAGATTAAGGTTTTCTTGCAAGGAAATCGTATCGAATTGGTATCACAATATTTGGTTACTTGGATTGTATCAATAATTAAGGGATTTTTTCCTGTTCAGAAAAGGTAATTTAATATTTTGATTATGTCATAAGAACTTTTTTATATGGATATTGCTTCTGATATGTGTTCCCTTATTCTAATATGAGAATTGTGTAGTGTTATTAATTTGAAAATATTTTCTCCTGATGAAGAAATATTACTTCGAATTGTGTAGTGATAGACCTTCCTTGTTGATTTTTTTTTCCTGAAGAAATCTTTAGACTGAAACTCATCTCTCTCTTTATCTTTATTCACTTTTAGTAGTTATTATTTTCATTTGAAATCATCTCTGAAAGTTGTTTGCACTACTGATTGCACATAATTGTGGGATTTTTTTCAATTGCACCTAATAGAGTTAGAAAGAGTATGTTTGATCATTTTTGGTGTGTTATTGGGATCAATTTCCTTTATATTGTATCTCCCTCACACACACGTGGTAAGTTGAGTTTTTTTGGTAGTGAAGAATGATGATGCTTTCCATTATTTTAAACACAATCTTCCAATGGGTTTTTGTAGTAATAAGTCATGATAGATAGATAATAAACAAAATTTACATACCGTAATTATCAAATCAGAAGTCCTCCAAATTACTGTTCACTATGCATTATGTGTTATTTCTTACCGTGTTTTAAGTGCTCAGTGCCTTGTTATACATTTACTTGACATTGGATTTTTTATTTGCCTTAACTATGCTTAGCTAGAAGTCATGGATGATAAGAGTTTTTAATTAATGGATGGGCAGGAAGAAAATGGAAGGAGTTGGAAATTGGGCTTTTCATATTTTTGTCATACTTGTTATGGGTCTTTCTTTTCTCTTTCGATACTTTACAGTTTTTCCAAGTTTACACAATGTATAAATATAGTTAACAACTATTTTACAGGAGCACATGTGTTGGTTATAGGATGAGCCTGTCGTTGAGGGTACCCAACCTCGCACTGATGAAGAAATAGCAGAAGATGCCCTTTGGAGAAATATGGGTCTTGGACATGGAGCACCACCTATATCGTCATTCTCAAAGCATTCAAAAAGCAAGGAGAAAATTTTACAAGTGAAATTGTCCATCATTCAGAGCACACTAGGCAACTTATTGGAATGAGCTCTTAGTAACGGTTTTTTATGACAAATATATTTTTAGTGACCAAAAGCATATTCTTCGACAACGAGGAAATTTTTGTTGCAAATACTTTTAACGACGAAAATAATATTCGTCACCCTAGACAAGAGAGACAAATAAGATTCAGTGTCAAATAAAATAAATTCATCGTCAACACTTTTTTATGACAAATATATTTTTTGTCACCATGAACAACAACGAAAAAAAACTTCTGTCGACAGACCTACAACGACGAACTAATCTTTTGTCGCTAAAAGTTTTACCGATGAAATATGAAATTTGTCGAGACCTACAATGACGAAAAAATCTTTTGTCGCTAAACATTTTACCAATAAAATATGAAATTCGTAGAGAAAGGCTACCGCCATGCACTTTAGCGACGACCCTCGCGACGAAATTGTTTTCATCGGGTAAACTTTTATCGACTAAATTTTATACTTTTAGCGACGAAAAATTTCATCGCAAATCATATTTCTTGTAGTGTGTATTGTATGTGATTATAATTGTAGTAATGTTATATAAGTAAAGTTTTGCGTACACAATATATTTTTATATTCACTCCATTTAATTTAAAGCTTTCAGATGAAGAGGGTACATTCGATGGTTGGAATGAGGTTTAGAGCTCTTGCGCAATACAAGAGTCAATATGTTTTCTAAGAAAATATTAGAGTTTAATTATTTGTCTTGAATTTTATCATTTAAGCTTTTAATGGTTTATTGATTATTTAATAGTTTAATTTCGAATTGAAGTTGAACAAATACTTTTAAATGATTTCAATAGAATAAAGTTATATTTAGTTATTATTTGCAGTTTTTTGGGATGTGACATTGGGTGTAATTTAATAGGAAATTTTACGGAATATTTTAGGGGGTGACATTTTAAGAAATGTCAGTTTTTAAAAGTTTTAAGTAGATAACAGATTTTTATAATGTCAATAATTATAGATCAAAATGACTCTAATTTAATTATGATGTGTTTGGCAGATTTTTCTAGAAAATAAATGGTGTATAGTTGGTATACCAATATGGAAGATGCTTAAATTGAGGAAATAATTATCGTTCATAATTTTTAAATTTTGATTAATTATAGGAAATCAATTAATACTGAAAATCAATAAAAAAAATTTGAATTTTAAAAATAGTTAGAAACCGCTAAAAAATTCTATTTTTTTTGGGTCAATCAACAATTTATCATTGATTGACTGATCAATTCATTCGTCTCAATTATTATCGGGGTGTTTGAAACATTTCAGGTCAATCAATGAAATAATCATTCCATTCGTCGAATATCATTGATTGATTGATCAATCCATTCATCCCAATCTATTATAAAGGTGAATGGATTGATCATCCCATTGATTGGCCCGAAGTTTTTGAGTCAATCAATGATATAATATTGATTGACTGATCAATCCATTAATCACAATCTATTATTGGGGTAAATGAATTGATTATCTCATTGATCAACAACTAATTAATTGACTCATTCGATTGTCTTAATATATTCTATAATCGGCATTAGCTATAAAGAAGAAAAGAATTAAAATCCTTAATTATATTGATATAATTAATAAAAAAATAAAATAAAATTTGAAAATCAGTAAATTTCGACATTAGCTATAAATAAGAAAAGAATTAACATTGTTAATTAAATGTCGATGTGTAATAAAAATTAAAATAAAATCAGATTTAAAAATCTATAAAATTAGAGTCAATATAGTCTATTTAAATATCAACCAATCAAATATTGATGACATGACAAAACAACTTATATATTTATAAATGAGTTTCAAAACCTGTTTATTTATGAGATTACAATTACAATGCATTGGTTCACACGAGGGATAGAGGGAAAGCCCATGTTCAAGAAAAGGTAACAACGCCTCAGTCCTTTTCCAAAAACCAAGACACGCTCACTGGACATTTGACCCACGCTCACGCGAGGCACCATTCTTCAAAACATTGTTAGTGTTCTCAACTATTATGTGTTAAGTTACTAATCCACCTCTTGGAGATGAAAGTTGCAAGCTGTGATATGCAGCCTCGGAATTCTCAGTGGCTCCCCACTTCGCCTAGACCAGAGTACTCCTGCTGCGTCTCCCCCCATTACTCATGGCGTTCAAAGGGAAAACGTTTTGTCTTCTAAGGAGGAATTTCAAGAAAATGCCTCAATAGCAGAAGATCCCATAGCGAGAGGGCTGAGGACGTAAGTGCCCAAGATGAAGAAAATGCTTTTGCGGAGCTAGTAGCTGCTTTTTACTTTCTCAATAATATTGATGCGATGACGCAAAGTTTAAACATATGCCTTTAAATTTTTTTAGGATACAAACAAGGTCTCAATTGCTGATGGCGATAGAGATGTTCCCGCCATGGCTACCTGTGTAAGGCTGTAAGCATCAATACTGAATCTGAACTTCCTCTCGTCAGAGAGAACTCAGACGCTAATGTTCTTTCCTTGCCAGCAAGTTATTAGAGGTAATTTTGATATCTCGGTTTTGACTGTTGGATTCTTAATTCAACATTGAATTTATTTGTAAAATAATTATGTGTTACAGATTATCAAATAAAGTTAAACCCAAATAAAAGTGATCTACTAAGGTTTGGATAATTGAGATCTTAATGTATCTCATAGATTGTGAACCTTTTATTGTGTAGAGACTTAAGATAATTTCTATTTTTATGATGAGCTAAAATAGAAATACTAAAAGATAAATTATTATCTATAAGTGGTTGTGGTCTCCATGTCACACGATAAGGTGGAAACCATTATATTTTCCCTAATATCTCATCTTTAGAGAGAAAACTGAGATACTTTATCAAATGAGACTCTCAAATAGATAATCGTGTATATCTGAAAGGCCAACCACTCGGCTCTAAACATCAATCTATCGTCATGGATTCAGGTACGCTTCCGCTCTATAATTGTTTTGATTCTTGATGTGTTCAATATGAGATCTTGAGTTTCATTTAGATACGGTTTACACCGAAATTATTTTGAATTTAACAATTGGTATCAGAGCAACTCATGTTGAATCATTGAGAATCGATTTATTAAGTTCTAGATTCATGATTATATGTGTTTTTGTGTTTATGTTTCGGTATCCTTGAATTTAATATTTGTTTGACAATGTATTAGATTTGAGAACAATTTTTTGGTATTTTTTGTTTGTTTTTGGAACAACCGGAAGACAGTCTCACCGTCTCCGGTGAAAGTTGATCGATGTGGCAGTTTGGTCGTGCTGGCAAGGAGAAGCCGCAGCTATCTGGAACAATCGCGACCTTGGCCGTGACTGTAGGCAAGTGTCGCGGCTCTGGCCACGCCTGCAATGAATGCCGCGGCTTTGGCCGCGTCTGTCTGCCGAAGTCGCGGCCATGGCCGCTAGTCACTCAAGGTGAAAACCCTAGGGTTTTCACACTAGGGTTGGACACGGGTCGGGTTGATCCCCGACCTGTGAATAGTAAAAAAAATTGCTAAGGATTAATTTTATGAATCAATTTTTTAATTCTTGATTAATTTTATGAATCAATTTTTTGGGATTATCAAATAGATTATTTTGATTATTTTCAGTTTATTTTTTGTTAAAATATTTCAAAATAATTTTAAAATATCGTAAAATTAATTGTTTATCAATTCGGAACAATTTTAAACTTGAACATTAGTATGTTATATATATTTTAAGATAAATTAGGTGAAGCAATATGCCGTCAAAGTGACATCTCTTGTGGAAATTAGTTTTATCTTGAAATATAAAAAGGTTATGTGTGCGTGTAACTTATGTAAATATTTATCGGCTCAAAAGAAGATAATTATTTGACAAAATTACATGTGCTTCTATGGTAATAAATACGTGATGATTATTCGGTTTTTTTACATATGAACAATAAATCGGCCCGGATGAAGATTTCTTGTTTGACATGTTATTTATCATCAGTGTTTGATTACTACACCAAGACATCACTTAGTCATAATATTAATGGAGTGCCGGTGTCTTGAGATGGGTTATTTGTTACTATTGTTTGAATTATTATTGTTATTCAGAATTTATGTGACCTTATTTTTATTTATTATTCTCTGTTAAGCTATTACTCATGCTAGTATCACGGACAACATCAATTCAATTTCAGTTTTGAATGGCTCGAACTTCAAGTCCTGAAAAGATAATATCTTGATAGTTCTTGGAGTCATGGATCTCGATTTTGCATTAAGGACTGATTCTCCTACACCTCTTACGAATAAGAGTACATCTGATGATAAGAGAGAGATGGAAAACTGGGAGAGATAAAATCGCATGTGTATGCTGATCATGAAGAAGGCCATTCCAGAATCATTCAGGGGCACTATATCATGAAAAGATAACTACAGCTAAGGATTTCCTTGCAGACATTGAAAAGAGGTTTGTTTAGAATGAAAAGGTAGAAATCGGTATGCTCTTGTCAGACTTAATTTCAAAAAGGTATAAAGGTAAAGGTAATATCAATGAATACATTATGGAAATGTCTCACATTGTTTCAAGGTTAAAAACACTGAGGTTTGAACTCTAAGATGACTTGCTTGTGTATTTGGTTTTGATATCCCATCCGGCACAGTTTAGCCAGTTAAAGGTGAGCTATAATTGTCAGAAAGAGACTTGGTCTCTGAATGAGCTCATCTCACACTATTTTTAGGAAGAGGAAAGAGTGAAACATGATAAGACAGAAAGTGCTTACCTGGCCTCTACCTTTAAGGATAAGGGTAAGGGAAAGAAAAGGAAAAAGGATAATGAAGCTGCAGATACAGCACCACATAAGAAACAACAACAAAAATCGGTAAACGCGGAAGGTAATGGTTGTTTCATCTGTGGAGCTGAAGGGCATAGGAAGAAGCAATGCACCAACTATCACGCTTGGCGTGCTAAGAAAGGTATGCTTCTTAATTTGGTTTGTTCTGAGGTTAATTTAAGTTCGTTTCCTAGACACACGTGGTGGATAGATTCTGGTGCAATAACTCACATCAGTGTGTCTATGCAGGGTTGCCTGAATTGTCGAAAACCAAATGATGCTGAAAGATTCATCTGCGTGGGCGATTGCAAGACGGCTGAGGTTGAAGCAATATGAAAATTTAGATTATTATTAAGAACTGGACATTATTTGGATCTTGATGAAACTTTTATTGTACCGTCTTTTCAACAGAATTTGATTTTTATTTCTGTTTTAGACAAAGCTGGTTTTGTTTGTTCTTTTGAAAATGGAAAATTTGGTTTGTTTCGTGATCCAATTTCAGTTGGTTCCAGTTTCTTATCAAGATATGATAATCTTTATTTACTTGAAACAATTGCTTCATTTAAAGAATCCCAGCAATTAAATACACGAGGTACTAAAAGAAAATTAATCAGTAAGAATTCAGGTACGTTATGGCACAAGAGATTAGGTCACATCTCCAGACAGAGAATAAATGGACTTGTGTCAGACGAAATTCTCAGTCCCTTAGATTTCACAGATTTTGACGTTTGTATTAATTGCATAAAGGGAAAACAAATCGATTAAAGGAGATTTGATGCTAACAGGACTCAGGACGTCTCAGAATTTATTCATACGGATATTTGTGAGCCATTCTCTTCAGTGTCTTGGAATGGTCAACAATATTGTATAACGTTCATAGACGATTATTCTAGATATGGTTACATATATCTCATTCATGAAAAGTCACAGTTATCGGACATGTTCAAAAATTTTAAGGCTGAAGTTGAGAATTAACTCAACAAAAAGATTAAAAGCGTCAGATCTGACCTTGGTGGTGAGTACGATGGCAGATATGATGGTTCAAGTGAACAACGTCCAGGACCGTTTGCTAAATTCCTAGAGGAATACGGTATCATCCCACAGTACATTATGCCGGGTTTGCCTACTATGAATGGTGTTGCTGAAAGACGAAATAGAATGCTTAGGGATATGGTCAGGAGTATGATTAGTCATTCGACAATACCAGCATTACTCTGGGGTGAAGCACTTAAGGCTGCAGCATATATCTTTAATAGAGTTCTAACTAAAGTGACTTCTAAAACCCCATATGAGCTTTGGACCGGCAAAAAACATAGTCTAAGGCATTTGCAAGTTTGGGGATGTCCAACTGAGGCAAGGCCATATAAGCCTAATGAAAAGAAATTGGACTTACGGACGGTGGGTTGTTATTTTGTTGGATAGTCTGAAAGATCCAGGGGGTACAAGTTTTATGATCCCACAGCCAGGTCGATTTTTGAGACGGAAAATGCCCGGTTCTTTGAGGATGCCGAGTTTGCAGGGGGAGATATGGTTTGAGATTTTGCCCTTCAGGAGGAATATGTTGATATTCTCACATGTGTTATTAGCATTGATCATGACTGTGTCCCTAACATTGCTCATGACACAACACGTCAAGACAATCAATATAAGATAACCTTCCATTCAAGATATTGTTCCAGAAGAACAAACTCTAGCACTTCAAGAACCTATTCCATTAAGAAGATCCACTAGAGAGGGAAGAAGTGCAGTGCCAGATAATTACATTGTATTTCTCCAAAAGCATGAGGTTGACATTGGTGTAATGGAAGATTATCCGATCAACTTCCGTCAAGCTATGGAAAGCACTAACTCTCAAAATTGGATCGATGCCATAAATAAGAAAAATTAAGTCCATGAAGGACAATGACGTGTGGGATCTTGTTCCATTACCAGAAGGTGCGAAACTTATTGGTTGCAAATGGTTTTTTAAGACCAAGAGGGATTCAAAAGGTTATGTGGAAAGATACAAAACTCGTCTTGTCGCAAAGAGCTTTACACAGAAAGAAGGAATTGACTATAAAGAGACATTCTCTCTGGTTTCTACGAAAAAAGTCTTTTAGGATTATAATGGCATTAGTAGCGCATTTCAATCTTGAGCTGCATTAGATGGATGTAAAGACAACATTTCTCAATGGTGACATTGAAGAGATGATATATATGGTCCAAAGAATATGGTTTGCAAACTTTAGAAATCCATTTATGGACTCAAGCAGGCATCTCGACAATGGTATTTCAAATGTCATCAAGTGATCATCTCATTCAGTTTTGAGATGAATTTAGTCGATGATTGTATATGTCATAAGTTTTGTGGGAGCAAACATATTTTTTTGGTTTTATATGTGGATGACATTTTTCTTGTCAGCAACGATATAGGCTTATTGTACGACACCAAGAGATTTCTAGCTAAGAAATTTGAGATGAAAGATCTTGATGAAGCTTCTTTTGCAAAAGGAATCCAAATACACCGAGATCGTTCTCAGGGTATTCTAGGATTATCACAAAATAGCTATATGGAAAAGGTCCTTAAAAGATATGTCATGCAAGATTGTAAACCAGGTGATACCCCTGTAGGTAAGGGAGACAAGTTTGATCTCAATCAGTGCCCTAAAAATGATTTTGAGGAAAAGGAAATGCAAAAGATTCCCTATGCCTCGGTAGTGGGGAGTCTAATGTATGCTCAAGTTTGTACACGTCCTGATATTGCGTACGTGACTGGGATGTTGGGAAGATACTTAAGCAATCCAGGCATAGACCGTTGGAAAGCGGCTAAACGGGTCTTGCGGTACTTACAGAGAACAAAAGATTACATGCTCACATTTTGGATGTTGGATCAGATTGAGATCGTTGGATATACTGACTCCGATTTTGCTGGATGCTAAGAGAGTATGAAATCTACGTCGGGCTATATTTTTCTTCTTGCTAGAGGTGCTGTCTCACAGAAGAGTGCTAAATAGTCTCTTATAGCCTTTTCTACCATGGCAGCAGAGTTCATAGCATGTTATGAGGCATCCAATCACGGAATATGGTTGCAGAATTTTATCACGGGGCTGCGCATAGTGGATAGTATTCAGAGACCACTAAAGATATTTTGTGACAATAAATCAGCAGTTCTTTATTCTAATAACAACATAAGCTCGACAAAGTCAAAGTTCATAGATATAAAGTTCCTGGTTGTTAAAGAAAGATTTCAAAGTGGACAGTTGTCTATATAGCACATCAGAACAAACTCCATGATTGTGAATCTGCTTACCAAGGGATTGCCACCCAAAGTGTTTCATGAGCACACTGCTCACATGGGTGTCATATCAGTTGAGGATATTCAGTCTAGTGAGAGTTTCTATTTTATTTTTAGATGCTATTTTTTTCATATAGACATATTTTTCAGTCATTTTAGTTTATGAATACTTTAAGGTTATTTTCTGTAGAAATAAAGTTCTTGGTATTCACACTCTGATTTATGTATGGTTTGATCTCACTAAGATTTACGGAGGACTAGTTGGAAATAGGCATGTTAAGATCATATTACATGAAATTTTCATGCTACACATCCACATCATAATCCATGTCATTAAATTGTATTGATATACTTGACCATTGATGAGTTGAGTTACGATTGATGTAACAGAAGCCGTTTTGATCCAATGTCGATATGATTGATGGACCAGATTGGTTATAGATACATTTCGATAATGACAGCAAAGTTGAATGCGTTCAGTTATTTTTGGCAAAACATAATTATAAGGTTTGGTACATAGTCCAAGTGGGAGATTGTTGGATCCTTAATTCAACATTGAATTTATGCGTAAAATAATTATGTGTTGCAGACTATCAAATAAAGTTAAACCCAATTAAATATGATCTACTAAGGTCTAGATAATTGGAGTTTTAATGTATCTGATAAGTTGTGGATCTTTTAATGTGTAGAGACTTAAAGGTAATTTCTATTTTTATGATGGGCTAAAATAGAAATATCAAAAGATGAAATGTCTATAAGTGGTTATGGTCTTCAGGTCGTACGATAAGTTGGAAACCATTCTATTCTCCCTAATATCCTATCGTTAGAGAGAAAACTGAGAGATTTTATCAAAAGGGACTCTCAGATAGATAATCGTGTAAATCTAGAAGGTCAATTGCTCGGCTCTAAACAATAATTTATCGTCATGAATTCAGGTACGCTTCCACTCTATATTATTTTGATTCTTGATGTGTTCAATATGAGATATTGAGTTTTATTGAGATACGGTTTACACCGAAAAGATTTTAAATTTAATATTGACTTCTTATATGGTCGCGTGCTTATCGTGTGCTTAGTCAATCTTTTTGCTTATGGGGTGGTACTGAAGGCTGGCCCAGATGTGATGAGATTCCAGGTGCTGTTGAGGTCCCCAATCCCATGGCTGATTTCATGGCAGATGATGAGAAAATGACGAACCAGGAGACTTCATATGTCCCCCCTGTGATATACCAAAGTGAGGATCATCGTTTCAGAAAATGGTCCGACATCACCTTTCACTGAATCATCGGCGTCACGACACACCAAGACGCCGGATATTTTTCACAACAATAAAAGCAGAGAGAGGCTTATATTGAGGCTGAGAGAAGATGATAGAAATAGAGGTGGAGCAAAAAAGTATGGTTTATTAGTGTTACAGGAAAAACTTGAAGAAGGAGATGAAAAGAGGGGTTATGCTACGGTATAGCGACTTTACCATACAGGGACTTAATTTACTTTTAGATAATTCTTGTAGAGTCCACAGAATATGATCTAAGGGTAATTTTAGAAAAAAGAATTTCTACTTTTTTTTAATTTGGAGACTAACTTATTTTCTTGAATTATTCTTTTTACCATATAGACATATAGTGCATTAGCAAATCCTTAGATTGTTACCCACATTATATAATCCCAAGTTATTTTAACCTTGCGTACGGTGCATCATTTATACCATAGTAGGATCTTTTTTTAGCTTTCTTTGGGAGGAGACGATTTGGAAAATAATGGGAAATTATTCCCTATTTCACTTAAATTTAATTAAGTCTTTTTGTTTCAATCAACTTTAAATTTTGGTATTATTATTTCATTGTAGTGCTTGATATTCTAAAATGAATTAATTGAAACAACATGTTGTCAAAGTAACCTCTATTGTGGAGATTACTTTATTTTAAATATTAAGACGGTTGTGTGAATGTAGTTCATGCATATATTGATCGGCTTAAGAGAATGTCAATATTTGGCCATGCATACTTATGGTAATAAATATGTGACAATTATAAGGTGTTTCATGTGAACAATGAGTTCATCCAAAGATAGACTTATTGTTTGACCAGATTTATTGTCGGTATTTGATTACTACACCAAGAGTACCACTGGCAAGTTTTTATCACTGTCTAAAGACAAGATATTAATGTTGTGCTAGGTATCTTGTGATGGGGCCCACCAATATTTGAATTTGTTGATTGTTTAATATGAATTTTATGTTAACATGTTGTTTTGCTTGTTTCGTTCTCTGTTCAGCTAATGCATCTGCTTCTACTATATCTGCCAATATTAATTCAATCCCAATGCTAAATGGGACAAACTTCAAGGATTGGAAAGAGAACGTAATGATCGTTTTCGGTTGCATGGATCTAGACCTTGCACTAAGGATTGAACGACCTAATGATCTTACAGACAAAAGTTTTGTTGAGGTTAAACGAGAATCGTTCAAATCGTATGAGTCTCATGATCATTAAGCGTGGAATTCCAGAAGCATTCAGGAGAGTTGTGTCCGAAAAGGTTACTACTGCCAAAGAATTTCTTGAGGAAATTGAAAACCATTTTCCTAAAAATGATAAGGCTGAAACCAGTACGCTTTTGGCAAACTTCATTTCAATGAAATATAAAGGAACATGAAATATAAGGGAATACATCATGGAGATGTCACATCTTACTTCTAAACTAAAGACATTAAAGCTAGAGTTGTATGAGTATTTACTGGTGTATTTAGTTTTTATTTTTATTTCGTTTCCTGCAAAATTCAGTCAATTTAAGGTCAGTTATAACTGTCAAAAGGACAAATGGTCTCTGAATGAGCTATTTTCTCATTGTGTGCAAGAGGAAGAAAGGCTGAAGCAAGAAAATATCGAAAGTGCTCATTTGGCAAGTACCTTTAAAGACAAGAACAAGAAAATGAAAAAGGATAAGGAAGCTGCAAGTGGTCCAGCTCAAAAGAAAGAGCAATAGTACCAAATATCACGCTTGGCGTGCAAAGAAAGGTACACTTCTCACTCTAGTTTGTTCTGAGGTTAATTTAATTTCAGTGCTATGACACACTTGGTGGATAGATTTAGGTGCAACTACTCATATAAGTGTGTCAATGCATGGTTGCCTAAGCTGTCAAAGGCCAAATGATGCTAAAAGATTCATCTATGTGGGCGATGGTAAATTAGTAAAGGTTGAGGCTATAAGGATTTTTAGGTTACTTTTGCAGACTGGATATTATTTGGATTTAAAAGAGACTTATGGTGTCCCAACTTTTAGATGAAATTTAGTTTCTATTTCTGATTTGGACAAATTTGGTTATTATTGTTCATTTGGAAATAGTCAGTTTAGTCTATTTTTGAATTCAAATATTGTTGGTACTGGTTATTTATCTTTATATGATAACCTATATTTTCTTGATATAGGTGCCTCATTTAATAAGACCTTGCATGTGAGTTCACGTGGCATAAAACATAAATTAACTCATGGGAATTTTGCTTCATTATGGCACAAGAGCTAGGGTCATATTTCTAAAAGTAGAATTGATATGCTTGTGTCTGAAGGGATTCTTGATTCTCTTAATTTCACAGACTTTGAGGTTTGTGTTGATTGTATAAAGGGAAAACAAACAAACACAAAGAGATTAGGTGCCAACAGAGCCTCAAATGTCTTAGAACTAATTCACAAGGATATTTGTAGACCATTATTCCCTATGACTTCTTGGAATGGTCAACAATATTTCATTTCGTTCATAGACGATTACTCACATTATGGCTTTGTATCTCATTTATGAGAAGTCCCAGTCGCTGGGTGTGTTCAAAGCTTACAAAGCTGAGGTTGAGAACCAACTCAATAAAAGAATTAAAAGTGCCAGATCTAATCGTGGTGGTGAGTACTATGAAAGATACGATGAATCAGGTGAACAATGTCCATGGCCCTTTGCTAAATACCTAGATGAGTGTGGAATAGTCCCATAGTACACCATACCAGGATTACCTAGCATGAATGGTGTAGCTGAGAGATAAAATATGACACTTAAGGACATGGTTAGGAGTATGGTTTCTAACTCTACCTTATCAGAATCTCTCCGGGGAGAAAATTAAAGACAATAACTTATATTCTCAACAGAGTGCCAACTAAGGCGGCAACCAAAACCCCCTATGAGTTTTGGACAGTTAAGAAACCTAGTTTGAAGCATTTTCATATGTGGGGATGTCGAGCTGAGGCAAGGCCTTATAGGCCAAACAAAAAGAAACTGGATAACAGAACTGTTAGTTGTTATTTTATTAGATACTCTGAGAGATTAAGAGATTACAAGTTTTATGATCCCACAAGCAGGTTAAGTGTTAAAACAAGAACTTTAATGTTCTTTGAGGATATTGAGTTTGGGGGGAGAAACAAGGTTAGAGATTTTATCTTTGAAGAGGAATTTGTTAATATTCCCACAATTGCTTTTGACAATGTTCAGGTTTCTACTCCTGACAATGATCAAACAGGAAGACCAAAACTTCAAGACGATGTAGAATTTCTCCCTAAACAAAATGAAGAAATTATTCATGAAGATCAACCTTAAGAACAAATGCCATTAAGGAGATCCATGAGAGAGAGTAGAAAGGAAATTTCAGATGACTTTGTAGTCTTTCTCCAAGAACATGAGGATGGCATTGGATTGATGGAAGAAGATCCAATCAACTTTCATCAAGCCGTGAAAAGTTCTAACTCTCAAAAGTGGATCAATTCCATGAATGAAGAGTTTAAGTCCATGAAAAACAATAACGTTTGGGATCTCGTTCTATTGCCTGAATGTGCGAAGCCTATTGGTTGCAAATGGGTATTTAAAACTAAGAGGGATTCGAAAGGTAACATGGGGAGATATAAGGCTCGTCTTGTTTTAAAAGGCTTTACTCAAAAGGAAAGTATTGATTTTAGAAAGACTTTCTCTCCAGTTTTAATGAAAGACTCTTTTAGAACTATCATTGGCACTAGTGGCACATTTTAATCTTAAGCTTCATCATATGGATGTAAAGACAACGTTTCTCAATGGTGACATTGATGAAATAATTTATATGGTGAAACTAGAGAATTTTGTATCAGTAGACCCAAAGAAGTTGGTTTACAAGTTAAAGAAATACATATATGGGCTCAAGCAAACTTCCCGTCAATGGTATCATAAATTTCATCAAGTAATAGTCTCATTTGGTTTTGAGATGAATGTAGTTGATGATTGTGTATACCACAAGTTTGGTGGGAGTAAATATATCTTACTGGTACAATATCGATGGCATATTGCTTGCTAGTAATGATATAGGCATATTGCATGAAACTAAGAGATTTTTATCAAAGAATTTTGACATGAAAGATCTTGGTGATGTTTATTTTGTATTAGACATACAAATACATCGAGATCGCTCTCGCGGTATACTTGGGTTATAAAAAAGAGCTATATTGAGAAGGTACTTAAGGGATTTGGCATGCAAGACTATAAATCAAGTGAAAATCCTGTAGCTAAGGGAGATAAGTTCAATCTCAATCCATGCCCCAAAAATGACCTTGAAGTTAAGGAAAGGTAGAAGATTCCCAATGCGTCAGCTGTGGGAAGTCTAATGTATGCCCAAGTTTGTACACATCCGAATATAGCATATATTGTTGGGATGCTGGGCAGATATTTAAGTAACCCTGGGATGGATCATTGGAAAGCAACCAAACAGGTTATGCGGTATTTATTGAGAATAAATGATTACATGCTCACATATAGAAGATCAGACCAACTAGAGATCGTTGGATATTCTGATTCAGATTTTGTTAGGTGTCAAGACAGTCGAAGATCCACATCAGGCTATATCTACTTGCTAGCTGGAAGAGTGCTAAGAAGACACTTATACGTATCAAACCATGGTATATTACTACTAAACTTTGTCACTGGACTGTGAATTTTGGAAGGAGTTGAAATACCATTAAGATTGTTTTATGATAATAAGTCTGCTGTGTTATATTCTAACAACAATAGGAGCTCAGCGAAGTCAAAATATATAAAGGTCAAGTTCCTAGTTGTTAAAGAAAGAGTTCAAAGTGGTCAAGTATCTATAGAGCATATAGGTACAAACTCTATGATTGCAGAGCCGCTCACTAAATAACTTCCACCCAAGATCTTTCATGAGCATACTGCTCAGATGGGTGTCATGTTATTTGATGATATGCTAGTTTAGTGGAAGTTTGTACTCAAATGCTATTTCGTTTTGGACACATTTTGTGTTTTATGGATATTTTCTACAAAAATAAAGAATTTAGTTAACCTTTCACTCTGATCTTGTTTAATAGGATCACACTAAAGAATAAAGTTGGACCAGTTGGAAATATGCAGGTTTAGATCACATTACATGTAATTTCCGTGCTACACATCCATTCTTGATCTATGTCATTTGGTTATATCGATATACGTGACCATTGATGGATTTAGTCTGTTTTTAACGAAGATAGCTTGGATCCTTTATTGATATAATTAATGGACAAGATTGTTCGGAAATGCTTGTTCATGACAACAAAGGTTTTGATCTCATAAAGTCATGCACATTTTGTAAGGTAACATATGTGGCCCAAGTGAGAGATTGTTAGAAAATAATAAAACATGTAGGCCAACATATGTAATTAAATATGTCTTAAAGGCTGTAAAGTTGAGTCCATTTAAAGTTATATTGCTAAGGTTTAATGTGATTGGACTTAGAGCATTTATATGATATTGATTTGTTATGTGTAGATACATAATTCTATATTTATTATTTTATGAAGGACTAAAATAGAAATATAAAAAAATATTCTTATATATAAGGGTTATTATGGTCACTGATTCAAGATGTATAATCATTATTTATGTTCTTCCTAACATCTCATCATCATTGAGAATACATAGATTCTTCTCTAAGGGAAATCTCGTTGAATTAAAAGATCGATAGCCAACAATAATCTATTTCTATGAATCAATGTACGCTTCCATTTTCATTCTCTCAATGACTTGACATATAAGATTTTGGTTGAATTAGTTTTTCTCTAGATTTTGATTTTAATGATTTTCCTACAAATTTCTCTTATGCTCACGGCTTTCCCCCAAGAGGTGTGCACGTTGCTCATATCCATTTAGGCGATCCTTTTGAAAAGGCGTGCACATCGCCTTATTCATACTCTCGCCTAAAAAAGTTACGAATGTGTATATTTTTTTTATATTTTTATACCCCTGCAATATGAGAAACTTCAAAAAAACATCATTATGTTACATTTAATGGTTAAAACTAACTGCAATTCTTTTCTATTACAAGAATACCCCTCTCTATCTCTTGTTCTCTCTCTGATTTCTGTTTAATGCTGATAAGAGCTTTTGTTTTGTGAAGGAGTGTAGGTGGCCGCACATGTGTTGGGATGTTCATGGAAGAAAGATTATTGGGTAAACTATAATTTTACCCCTGTAGTTTGTGATAGTTTTAATTATAGACCCTCCACTTTAAAAAGTAGTAGACTAGACTCTACAGTTATATTTTTTATTCACGTTAGATCTTGCATAAGAACTCCGCTTAAAAATGTTAACGGACTTTGACAATTTGCTGAAGTGACATTACGTGACAAATAATCTAACGTCAAATTGGTCACATACGAGTTTCCTTTCTGAGCTCAAAGGTAAACTTCTTTTTTGGTTAATTTTTGTCTTTTGGATTCCATTAGCTACCTCACATTGCTATTTGATAAAAAATCACAACTTCTCACTTCTACTGTAACCAACATTTTTTCCAGAGCATGTTATTCTTTTGATTTGACAGTCGGTGCTTGATTTCATATGCTTGATCCAATATTAGAATTCATTAAATAATGTCTAAGCTTACCCTTTGAGCTCTAGGTTATTGGTCCTTGTATTTGAATTTTGTAGCTCAAAAAATTGGTTCGCTTGGAATGTTGGATCGACTGCATCTTCTATCCGCTTCTATGAATTATTCCCAAGATACTGCCATGTAAAGCCGATTAATGCAAGCCAGACTGAACGAGTCCATTGTCCCTCTAGCAACAACTATCTAAGTTCCTGGTAATGGATGGTTTTCTTGATTTCACTTGCTTTTAGCTTGACGAAAGATACTGTGAATTCCACTGAAATTTAGGTGGGTCATTGCTAGAGCACAAGCTCATTTATGCCATCTAGATAGTGATAAGTGTAAACCTTGTCCAAGACAGCAACATTTTCCAACTCAGCAAGCTTCTCTCTCTTCCACCTCATTCCATAACAATAACTCTCTCATTGGTCAAGAGAAGCAACGACCTCATAACAAACTTGCTACAAGGCACTCAATGATTGGCGCTCCTCCCTAGCCAATCACACTTGTTGTGAAGATCTGATTCCATCATCACTCTCGTGCTCCTCTCTCTCATGCAATAATCTATTTTTTATTTCTGCCTAACATATTTTTCATTTTTTCTCCTTAGCTTAACAGATTCTTCTATCCATTCTTTGTATAAATATAGAATCATCTACCTTGTAATAAAAAGCTTGAGTAATTTACATTTCTTATCTTCAACTTGGTATCAAAGCCAAATATCAGTCTGCATCAAGCTTCATCAATGGCATTTGTTCCCCAGCCTGAAAACAGAGCAGCGGCTTCTCCCAGTGAGCTCCAAAAGCAACAATGGTGGATACACCCATAACTCAACCAGTCATGTTTGCACCCAATCATGTCTCCATTCCCTTTCTCTCTAATCAACTTCCTGCCTTACCAAGCATGCTACCAATAAACTTGGTAAGCATCTCTATTCGTCTCGACAGAAACAATCATACATTCTAGAAATCACAAATTCTCTTTATTGTTCGTGCCTATGACCTTGAGTCATATCTACTTGGTACTCAACCAACTCCTGCAGAATTTATTCCTAATCCCTTTGCCGTTTCACTAACCCCACCAGCTCAAACACTTAAGTCTGAATCACCATTTGCCATTAACCCCGAATTCATTAATCAGAGAAGAACTGATCACACCTCCTTAGCTGGTTACTTGCCTCAATAACCGAAGTAATGTTTGGACACGTGCTCAACTGTACAAGTGCTCAAGAAGTGTGGCGAGTTCTCGAACAAATTTTCACTTCTCAAAGTATGGCACGAACATTACAACTTTGCTTTCAGCTCCAAATAATAAAAAAAGGAGCTCTCTATCAATGACTATGTTCTCAAAATGAAGTCAATCATAGACAGCTTATCCACCACTGGCCAGCTTATTACATATGAAGATCCCTTGCTCTACATTCTAGGAGGCCTTGGATCAAAATATGATCTTGTAGTTGTTAATCTCACATCTCCCGGTGACACTGTTTCATTACAAGAAGTACAATTCATACTCCAAAGTCATGAAATATGTATTGAGCAACTTCAAAGCACCAACTCTATGGATGCCCACAACCCCACAACCAATGTAGCTACTTTCCAACAGTGTCGTGTGAGTAATGGTCCATATAATCCTTCCAATTTTCACAAAGGTAGCTCAAACAACTCTAGAGGTCGAGGAATGGGTCGTGGAAGAGGGAGTAACAGGCCCATGTGCCAAATCTATCGAAGAGTAGAACATTGTGCCTTGACTTGTTACCGTCATTTTGACCCTAATTTTCAAGCTCCTGAGTCTCCCCAACAAAAAAACTCTACACTGTTTTAATCAAACATACACTCTGGCAGCATCAATCGAGCACCAAGTGTCTTCACTGCTTCTACAGGCAACTAGGATGATAATGCATGATACCTTGATAATGGAGTAAAACATCACATAACTTCAGACCTGTCCAACCTGTCAATCAAAGGAGACTACAAAGGCAAGGCAAATGTGATGGTTGGTAATGGTAAACTAATGAACATTTATCACATTGGTAAAAGTAGTCTCCCCACAAATAATAAGTTCATCCAATTAACACTCAATCAAGTTCTAGGTGTGCCCTTTATTGCCAAAAATCTTCTTAGCATATCCAAACTAACAAATGATAATCCGGTTATAGTTGAATTTCACTCATCTTGCTGCCTTGTGAAGGACAAGAATACAAAGAAAGGGCTGTTGCAGGGTGCTCTACATGATGGTCTCTATCATTTCCCAGTCCCTCCCTCCATCACACCACCAAAACTAGGATTGTGCAGAATTGTTTTTAGTTTTCTTGCTGCTCTAGCTATGAATAAAGCCTCCTTGTGGCATCTAGGCTTGGTCATCCATATGTTCCTGTCATGAGTCAAGTTTTTAAGTCTGTAAAGGAGTTTATTAATGATGTTTTACCTTTCTGTGATGCTTGAACTCTTGGAAAGACTCATCAATTTTTTTTCCAGCAATAAAATAGTAATGCTTTAAAGTCTTTTGATCTCTTACATGACGATGTCTGGGGCCCTGCTCCTCATGTTTTTCATTTTGGTTTCAGATTCTACTTAAGCATAATGGATGACTGCACACGTTTCGCTTGGATTTTTCCCTTAATATCCAAATCTGAGGTATAACAAGCCTTTATACACTTTCTAAACTATATTGATAGATAATTTCATAGCAAAGTTAAATGTGTGCAAAGTGACTGGGGGTGGATTTAGACCTCTTTTACCTATTTTCTCTAAACTTGGAATTATGTTTAGGCATCTTTTCCCACACACTCATGCGCAAAAAGGAAGAATTGAACATAAACACATAGACATAACTGAAAAAGGACTAAGTCTACTAGCTCACTCTGGATTACCTCTCAAGTTTTGGTGGGAAGCCTTTGCCACTACAACTTACCCCATCAACATACTTCCCACACCAGTCTTGGCTCATAAAAGTCCTTATGAAATGATTTTCTGTCAAAAACCTAAGTATAATCACATAAGAACCTTTGGAGGCTCTTGCTTTCTTTAAGACCTTACAATGCACACAAGTTTGCCTTTCACACCAAGAAATGCATTTTCCTTGGTTATAGTCCCTCCCACAAAGGATACATATGTTTTGAACCCACTTCTACATGAATTTACATCTCAAATAGTGTCAAATTTAATGAACTTGAATTCTCATATGCAGCTCTTACTTCTACTTTCCCCACTCCTCCTTCACAAACACTTGTGTCTCTCTTCCCTTCTCCTACACAAGTATCAACCACAAATTGTCTCCTTCTAGAACATCATGTGCAACCTGCAGCCTCACTTCGTCAAGAGTCGTGCCCTTCACCAGGCTTAGTAAGATCTTCTTCTCATTTTCAACATAATTCAGGTGTCTTCCTATCTACTCCTTCTCCAACTTTTAGCTTTTCTACAACTGACATAACTTTACCTCACCAACATTCACTTTTATCTTCCTCCCCACTACCTTTTGCCCCTCCCCAAACTACTACTAATGTGACTAATGTGCATAACATGCTTACCAGATCCAAAACTGGATCCTTAAAACCTAAAGCTTTCACTACTGCACTTATCTCTTATTCAGAACTTTACACTGTACATGATGCTTTCAATGATCCCAACTGGAAAACTACCATGCTAGCAGAACTTCAGGCCTTACAAGCCAACAACACTTGGATATTAGTATGACCAAATGATAACCAAACAGTTGTAAAAAACATATGAATGTTTAGGATCAAACACAACCCAGATGGCTACATTTATAAGTACAAGGCCAAATTAGTGGTAAAGGGGTTCCAACAATAGCTAGGGATCAATTGTTTTGAACTTTCAGCCCTGTTCTTAAACTCTGCATACTTGGAGTCATTTTAACCATTGTTGTCACTAAGGGTTGGGATATCCAACAAATAGACATTAATAATGCTTTCTTGCATGGAGATATTTCTAAAACAGTCTTTATGGATTAACCATTAGGCTTCAAGGACCCAACAAAGCCAACATTTGTTTGCAAACTGAACAGAGCATTGTATGGACTTAGACAACAACCAAGGGCATGGTACCTCAAACTTAAAATAGCACTTAATAGTTGTGGTTTTCATCATGCAGTGTCTGACACTTCACTGTTTCTCAAGCACACTGGCTGTGATTTACTTCTAGTTCTCATCTATGTAGATGATATATTAATCACAAGAAGCAATTCTTCCCACATTAAACAACTTATTGGCAAACTTGGAGCTGCTTTCTCCCTGAAAACACTTGGTTCCCTCTCATACTTTCTAGGTTTTGAAGCATTCAAGGACAACAATGGATTATATCTCACTCAAACCAAATATATCACTGATATACTACACAAGACAAACATGTTTCATGAAAAAGGAATCCCCACACCCATGTGTCCTGCCTACAAACTCACTGCTCAAAGCACACCATTCTCAGATCGAACATTATATAGAAGCACCATCGGCTCCTTGTAATACTTAACCTTAACAAGACCATACATTGCATTTACTGTGAATAAGTTGAGCCAATTCATGTCTTCTCCAACTCAGGACCATTGGAAAGCCTATAAGAGACTATTAAGGTATATCAAAGGCACACCACATCTTGGTCTCCATTTTAAACCAACATCTTGTCTCAATCTTGAGTGTTACATAGATGCAGACTGGGCCTCTTCCTTGGATGATAGAAAATTAACCAATGGCTTCTGTGTTTATCTTAGGGTAATTTCATAAGTTAGAGCTCCAAAAAGCAGGCTGTTGTAGCCAGGTCTAGCATAGAGGCTGAGTATCTTGCCTGCACTAAACTAATGTGGTTGCTCTCCCTGTTTTTTGAACTGAAACTCAAACAAATCAAAACACCAGTAATCTGGTGTGACAATCAGAGTGCTCTTTCTTTGGCCTTCAATCCAGTATTCCACTCCCGTACAAAAAACATTGAGCTCGACATTCACTTCATTCAAGACCAAATTAGTTAAATAATAGTTGAAGTCATATATGTCCCTTCCTCTTCACAACTAGCATACATCATGACTAAGCCTCTCTCTCTCTCTCTCCTACTCTCTTCACTCACTTTCAAGGCAAGCTCAGTATGGTTTTACCTCCCTTTTGCTTGAGGGCGGTTGTTAGAGTACAAGCTCATTTATGCCACCTAGATAGTGACAAGTGTAAACCTTGTCAAAGACAACAACATTTTCCAACTCAGCAAGTTTCTCTCTCTTCCACCTCATTCCATAACAGCAACTCTCTCATTGGTCAAGAGAAGCAACCACCTCATAACAAACTTGCTACAAGGCACTCAATGATTAGCGCTCCTCTTTAGCCAATCACACTTGTTGTGAAGATCTGATTTCATCATCACTCTCGTCCTCCTCTCTCTCATGCAATAATCTTTTTTTTTTATTTCTTCCAAACAGATTTTTCATTTTTTTGTCCTTAGCTTAACATATTCTTCAATCCATTCTTTGTATAAATATAGAATCATCAACCTTGTAATAAAAAACTTGAGTAATATACATAAAATTATTTTACGTTTCTTATCTTCAACTGTCATAAATATAATAATGCCCGTGGTTTCATTCTCAACCACCCAAATTGATTTCATCTGTAAAATTAATAGTTTGTGAGGCATACTTGGTGCTGTTACAGTAATGGAAGGCGTAGGTGCGCTGTTGTAAGTCCCAAGAAGAAGAGAGAAGAATGGGGAAAATTAGGAGTAATTTGGATAATTCATCCTACATGATTGCTGAGTAATTAAAAAATTGACGTGACCTTAAATTATTTGTCACGTAATGTCACATCAGCAAACCGTGACAATCCCCGTTAACATTTTTAAGTGAAATTTCTGTGGAAGATCTAACGTGAATAAAGATATAACTGTAAAGTCTACTCTACTATTTTTTAAAGTGAAGAGTCTAAAATAAAAACTACTACAAACTACAGAGGTCAAAACTATAGTTTACCCAATATTATTTTCATCAATAAAAATATATCCAATCATGTCCTGGACCCCGTCGTAGTGAAGAGGAAAAAACACTTAAAATCTAGAAAGCTCGCACAAAAGAGAAATAGCACATCAAGCATCAACCTAGATTAAATGTACCCAAACAAGTCTCATTAATTAGTAGGCTAATTTAATTTATTATTATTTGTGAGAGTTGAAAGGGTAAAAAATCACGAACAGAGCCAGTTGAGGAAGATAATTGAGAAGGATTGAACTTAATTGGCCATGCGCCAAATTCATGGAGAATTTATCATACACTCAAAAGGACAATTCATTGAGAATTGGAGACAGCTTTCTCAAATATTAAGAACAAATGTTTAGCATAAGATAATCTTGTAAAAAAGAATTTCTCTAAGGTACCATTTGGTTCACGTAATCTAGAATGACCATCGTAATTCAATTGTTGGTAATTCAATTACGTACAGTTCAATTACTTGTAAAATATGATTGTCATATTTGGTTATGCATGATAATCTATAATGTGATGAGTGATAATTAATGATTGCTATGTTTAATATAGATTAACTTTTGTTGTAAATTTATAAAAATAACATGAAGTTACTTAAATGTAATTTTAGTTATATATTATCTAAATATATTTTGAAGAACCATTTTAACATAAATTTTTTAATTAATATTTAAATAAATTAATAATGCTAAACTAAATTTACAAAATATTTTTAATCAAATTAATAAAATAAGAGATAAATTAAAAAATATTTTCATTTAAAAATTTTAATATTATTTTTATTATTTTTTATTAATATTTAAATAAATAAATATTGCTATAATAAACTTTGATAAATTTAATTTTAATTAGATTAATAAAATGAATTTTTATTAATATTTTAATTAAAAATAAAAAAAATTAAATATTAAAATGAATTTTAATTAATATTTAAATAAGTTAATAATGCTGGACTAAATTTTAAAAAAAATATTTATAATTAAATTAATAAAACAAGAGATATAATAAAAAATTATTTTCACGTGAAATTTTAACATTAAGTTTAATTATTTTTTATTAGTATTTAAATAAATTAATAATGCTAAACTAAACATTATTAAAGTTAATTGTAAGGGCGTCTGGTTGCTCTAGTCGAGATGGGAAGAAATCGGATGTACAAACTGAATTTGAGAAGCTTGCGAGAAAAGTGTTTGCGAGTCAACGTAGAAGACAAGGCGTCGCTGTGCCATCTCCGCTTTGGTCACCTACATCAAGGTGGTCTAAAAAAGTTAGCAAAGAAGAACATGGTGCACGGGTTGCCGGACATGGACTATGAGGGTAAATTTTGTGAAGAATGTGTGCTTGGCAAGCAAGCGAGAACCTCGTTTCAAAAGAAGGCAGAATATCGAGCTAAACATACTCTCGAGTTGATTCATACCGACATATGTGGCCCAATCGCCCCTGAATCTTTCAGTGGTAAAAGGTACTTCATTACCTCTATTGATGATTTCTCACAGAAAACTTGGGTTTATTTTCTGAAAGAAAAATCCGAGGCATTCGAGGTGTTCAAAAAGTTCAAAGTGATGGTGGAGAAGGCAGCTGGTAGACACATCAAACCTGTACGATCCGATACAGGTGGCGAGTATACTTCGACGGCTTTCATGGAGTATTGCGAGGAGCAAGGCATAAGGAGATTTCTAACCGCACCATACTCTCCTCAACAAAACGGTGTGGCCGAGAGGAAGAACCAGACTATTCTTGACATGGTTCGATCAATGCTCAAGAGCAAGAAGATGCCGAAGGAATTCTGGGCAGAAGCCGTGCAATGTTCCATCTATGTACAAAACCGATGTCCACATGTGAAGTTAGATGATCAAACACTACAAGAGGCATGGAGCGGACAAAAGCCGACAGTTTCTCATCTCAAAGTATTCGGTAGTGTGGCTTATGCACACATACCGGATCAACGAAGAATGAAGCTCGAAGACAAAAGCAAAAGGTATATTTTTATTGGGTATGATGAGAAGACAAAAGGGTATAAGCTACTCGACCCGATAAGCAAGAAGGTGATGGTGAGTCGTGATGTGCGAGTAAATGAAGCAAGCAAGTGGGATTGGAACAATTCGACGAAGTTTATCATTGACGTTGGAGAATCATCAGTCATTGCACCAACAAGTATACCAAGAAACTCTGAAACTACCGATGATGAAGATGAACCACAACAACCAAAAATGTGAAGTTTGCAAGATTTGTATGATGCGACAAATGAGGTACACCTTGTATGTCTTTTGGCAGAGGCTGAAAATATCAGCTTTGAAGAGGCGGTGCGAGACAAGAAGTGGTAAACTGCCATGAACGATGAGATTAAGGCGATTGACCGCAACAACACATGGGAGCTAGCAGAATTACCGAAAGGCAGTCAGCCTATTGGTGTGAAGTGGGTGTTCAAGAAAAAGATGAATGCTCAAGGTGAGATAGAATGGTACAAGGCGAGACTTGTTGCGAAGGGATACAACCAAAAGATAGGAATCGACTATGACGAGGTGTTTGCTCCTGTTGCAAGAATGGAGACAATCCGATTACTCATTTCACAAGCTGCTCAATTCAAATGGCAAATATTTCAAATGGATGTCAAGTCGGCATTCTTGAATGGTGTGCTCGAAGAAGATGTCTACATCGAACAACCACCCGGGTTCATGAAAATCGGAGAAGAGAAGAAGGTGCTAAAATTGAACAAGGCATTTTACGGGTTGAAGCAAGCGCCACGGGCATGGAATACACGTATCGATACATATTTCAAGGAGAACGGGTTCAAGCAATGTCCCGACGAGCATGCCCTTTACGCAAAGAAGAATGGAGGTAACGTGTTATCTTTTGCTCTTTATGTCGATGACCTCATTTTTATGGGAAACAATGATGAGATGATAGAAGAGTTTAAGGGTACAATGACACGGGAATTTGAGATGACAGATTTGGGCTTGATGAAGTTTTTCCTTGGTTTGGAGGTTAGACAAGTAGAGACAGATATTTTTGTATCACAGGAGATATATGAAAAAAAGATTTTGAAGAAGTACAAGATGGAAAATTGCAACCCGGTATCAACACCAATGGAACCAGGTGCAAAACTCTCGAAGTTCGAAGGAGGAGAACTTGTCGATGCGAGTAGATACCAGAGTTTGGTAGGAAGCCTTCGCTATCTTACATGCAAAAGGCTGGATCTTTCATTAAGTGTTGGTATTATAAGTCGGTTCATGGAGGAGCCGGATTATTCACATTAGAAGGCGGTGAAGCGAATCCTACGGTACATCCAAGGAACGGTGTCACTCGGGTTGTTCTACTCGAAAGCGGAAGATTACAAGTTGGTTGGCTACTCCGATAGCGATTGGTGCGGAGACATAGATGATCGGAAAAGTACATTAGGATATGTGTTCTTTATGGGAGATACTGCATTGACTTGGCTTTCAAAGAAGCAACCGATCGTGACGCTCTCGACGTGTGAAGCTGAATATGTGGCAGCATCTTGGTGTGTATGTCATGCGATATGGCTTAGAAATTTGTTGAGAAAGATGGAGCTAAAGCAACTAGCTGCAACCGTGATTCAAGTTGACAACAAATCAGCAATTGAGTTGGCAAAGAATCCAGTGAACCATGAAAGAAGCAAACACATTGACGTACGTTTTCACTTTATCCGAAATCATGTGAAGAAAGGAAGTGTGGAATTGGTTCATGTGGCAAGTCAGGATCAAGTTGCGGATATCTTCACAAAACCGCTACCGAAAGTACTTCTCGACAAATGCAAGAAAATGATTGGCATGACGGATGGTAGAAGCATTTAAATTTATGGGGGAGTTTTGTTGAATAAACATTAAATGTTATGTTTTAGTGGTTTTTTTAATTAGAAGTTACAATTTAGAAGTTACAATTTAGAAGTTAGTGGAAACATAAAAGGTCAAGAGTCTTTGTAGATGAAAGGTTTGTAGATGAAAGGCCAAGGGGTGATAGATTTAATTATTTTTCAATTTTTTTTGGCAAGAGTAGAGTCTATATAAAGGCCTTGTTGAGTTTATTGGAAAACACAACTTAGAGGAATATAAAAGTTAAATATTTCAAGTGAGTTTTTAGTTTACAAGTGAGTTTTTAGTTTTCAAAGAATAGTACCTCACTCAACTCTACAAAATTCCTCAAGTCATTGCTCAAGGTCGTCTCCCCTTTAGATAAACGGTTCCTTACATCCTTCTACCAATCCAATGACTATGATTTAGATTGCGCTTCATTAGTGATGGATGTCAATCTCACAGCAACCTAATTCTTTTGGGATTGAAAATATGTGAATGGTAACTTAGAAGCTAGGGTAGTCAAGGCATCAACATGGCAGTTGTTCAACCATGGTGTATGCTCAAAAGTCATCATGACAAAGGCAACTATAAGTTTCTGAACCTCATGGCAGTATTGAGTCAAGGAAAGTTCCTTCATTATGAAGTCCTCCCTAACTTGAATGATGATCGAATTAGAATCTCCTGCCTCTTGACACCCTTGTCTTTTTCATATTTGAGCCCAAGTATGAGAGCCTCATATCCTACTTCATTATTCGTACATGACAACACCAGCTCATCATTCAGAACACATAGCCCGATGGATCTGTTAGAACTAACCCTACCCCGCCACGCAAGTGGGTATTTGATCCATCAAATGTAATAATCCATGGCGCCTCTTCACTTGTATCAGCTTCTTCCAAACTACTGGATATATCATCATTTAGTGGTTCTAGCACGTCATTTGGGAATTCAGCTTATATAAGTCACAGTCAACGCTTTACTTTTCTTCACCTTAGCCTTAGGTGTGATTTGCCTGATGTCAAACATGGTCCACCGTATAAGCATTACAGGAAACCTCTCAATTGTGACAGTTATACGATGATGGTCAAAGCAACCGTCGCTAATTGTTGAACAAGGGAAATAAATTGCGACTCGCAATTAGTTATGTTTTACCGACGATTTTAAATTAACCATCGCAACATGTCATATATTGCGACGGTATAGCTGAGCCGTGCTATTAATTACTCTTTTCAATTTCATTTGTGACGGTTCTACTAAACCGTCGCAATTATTTGAAATATTATGACGATTCATGTTAACTGTCGCAATTAATTGAGAAATTGTGACGATTTATGAAAACCGTCACAAATTTCTTTGAGGGGTTACTTAATATTTTTGCTTTTTTAATCCATATTGCGACGGTTACATGTAACCAACTCAAAATGCTTTGAGGGATAATTTAATAAAACAGTATAGTTTTTCTTTTTCTAATCAATATTACGACGGTTTTTAAAAACCGTCGCAAAAAGAAACCCTAAATTAACCACCTCCGCGCGTCTTCTTCCCCATTTTCCCGCTGTTTTCCCCAGCTCTCAACACAGGGGCGATTCTCCCCCATTTTCGAGCGGCGATCTCAGCCCCATGCTCCTCGCCGTAGCTCAACCCTGCTACAGTGGTTCTCCTCTCCATTGATCAGCCGCAGTAGTTCCTTCTTCTCCATTAATTTTCTTAATTTCTAGTATTCTTATTATGATTTTCATTTTTTGAGCTTTGCATTTTTTAACTTTCATTTTTATAATTTTTTTATTTCTAGTATTCTTTTTAGGAGGATTGTATTTGTTGCCCTTACTAACAGATTAAGAGTTTGTGAAATTTTTTCTAGATGTTTGATAGAGAGAGGATTTGAAAAATTATGGCTTTGGGTATTGGATTGAAACTTATCTTCTAGTTTTAGAGTAAACATGTAAAATAAATCAAAATCTGATGAATGTAAAGTATGACATTGAAATATATTTTGTTTCCATAAATGAATTCAAGCTTTTTTGTCAAAGATAAATATTCTACAGGAGTGTGTCAAGCAGAAAATTATAACATAAGTCGCCCTCTTTAATTTATTTGTCTCCCATTTTCTCAGTTCCACTATAAAAAACACCTCAACGTAGAAACTTATCACTTGAAATTCCGAAAACAAACACAACACAAGCTGTGAAAAGGGAGTATAGGAAGTGCGGCGTGGAGTATACTATGGTATACTTAGCGAGTGAGTTATGCTACAATGCTATTTAAGTTTTTGAATTTGAACAGAAAGTAAATTTCTGAGAAACCAAAACAAAATGTTCATTACTTGGTCAGTGTTTATATGATTACTAGAAACTATAGAGCTAAAGGGTGAGATTTTGACTTTACATTGTGGAATGTCGTTATCCTGCTTCCTAGAGATTCAATTTACCCCTAAGTTGGTTACATTTTGCTTCTTTTGACATTTATTATTTGCGAAACACATTAAGGAAATCAAAGGTGATGATGTGATTGTAGATCTGGATGAAACACTAGAAGATTTGTACATGGGTGGTTCTTTGAAGGTAGAACTCATCTGGTGACCTTAATATTTCTGTTGTCTAAATGCTGGTGATTCACTCATTCATGCAGTGTCTAGATAGAGGGGAGTATATTGGCTTCTCTTGGTTCTTTCCAACAAATGTGATTCTCCAAAACTGAGTGAGTGTATCATTTGTCAAAAAAAATTACAATGATACTTATCCATTTACTCTGTGATTAAAGGATAATGATAAGTAAGCAGATACTTCACATAAGTTGTTATTTACATGGTTGAATGCAATTAATAGGTATGAAGAGCGTGGGGCTTCTTATATTTAAAGAAAATTCCCTTAAGAGTCCATTCTCTTTGCAAGTTCAAGAGGTTTGTTTTCTGTGCCGTTGATTAATCTGATGTCATATTCTATCTAACCTTGCTCCCTCCTCTATAGTATAGTAAACCTCTTGTTGTATACATATTGTTGAATATTCATATGTCGAGATAAACGACATCTCTAGGTTTGTTTGGCTTTGTTATCAATGATTGAATATCTATTCCGACCGACCAAATTTGGTAGTCTCTACTTCAGTAATGGATTTTTACATATTTTGACAAGATGGTACCAATTACATGGACGGAAGCAAGCGAGTTATTTTGTTTATTTTTCCATTACACATTTCCCATAATTTTTTAGCCCCCACTTACACAAAAGTTAAAATTTTGTGTGTTATGCATCAATAAATTTTAGGAAATCAAAAAGCACAATAAGTGAAGCATTTTATATCTATCGGAAGAAGCCAGACTTTAGAGAGAGAAAGAAGATCCAAGAGGAGAATGAGATAATGGGGTGGATTTGGTTGTAGTTTACCTAAAAAAATATGTTTTTTTAAAATATTGTAACAATACCGGCAGTTTGTAAAACCGCCGGTATTTTTAAAAAATAAATGAAGAGGCATGTAGATATTGCAACGATTCAATGCAACCGTCGCAATAGGTTGTCTATGTGATGGTTTAACCATTGCGATAGATGGATTTTTAGCGATGTTCCTCCGACGGTTGTGAAAATCGTCGCAATAGTTTTTCCGACGGTGGCAGTCTCGGCGGTTTGTAAACCATCACTATAGCCATAGCGACGGTTTACAACTGTCGCCAAAGACAAAAAAAACGTCGCGATAGAACTGTTTTCTTATAGTGAAGTCGGCCATTTAGTGAATGCGTGGTCAACAAGAAATGAACGGGATTAGATTTAGTCATAAGCAAAGCTTTGCTACTCATTATGCATGGCAACACTTTTACGTAGCGAAGATTAGTGCAAGGTGATATTTCTCGTAAGGGCTGTATCTCAATTTAGCGCCATGCAAGACTCTACTCAGTAGTGTACTGGACACTCCAACCCTTTCTTTTCTTGAGCCAAAATGGGTCCAATAGACTTGGTTGTAGAAGTTAAATAAAAGAGAATTAAGGGGCAAATAATTCCTTCGGAACCATGGTAATGGTGGTAGAAGGTTATGATTTTGAATGGCGTCATACATTACATACATTGGTGATCCTATGTCCATAAAAGGTATTGTCTTGCTTCAATAGCGGTTGTAAGGTACTGACAGATTCAGCAAAGGCGGCATGAAACGCTGAACATAAGACACTTAACCTATAAAGGTCTTGAGTTCCTTGACTGTTCATGGTGGCGACCATATCTCTAATTGCTCTAACCTTTGACTTGTCAATATCGATGCCCCATTTATGCACATAGAATCTCAAAAATTTCCCCCGTGAGACCCCAAAGGCGCAATTGAGAGGGTTCATTTTTATCCTATAACTTCTGCATCTTTAAATTAATAGCCGCCTTAAGTATTTCAAGTGTAGGGCAGACTCCTTAGACTTCACTACTGTCGTAACTTCTGCATCTTTAAATTAATAGCCGCCTTAAGTATTTCAAGTGTAGGGCAGACTCTTTAGACTTCACTACTGTCGTAACGTGCACGCGACTCGCAGCGGCTATTAAAAAAAATCATTTTTACTGGAAAAAAATTAGAGTCGCCACCAACCATTTTAAGGTATGATTGGTCATCCAATTTTAAGATGAAAATTTTGGTCTACGAAAACTCAGAGTTGGTTTGGGAGTCGTTTGTGCGTGAGGAAGATATTAGAACCTCACAATACCCATTATAAAATAGCTATAAAATCTAATAAAATGCTATCCATTTTTTTATTTAAGGGAAATGTTAAAGAAATTCATCTTTGAATGTCCCATTTGGTACATTTTGTATCATAAAAATGAATAAAATAAATTACTTTTAATGGGTGGTTCAAAGACCATTGAAAAATTATTTTTTTGTATTCTTATATCTTTGTAAATCAAAACATTATTAGAGTTGTTCTCGGTATCCCAAGAATAACACCCACCTCAGTAGTTCGAGAAATTTGGTATCTTGAAAATCTCAAAGTTCATCGTCGGCTTTTGTTTAGTGAAAATTAAATAATAGAATTAACAAAATTTAAATCTAATTGTAAAAAAATATAATCCACACATACATGAACATTAACTCTAATAATAAGGGAATAATGCAAGAATCGCATTATAAGCATGACGATATAAAAATGCTAAATAAATAAATATTGTAAAGAAAATAAATGTTAATAATTACAACAAAAGGGAAGTAAAAGAATAGAGATGGAGTTATAGGATGTCAAATTATAGAAAACATAAAATATTGAAATTATATAAAACATGCATAAAAAATAATACATGTAAGCATAAAGTAAAAAACAACACTATTTAATAAATCAAAGAAAAAGAAAGAAAAAGAAATTTAAACAAAAAAAAATTAAGGAAAAGCCATGGTAGTACCAATAATAATATTAAATAAATAAATAAATGATAAAAAAATTGAAAGAATAATGATGAAAAACAATAGATTTTTTTTTACATAAATATGTCCATTTTCTTATTTTTTGACTACTTAGTCTTCTAATTACTATTTTTCCTTCCTTCCCCCATTAGTCATTGCTAATAAAATAGCAAAGGGGATGATCATTGATGATAATTAGTTCAAACAAGTGTCACAAAAATTATGAACATAATTTTTTTAAAAGAAAAGACTTGTAGTTAAATTGAAAATTTCAAAATTTAGATATTTGCATAATCTTGTAGAGAGGTTTTACTCTTTATTTCATGCATTGTTATGTGTGCAAATTTAGATATTTGCATAATCTCAAAATTTCGAAAGAATATCATTAAGTCATGCACTTGAATTTGTCAGAACAACTAATGTGGTGCATGTCTATGCAATGTAATTATTGAACCTAAATGTAAAGTAGTAATTTTGAATGCATGCACGCTATGCATGATTATGAACCTTTATAAGAAAATTATATGATGATTTTTTAGCCATATCCAACACCCTTTAGAACAATCACTTGGCCTAGGATCATGGACTCGCAATGAAGTATCGAGCATACTTTTAGGAAAATGATACATCATTATTTATTAGTTTATGCCCCCAGTATTTGGCTCCATGTCAGTGGTGAATAATTTCTCTACTTCTCTTCAGTACTTTAATTGCAATCCTCCAATCATGTTTTAGCCTTCGTTATATGCATACCAACTTTCTCGTGATGACTTTTCAGATTCCCCCTCGTACTCAGACCGCCTTTCTTAGTTCCTATCTTTTTTTTTCTTTTTTAATTAGCTTTCAACTAACCAAGTTTATGCTTCTGAGTTATTTCAAGAGTAATTAATGATATCTTAGAATTGAGAGGAATAAGAAATAATAGAAATAAGGATAAGATGAAATATGTGTATTTGTCAACTGAGAAAGAAAAACAGGCTCTTCATTGATAATGAATAATGTTTACAAACGATGATTTGGAAAAAAAATGGAGGAAGGATTTCTTCAGTATTCGAGACAGCTTTTTTTAAACATTTTTTTACCTAACTTCACTTTTTCCATACTTAGAGTGGTCAAACGAAGTACTTCCTGACTCTATCAGAATTAACTGTGTGCGGTAAATCATCTTCATCCATGTTTGTTAGCATGAAAGATCCTCGCGAGAAAACCTTCTTGACAATGAAAGGTCCTTCATAATTTGAGGTCCACTTCCCCGGTGATCTTTTTTATATGAGAGTAACTTTTTTAACACCAAGTCTCCTTCTCGGAAACATCGGGGACGTAATTTCTTTGATATAATTGCCCTCTACATAATGCAATCAATCTTTTTTCATCGATGAAATTCAATTGCTCATATCGTGTTTGTACCCACTCCGCTTCTTCTAATTTCACCTCCATTAAGACTCTGAGTGAGGGAATTTCCACCTCAATTGGAAGGACCGCTTCCATGCCATATACCAAAGAGAATGGCATTGTCCCAGTTGATGTTCAGACTGATGTGCGGTAGCCATGCAGTGCAAACGGGAGCATCTCATGCCAATCCTTATAAACCTCCGTCATCTTCTCTATGATCCTTTTTATGTTCTTATTGGCTTCTCACACTGCTCCGTTCATTTTCGGACGATAAGGAGATGAATTATGATGCTTAATCTTGAATTGCTCACATAATTCTTTCATCATCTTATTATTTAAATTTATCTCCTTATCTGCGATGATCATTCCAGGTAGACCATATTGACAAATTATCTCTTTTTTAATAAACTTAACAACTGCACTTCTGGTTACACTCAAGTAAGAACTTGCCTCCACCCATTTGGTAAAACAATCTATAGAGATCAAAATGAAACGATGCCCGTTAGAGGCTTTGGGTGTGATGAGACCAATGACGTCTATGCCCCACATAGGGAACGGCCAAGGTGCGGCCATTACATGTAAGGGGGATGCGGGTACGTGAATTTTATCCGCATAAATTTGACATTTATGACATTTCTTAGCGTACTTGATGCAGTTAGATTCTAGAGTTAACCAATAATATCATGCTCTCAAGATTTGTTTGGCCATCATATATCCATTAGCATGAACTCCACAAATTCCTTCATGAACTTCCTCTATGATTTGATTTGCTTCCCTTGCATCAACACATCTTAAGAGCACCATATCATGTTTCTTTTGTAGAGTATTTCACATTTCAAGAAGAAACCCATGGACAATCTTCTAATAGTGCGTTTATCATTCTCATAAGCTTTGGATGGATATTCTCCATTCTTTATATACTGCTTGATGTCGTAGTACCGTGGTCTTGTGTCTGGCTCTTCTTCAATACTCATACAGTGAATAGGAAAATCTCGCTTTTTAATTTTTATGGGTTGCACTTCTTCCTTAAAGTCTGCGGTGAACATGGATGCTAGAGTTGCCAGTGCATCTGCAATTTGATTATCCTTTCTGGGTATATGGTCAAATGAGATCACTTCAAAAGTTCGGCTTAACTTAATTACATGTTTGTTGTAAGGTACTAGCTTGAAATCTCTAGCTTCCCATTCCCCGTTTAGTTGTCGTATCACCAATAGCGAATCTCCGTACACTCAAAGCTTCTTTATCTTCATATCACAAGCTTCTTGAATTCCCATGGAACATGCCTCATATTCTGCCACAATATTTGTACAGTCAAAGTATAGTTTTAAGGTGAACGGAAAAAAATTTCTCTCAGGTGATATGGGGATTGCCCCAATTCCATGCCCTCCATCATTAGATGCACCATCAAATAACATTGTCCATAATTCTGGGTCTGTAGATTCTTCTTCGTTTTTAAATATGACTGAAACACTCTCATCAAGGAAATCAAACTTCATAGGCTCATAATCTTGCATTGGTTGATCTGCCAGATAATTAGTAAGTACGGTTCCTTTTATTGACTTCCTCGTGATATGGACAATATCATATTTTGTGAGTAACATTTGTCATTTAGCAATCCATCCAAAAAGTGACGGCTTTTCAAAGATAAACTTCATAGGGTCCGTCTTTGAAATTAACCAAGCGGTGTTGTATAACATGTATTGTCTAAGCCGATGAGCAACCCAAGCCAATGCATAACACGTTTTCTCCAACATCGAATAATTAGTCTCATAATTTGTGAACTTTTTGCTTAAATAGAATATTGCTTGTTCTTTCCTTCTAGAAGCATCATGCTGACCAAGTACGCAACCCATGGATTTTTTTGTTACTGTAAGATGAAAAATGAGTGGACGCCCTAGAGTTAGAGGAACAAGTATATGCGGATTTTGCAAGTATTGCTTGATCTTCTCAAAAGCAATTTGACAATCATCATTCCATCATTCTGTATCACTTTTGCAGAGAAGTTTAAAGATAGGTTCGCAAGTTGCAGTTAGGTGTGAGATGGAATGGGCTATGTAATTTAATCTCCCTAAGAAACTTCTAACTTCCTTTTGAGTTTGAGGTGGCGGCATATCAATGATGACTCGAACCTTGTCAGAGTCAACTTTTATTCCTTCCTTGCTCACGACAAAACCAAGTAGTTTCCCTGAAGACGTTGCGAATGTACACTTTGTCGGGTTAAGCATTAACTGAAACTTTCTCAACCGTCCAAATAGTTTCCACAGAGTGACCGTATGATATTCCCCTTAACGAGATTTGACAATCATATCATCCATTTACACTTCGATTTCTTTATGCATCATATCATGAAACAGTGTTATCATTGCCAGTTGGTAAGTCGCCCCTGTATTCTTCAGACCAAATGGCATAACCTTATAACAAAATGTACCCCACAAAGTTATAAAAGTCATCTTTTCACGGTCTTCATGAGCCATTTTGATTTGGTTATACCCCAAAAAACCATCTATGAAAGAGAATGTTGAATGTCCTGTAATGTTATCTACTAAGATATCGATATAGGGCAATGAAAAATTATCCTTGGGGCTTGCCTGATTTAAGTCTCTATAATTGACGCACACCCTTACTTTCCCATTTTTTTTAGCACTAGGACTATGTTAGCAACCCATTCAGGGTATTTTGCTACTTCTAGAAAACCCGCATCTACTTGCTTTTTAACTTCTTCTTTGATCTGTACCAGCATGTCTAGTTTCATTTTCCTTAACTTTTATCACACTGGTTTACTTTCGGTTATAAGTGGCAAATGATGAACCACGATATCAGTGTCTAGACCTGGCATATCTTGGTAAGACCATGCAAAGACGTCAATATACTTTTTGAGTAAGTCAATTAATTCTCGGTGGCTTTGGCTTGTCATAGAAGTACCGATTTGGACCTCTTTCATCTCTCCCTCCAATCCCAAATTTATCACCTCCGTTAACTCTTGATATGGTTGAGTTATTTTTCATCCTCCTCTACCATTCTTAACATTTTCAGAAATGGTTTGAAATTATCCTTGTCACTTTCATCTGACTCTACGCTAGGAATGTGATTGTCAAAGTTATTGCTTATGCTCTTATTTTCAAAATCACCGTTCTCAAACCTGAACCAGATTATTGGATGAAAGGAAGGAGAGAAAAGAAAATAAACAATGCATGAGTATAAACATCATTTAGATATGGGAAAAAATAGATATGAAAGGAAGAAAAAAACTGGAATTGTATTTATCATTAACAGAAGGAAAGAAAACAAGTTTTTAGACTTTGATTCAAAAAGATGACTTGAAACAAATGAAAATGTAAGCCTATAACAATGAAATTCCTAAGACCTTGGGCAGAATTATTAGAATTTTGGCATTATTACTCTTGAAAATTCCCAAGAAGCGTCGTAGCTCGATGACTTCCCAATTGTTAAGCTTATAATCTGAATCGTATAAAAAAACCAAGTACTCTGTACTTGTGCTTGATGATTTTCCCAAGATTGCGGATATTGAAAGCTAGGCGATATCATCTTCAAGGTTGTACTGCTCTACTATAACCGGTTCTTCGAATGAAATTCCCCCACTTCTGAAGGATTTAGAAATATGGGGTATGATTGCCATTTCTACATCGAATTCCCTATTTTCAAGCCTAGCAATCCTCTTTTCTTTCTTTTGAGCTTCCACTCTCCCTCTATTAGCCTTGGTCGGTCTATATCCAAGTCCAAACCTTTGCTCATTCTTGTCCCAGTCGATTAACTTATCTATGCCTTGATGCTCACTTCCGAGTCCCGTACCTGGTTGGTATCCCCCTTTTATCATCAACTTTGCAATCATCTGAGATGCTTTTGATAGGTTTGGCGTTGGAGAGGGTTTCCCACTAGCAACAAACATGGTGTTCGCAATCTCAAACAATCGAAACGAGCACTCCAATGCTTCCTCTGCCTTTAAAAACTCGACATATGGCATGGTAGTTGGCTTGGATACCAATAAATCTTCTTCCCCATATATACAAATGAGTTTACGATCCATTATGAATTTCAGCTTCTGATGTAAGGAGGACGGTACCGCCCCAGCAGAGTGAATCCATGGTCGACCCAAAAGGAAACTGTATGCCGGATTTATGTCCATCACTTGGAAAATAATATTGAATATGCATGGTCCGATTCGAATAGGTATATCTATGTCTCCGACTACTTTTCTTCGGGTACCGTCAAATGCTGCATATGTGTCGCGTCCACATGGAGCTTTGCTAGTGTGGATCTTGGCATTACATTTAAAGATGAGCCGTTATCAATCAATACTTTTGCAGCAACATAATCCCTACATTTTACGGATATATGTAAAGCTCTAGTGTCCCCAGTACCATCGACCGTGATTTCATCGTCTGTGAAAGTGATAAAATTTGATGCCGTAATATTTCCCACAATTCCACTCAACTTCTCCACCGTAATGTCATGACAGACATATGCTTGATTCAAAACCTTCAATTATGCTTGGTGATGTGGTTCAGAATTCAGAAAGAGTGACAGTAAAGATATGCGAGCATGTAAGCGATTAAGTTGTTATATCGCCTTATACTCGCTTTTCTTGATGAGCTTAAAAAATTCACATACTTCTTCTTCAGACACTGCTATTTCTTTCTCTTTACCTATAATTATATCTGGGTCTATCACTTGGCCGCCATGCATTTCTTCTTGGAATTCATGACCATTGTCGCCTTCTTTGGCCCCCTTTCCTTTTCCTTTCAAACACATCGCTTTTATCAATTTTCAAAACTTCTGGCATGTAGCATCTACCACTCCTTGTCATCCCACCTATTCTTGAAATATTAGTTATGGGGAGATTGAGGTCAGACGGATTTAGCTCTTGAGTTTTATCGTTACCTCTTGTAATGACCTCATATCCGTTCGTCCATGGTACTACTTTTGAATCTTTGTAAGCAAATGCACCCGGTATTTGAACGGTGATATGCATCAGAGCATAAGACGTAGTGGTGTGAGTTGTTTTTTCCTCGTAATGTATTGTGAGAAGTTTTGGGATATAGGACGACATTTCAACATTAAATTCAGATGATTCTTTAGTTATCATGAGGACTAAAGAGTCATCTTCTTGGTATTTCCTTTCTCCTTTGTGACTTATTGTAAGTATCTTTCCATCTAACAACTTTTGCACTTCCATTTTAAAATCAGCACATTTCTCAATTATATGCCTCATCACATTCTTATGAAACAAACAATCGAAGTCATGCATATGCTTCCTAGAAACGCACTCATCCTCTGGGCGTGTTGGGTGGGTGTACCCTGCTCTAGAAAGAAGATGGAAAAGTATTTCCATTGACGTGCCATCTTCCATGTCCCTCTTTCCATATGAAAAATATTCCTCAATTACATTTACGGTAGGATTCCCATGATTTGGTAGAGGGTTGGAATTGATATCTGGATTTCCATGAGCCTTTTTTAAATTCAACCATCCAGCCTTGATCAGTGCCTGTGCTCTACCTTTTAATTCCGTGCAATTCTCAGTCGAATGTCCCACTGTCCCAGCATGATAATCACAGTGAGCAATCGGATAATACCACATTAGGTATGGTGGTTGTAGAGGTTCATAAGGAATTGACACCAATTGATTATTCCTACGACATGGGGATTGGATCATATTGGACAAAACATTGATTGTTCATATTTCCCCTTAGAGGCTGATCAACCTTACCAACATTTTGTTGGTGAGCCGGTGGTCTAAAACTGAGTCTTGGGTTATTTTGAAATGTTGATTGTTGAGAGTGATAATTGTACGAAATTTGAATATCCTGATCCCGGGTTCACAGCTTGTGATGGGTACCCAGAATTGATCATCTGTACATCCCTTTCTTTAGTGACGATGTCTCTGATATGATTTTCAAAATTCTTCCATTCTTTATCCCATACTCAATCCTTTCACCGATCATTATGATGTCAGAGAAGTTGTTTGAAGCATTTCCAATCATCCTGTCATAGATATGAGGTCTCAAGGTGTTAATAAACATTCTAGCCATCTCCTTGTCTGACAATGGGGGGTGTACCTGAGCAGCTAATTCTCTCCACCTTTGTGCATATTCTTTAAAGCCTTCTATAGGCTTTTTCTTCATCCTTTGTAAGTTCAAACGATCAAGGGCTATGTCTATGATGTACTTATATTGTCTTAAAAAAGCATCTGCTAGATCTTTCCATCTCAGAATATGTTGGTTATCCAATTGGATATACCAACGAGATGTGGCCCCCATCAGGCTATCTTGAAAGAAATGAATCAGCAGCTTATCATCATTTGCACAAGCAGTCATTTTTCTGCAGTACATAATAGGGTGACTTCTGGGGCACGTACTACCATCATATTTTTCAAAATGAGGTAGTTTGAATTTATGTGGGATGTTCACATCACGGACCAAACATAATTGGGTGGCATCAATGGTACTATATACATCAGATCCTTCTATAGCACGTAATCTCTCCTCTAGAAAGTCCAATTTGTCTTTCGATCGTGGGTCGTCACTTGACTTGGTAAGAGACTTCTGCATATTTGAGTCATCAACATCGATTATGATGATTGGCTCATTAACGAGTTCGCCTTGTGGAGTGAAAGCTTGGTTGTTAACACATGGCATTAGGATGGGTTGTACCCAGTTTTCCCTGTCTGCATTGTTTCCTGGACAGTTGGAAATGGATGATGTTGGATATTTATTGATGGTGAAGCATGCTGAAACTGGTCAACCTGATGACGTTGATAGGTTGGAGTGAACCCAATAGGGTAAAGTAGAGTATCGTTTGGCAGTTCATTTTGTGATGATTGAGCCCCTTGCGGATTTTCAAAACAGGCATTTCCCTTATTTGCGGCGAGGAGTTCGAGGACTTTAGCCATTTGCTCTTTTAGCTCCCTAATCTCTTCCTTCATTTCCTCTCGTGATTGCTCTCTTTCTTTCTCGTCCATGACCCTAACTTGAGCTCGAGTTTGATAGGGATGTCAAAGTTGTCGAGCTATCTTTGAAAAATTTCTTAAAATAAATAAAAATAAAGCAATGAGATGCAGATTTTTTGCTAATAAAAGGAAGAAATATGAGAGTAAATTTATGCATGAGAAATGATACTGCGCAAAGTGAAAGTTCTGAAGTAATCAATTTCATTCAATTAGTAGAGCCATCCACTACATTTGAGTATGTAGAAGTCAATTACATTACTTCAAAATATGAGTTCATACAAAACGACCAAAATGACCCAAATTCCAGTTGACTTCTTCCAAAAACTTAGACAAGTTCTCCCCATTAGAATGGATGGGCAAGACATTTCTCCTAAAAAATGAAGCTTGTTCCGCCAAATTGCCCGCTCTCACAGCTATGCCTTTAAGCCATTCCACAGCTGCCCAGATCATTGTCGAATCGAGTTGTACTCTTGTTGTAGCAATTGATAATCATATCTCAGTATATCAACATTAGCATCATTGTTTCTTGCCAACTTCTCTGCCACGTTCTGATAAACTCTAACTTGGTGCTCAAGGCTTGCTTAGTTTCAATAATTCTTCAGAATCATTTGTTGACTCAGTCTTCTTAACTTTCTGATTCTCTAAATCAACTTGCAAATTATCAGCGATTCGTCGTAATGCGTCATATTGCTCTTCTAACTCGACGATGTACACATTTTTCTTATCAACAATTCCCTTCAACTTTTTTAGAATTTCTCGTACCAATTTATTTTTCCTCTTTAACTTCATGATTTGATCCTCTTGTTCGTAGATCACCCCTCTTGTTCGTAGATTACCCAACTCTGAGTTTTTTCGCTTCAGATATGCCCGATCCTCAACCTTATTTCTCTACTTTTTGAGTCGTTCTTCACCTTCGATTCTGTGTTTCTCAGACAAATCCGCCTCAACTGCTAGTCGTCTGTTTTCTTCCAAGAGGGCTATAATTTTTTGACGCACCTTATATAACTCATCTAGC
The DNA here is from genome assembly GCA_003255025.1 of Datisca glomerata. Taxonomy (NCBI): domain Eukaryota; kingdom Viridiplantae; phylum Streptophyta; class Magnoliopsida; order Cucurbitales; family Datiscaceae; genus Datisca; species Datisca glomerata. Next base: position 2,293,755 of record QANY01008715.1, read on the forward strand.
TCTTCCTTTGTAGCAATCTTTTGATGAACTTTTAGTGATTTGGCTGATGGTACATCCTCAACTGGTAAGGCAATAATTATTTTGTATCTACTCTCAAGCCATGCTTCATACTCCTTTGTGCAGTTCATGCGATTCTTCTCATTTCACATCCTTCTTGTTATTTTCCAAGCTCCAATCAGCTGCTGCAGTTTTTGTTCAATTTCTTGAGAATCATAACTAACTTCAATATCCTTCAATGCATGCGTGGTGAGGACAAATTGTCTCATGTATAATTGACGGAGTGCCATTAGCAGAGCATAACTAGTACAACTCCGTGGCCCCGGGAGTGGAACCCATTGAAAATCACCACATCTATAGATCATTGGTGTTAACGGCATCCAATGGGCTTTCCAAATAACATCTTCATCTTTCAACTTGGATAGGTATGAGAGCCAAACCTCTTTTGTGGGAAACTGTGGATTCCATTTGGCCATTCCAAATTCTGCAATAGGGATCCTCATCTTCATCCATGAACTTGAGAACTTAACTTGAGGACATTTGAAATCTAGCGGACATCTTAGATGGCTGAGAATCCAAACACACAAAAGAGTTGAAGAGCGGATGAACTTTCATTTTCCAGACACTCGAATGTGATCAAAGAACGGATAGTCTCAACGAGAATTGAGATAACAGGGTTAACACTATGTTTGACTTGAAAGAACATTTTTATCACTTTACCATCCATATAACCTTGGATCTTTGGAAATAACATGATACCATAAATACACAGAGCATAAAGAGTCATGTCCCTATCCTCATTCAAGAAACTTTGGGTGAGATCTAAGAGGTAATCCAACGGCACACACTCATTTCTCCCTTAACTTTCAACTTTTCTCAATCTCAGACGCATGGACAGTACCCAAGAGCTTAGACAAAGCTCTCTTCAATGTGAGCTTTTTGTCATAGTTATAAACTTTGTCTGCATTTTGTAATGGGACATTCAGTAGTGCTTGATATTCTTTAATTGTAGGAGTAAGATCAATTATTACGAAGGTGAAACATCTATAATGAGGGTCCCAGAAATGCATTAAAGCTTCAAGGATAAGAACGTTGATTACAATATACAACAGATAAGCTATGTGACCATATTTTCTGACAAACAAACTTTTCTGCTCTGGTGAAAAATCCTCCAATATCTTCTTCAACCTCTCAAAGTCAATGGTGAGAACTCTATCTTAGTGATTGATGGTAGAAGAACAACATCTTCCTTTTTCAGACAATCTCCTTTATGTTTCTACGATTCCTCTGACCATTGGGCTACCGTAACTTGATCTTCTATCACACTCAAAGTGGGAGTCATGGTCTCTAAAATATGAATGAATTGAATACTTATTTACAATCCCATTACGCAGCATGATGCATGTATGCAAAACAGAAAGATGAAGTTAGAAGCGAAACAATAAAGAAAGACATGTTTAAGTGACACAAGACATATACATGCACAAAATTAATCATGATTTCAGCAGAAATCTAACGTTGGTCATGATGTGGTCTCTAACAACATAATACATGTGTGGTTGGGCTCTAAAAATATCTTAATAGACTCTCATGTTGTCCACACTATTATCTGAATAGAGTAACAGGGGCCCCCAAACGGTATCCCGAAAGGGTCGACCTGAGTGAGAACTTTTATAAGTCTGCACGGGAACCTCAATTCCACGAAGGCATTCCACTACTCATTCTCGCTAATCCTAAAGGGAAAGCCCAGGTATGGGGTTAGTATATGTGTGTGAATATTAGGAATTATGCAAACAAACATACATCTAAAAACAAACTTTGTACAACTATAAGCATGAAAAAGAAAAACAATGAATCAAATAAACAAACAAAGAGGGATACAAGAAGGACAACATGTGATAAATTTTTAGCTTGACTCTCTATTGATCTAAAAATGGTCAGACCGATTGCGTCCTCAGTGGAGTCGTCAAGCTGTCGCAACGTGCACGCGACGCGGAGCGGCGATTAAAAAATCATTTTTGCAGGAAAAAGAAATTTGGAGTCGCCACCAATCATTTTACGGTGTGATTGGTCACCCAATTTTAAGATGAAAATTTTGTTCTACGAAAACTCAAAGTTGGTTTGGGAGTCGTTTGTGCGTGGGTAAGGTATTAGCCCCACAACACCCATTATAAAATGGTTATAAAATTTAATCAAATGCTATCCATTTTTTATTTTAAGGCAAATGTTAAAGAAATTCATTTGTGAATGTCCTATTTAGTGCATTTTGTATCATAAAAATGAACAAAATAAATTACCTTTAATGAGTGGTTCAAAAACCATTGAAAAAGTTATTTTTTGTATTCTTATATCTTTTTAAATCAAAGCATTATTAGAATTATTTTCGGTATCCCAAGAATAACTCCCCACCTCAGTAGTTCGAGAAATTTGGTATCCCGAAAATCTCAAAATCCATCGTCGGCTTTTGTTTAGTGAAAATTAAATAATGAAAATAATAAAATTTAAATCTAATTGTAAAAAAAATATAATCCACACATATATGAACATTAACTCTAATAATAAGGGAATAATGCAAGAATCACATTATAAGCATGACAATATAAAAATGCTAAATAAATAAATATTTTAAAGAAAATAAATGTTAATAATTACAACAAAAGGGAAGTAAAAGAATATAGATAAAGTTATAGGATGTCAAATTATAAAAAATATAAAATATTGAGATTATATAAAACATGCATAAAAAATTATACATGCAAGCATAAAGTAAAAAACAACACAATGTAATAAATGAAAGAAAAAGAAAGAAAAAGAAATTTAAACAAAAAAAATTAAGGAAAAGCCACGGTAGTACCGTGGCTTTTCCAGCTGCAATAGAGGAAGAATTTCCTCTGTTGCAAAACATGGCAACAGAGGAAAGCTTCCTCTGTTGCAAATGTTGCAACACAGGAGATTTTCCTCTGTTGGTGCAACAGAGGAAAATCTCCTCTGTTGTTTACTTTTTTTTATAATATAATATATTATGATATAATAATAATAATAATAATAATAATAATAATAATAATAATAATAATAATAAATGATAAAAAAATTGAAAGAAAATTGATGAAAAATAATAGATATTTTTTACATAAATATATTCACTTTTTAATTTTTTGACTACCTAGTCTTTTAATTAGCATTTTTCCTTCCTTCTCTCATTAGTCATTGCTAATCAAATAGCAAAGGGGATGATCGTGGATGATAATTAGTTCAAACAAGTGTCACAAAAATGATGAACATAATTTTTTTAAAAGAAAAGACTTGTAGGAAAATTGAAAATTTCAAAACTTAGATATTTGCATAATCTTATAGAGAGATTTTACTCTCTATTTTATGCATTGTTATGTGTGAGAAATTATCCTAAGGGATCTTTGCATCAAAGGTACACTTTCAACCCATTAAATGGTTGATTCACATTGAGTTAATTTTTTCATCCCTCAAAAGCTTTATCCTCATCTTCATTAATTGAGTTGATGACAAAGATATCTCATTATCCAACTTCTAAAGAAATCATCAATGCATGAAATTAAAGGGTTAAGATTTAAAGTAGGAGAAATGATAAAGATTGAACAATCAACTTATGTATGGAAAAAAGTTACAAAAGATATCAACTACATGAATATGAAGAAGAGAGATGAACAAGATATATTATGAGCAAATGTACAAGACATTTAAGCTACCTTAAGAAAAAGGATGGAAGAAGATGAAAATAATAGAAGTGTAGAACCTCTTCCTCTCTCTAAAATCACCTCTCTTTCTCACTCCAAGCCCTCTCTTTCTCACTCTAAAAAAATGGCTTCCTTTCTCCACTTCAAATAGACCCCTCCCTCAAGTGAAGACCATCCCTATTTATAGGCAAAATTAGGGTTTGCCTTTTTTACTTTTAGTCTCTTTTTTTCACTTTTTATTTTTTTAGTCTTTGAACCACTTTTCTTATTTCAGTATTGGATTAGTTTTCAAATTATACATATAATCTTAGACTATTATATGAGCCAAAATATAAAGTATATATATTCAATGTATGAGACCGGATAAAATACGGTATCTACAACTATAAAATTATCCACATAATTTTCAAAGTAGTCATGTATTATGAAATGAAACAGCACCGTCATTTTGCGTTGGAAGTGACTCCAACATTCGTCGATCCAAAGAGCGTCACAACATATATAGTAAGAAATTTTTTGTTATTAACGATAACGATTGTACAGGCAATGCTTCCACTATGCATGACTACCCTAATTGGTTTGCGAAACCAACTTTATTCAGTTTTCCTTGTTTTACAAGAGTAAAAAAGTTGAATGGTTTCATTTACGACATGCATATCATTTTAAATCTTACTAGTATATTAAAAATGGTGAAATACACTTTTAGTCCTCAAAATTTACTTTCATTGTTTATTTGGTCCCCATTAAACTTTAATTTCTCAGAATAAAGTCATTGAATAATTTAAATAATACAATTAATCAAATCATTTCATTAAATCTAAGAACTTGGAAACCTTGCTTTTGCTGATAACTTGGGCATGCAAGTTGGTATTTTCGTTTTCTAGGTAATCAATGGTATAAGAAATATCCATGTGTGAGGCTAATGAAAGGACTCAATGGTAAATATCTATATTTGAATTTAGTTGGCGAAATTTGAGTCACGTGAAATAAATTAAGAATCTGACAAAACATGGAGAACTAAACATTCATGAGTTGTTAATTGCTAGTAATAGCAATAATATGTTTCTAATGTCAAAAAACTTGTAAGATGATAAATACCATTTGGTGATAAGAGTTCTCTTATCCCAATCCTTTTTTTCTTCATTATATGAGATTGATATGGTCAAAAAGGAGATGAAGAAAGAGGGGAATATTTTGATCTAAAGCAGAAAGATGGACAGCCCCGCCATTTGATTGTTTGAGAAGCATGAAAAGAAAAGATTTCTTTTTAGATGGTGGGATTTTGAGAGGATGAAAGGGAAGAATCCAAACTTTTCCACCAACGCCGATACGGCGTATCATTTTCGTAGATCCAAATGATAAATCTCAAGATTTTGGAATTGTTTGAGGTATTTTTAGTTGATCTTAATGCATGAGAAGGGTGAACTTATTGTGATGAATTCAATCAGTTTAAGGGACGTTGTGCATGCATGGCATAAAATCTTCCTCATGGGACCTACTTGAATTTGCAAATCTCTTGTACATTCTCTTTGTCTCATCTGATCTTTGGATTGCCAATATTACCCATAGTTCTTCATTTATGCATATATTGTGTGTTAAAAGTTTTAACTTAATGGTCAGGCTGGAGTTATCGCTTGATTCATGTCGTTACTCTGAATTTCAGGCTGAATTTTCAAAACTTATATACATTATATATGTATTCATTTATTGTGTACTCGAAAAAATAAAGAAAGGAACATGTACCTGATACAAAATTGACATATATATTAGAGAACCAGGATGAATTTTGTTTTTCCTATTACTAGTGTTTCTTCGAGACCAGCAGATCTTTCTATCATTGATGATTAACTTCAAATATGTTAAAAAAGAATGCAATTATATCATTAATTATGCATAGACAATAGTTTTGTGCTTTGATTCAGCTTTTCAATTACTGGCAAATATATGTGGAGAAACTGTTTCTACACGAGTCTCTATTCATTAAGATGCTCTCCATTCTTTGGTGAGGCATATACAAAATGCTGTAACACCTACTACAAAGGCGTTCTGAATAATTTAGATATTTTTGAAATGTTGAAGATCAAAACAAAAAGACTGAAGTCGTCAATTTTGACATTATATTTCTAGATCTATATTGCATATTACCATCCTCAACTTTGATTTGATTCTTTGTAACTTTTCTTTTCTTTCCAACTAAGTAAAGAATCATTCCTACATATAGACACTAAAGTTCAGAATTCATATTTGCAAGAAATAAGATGCCATAAGATCATGTTATCAAAAAATTGTATTTTACAAAATATTGTGGCTCCTATAGTCCTTCTCTCTTTGTTTAATTTCACGTAAACATCATCTCAGATGTGCTAGTTCTCTAGTAATTACCATACATTTTATAACAATCAACGCATAGCACAAGAACGTAGAAAAAACCCGAAAAACATCATCGTGATGCCGTGAAGTTACACTACAACAATTATGTGTTGTCATAGCACAACACGATTGCGTTTTTCTCTAAAATGCAATAAAAAACTAAAGCGCGAAACGAATTTCATGAAGACCCGCACGTCTCTCGGCTTTACTAAATGAAAACTTCGCTTAACCCGCGTCTCCCACAATAGCTCTCTCTTTCACAGTAGCTCTTCTTACCAACGACAACTCTTTTAAAGCTCATAGTAGCTCGTCTTTCTCACAACATCTCTCTCTTTCACAATAGCTCTTTTCACTAATGAGCTTTCTTGAAGCTCACAGTAGCTCGCATATCTCATAGTAGCTTCCGTCCCAAGTTTCTCTCCCTCGTAGTTCTCACTTTCTCAGTCTATCCCCAACTATCTACTAGTTCGATTCACAGCTCAGAACCAGAGGCAGGGTTTCATTCTCAAATTGTTGTTTGATTTTAGTGTTTTTGGTCTGATTTTATGATTTTTGAGTTTTTCTAAGTTGATTAAGATTTGCGTTTCTGATTTCTAAGCATGTAGTAATTTTTGAAACGAAAATCTTTGATTTCTTGTCAATCAACAATTTGTTCAGTTCCTAGGGTTTGGGGAGTAGCCTGCGCCGTCTCGAATCAGCTCGTGGCATAGAATTTTTTCTGTTCTCTGATGTGATTTTCATGGGTTAGGGCTTGGACACATTTAAAAGCTTTGGTCCTTCAGTGAAGATCAAATCCAATAACCCGACTATCATTTCTCCATTATACGGCAAGGATGCTTGGTTTGAAGAATTTCTGTGGGAAAATTTTTCACAGTCATTTCAGGTAAACTCTTATCCTACATTTTTCAAAATACTCAAATTAGGTCCTTCAATTTTTCGCCCTTTTTCCTTTCCAGTGCTCACACTTTCAGATTCAAGGATTTCCTCTATCTTCCATCTCTAAGATGCCACAGATTGTCTGAAATATGTCACACAAATAGGTCCTTCAATTGTTCTGTATTTCGTGTTTCCACTCAATTTACATTCTGTTGTAATCTTATTGAATTCTGAATGAAGTTAAGATATTGGATTTGTTTGTACACCCATTTTCTGTTTTCTATGGTGCATTAATGTGCACTCTCTGTGCTGAAAGTTAGAAATCTTGTTAAAAGAGTTGAATAAGCAAGATCTTACAAGTGGAGTAGCATATGCTGTAAGGCTGCTTCACTCAAAAAGTCTAAGCAAGGTTCATTCTTTCTTTTCATCTACTTTTTCTCCGCAATATGATTTTTATATGTTGTCTTATGTTTTGTAGTTGGAGCTTGAAAAAGAATTACTCACACATATTAGGATACTTTGTTAAATTCTTGGCTGTGGTGTTGAGTGGGAATTTTAGTTCTATCTAGAAGGATAGGATTGTTCACTCCATTTGGAGACCCATGTTGGTTCTTGTTAGTCTTTTGTTTTTAGTCAAGTTTGTAAACAACTTGTTATGGAAATGTTAGCTAGTTGTTTTGTTTGGTATACTTTTCTAGAGCTATCAGCATTCTAAAGCACTTTTCTTCAACTTTAGTTGGAAGAAATTCAAGATATGTCAATTGAATCCTTCTACTTTGAGGTTTTAGTGACTCTTTATGGTTAGTAGAATTACTATTCACTATTTTGATATGTTTAACTATATTTGAATTCTTCTCTAATTTCATCTTATTTTGCTGTATTTGTACCAGTAGTTGATAAGACCTTGTAATTGATGATGTTAGTGTCTTTAAGGATTGAATCATCTCTATTCTGATTTCATCTTATTTATGTCACTGTTTTGAAATGTTGGGGGTGCATGGTGTTCAAACTGACTAAGGATTGCATCATCTCTGATTAATGGTTTTCCCTCATTGTTGTTATTGTTTCGACACTCTTTAGTGAAAAGGGGCTAATAATTTATATAGTTAATGTGATTGAAATAGGGGGTATATGGTGTTCAAACTTTAATGTTGAACTTTATTTATTGTTTGTGTAAATATAACTTTGTTTAACGTCATCGAACTAGCTTAATATTCGAAAAGTCTTATGTAGAAATCATATATAGTAGGTTTATAAGTGGACATTGAACTACAATAATTATTTTATCCATTGAGGTCACAACAAATACTTAGTAACTCAGGTTGGGTGCATGGTTTCACATAGTGATGAGAATGAGATACTCTTGGGCTATGCAAACTATTTTTTAAAAGATCTCATGATTGATTTGAGTTGATGAAAATCTTTTTGGAGATTCTGGGTTGTTATCATGCAAGCGGGCTGGATGGATGGGTTAATTGTGCTTCTGATTTTGCTGGTGTAATTCCAACCTTATTTTATAATCTTTGGGTTTGTTTTAGGGTGGGATGTTTTTATTTTCTGCTCGCTAGATGAAGGGGTTAATTTGCATGTTCTTTTTTCTGTTTTTATGTGGTTTTAATTGTACTAAAGACTTGATAATTCATTTTCTTTTTTATGTAGTTTTTTCTACAGTGAGCCTTGAATTATCAGTGTCTAAAAACTAACACCAACCACTACAATAATTTAAAGCTTCAATTGCATTGAAGCACGACGTTTATGTTTTTATGAGGTTTGTCTAATTTTTATATTTTTGTGATTTTTGTCTGGTTTTTTATGTTATTTAGAAGGATTTGCAGGTTGCATCAAACATGATGATCTGAATAGAAAATTACCATTGTTATTGAGAATTTGAGAGTTAATAAATGGCTAAAAGAAACTAATTATTTCACTAATAATTGGTAATTTGATATGTTGATTGTCATTCCTTGGATGCTCAAAAGGCATATAAGTAGGTTAAGACCTTTCATACTATTGATGTTCTTGTGCGTTATGTTTGTTATTGTTTTAATTTATAATTATGGCTGCTTTGTTGGAAACCCTCTGTTATTGAGCTGAAATGTTATTAATTAATCTACTTTACTCTGTAATGGCAGATTGATTACCAAAGACACTACTCCAGCCACAGCTTGCATAGGTGTCCCTTCTTCTTTTGTAAGATTTAGAACTATAAGCAAGGGAGAAATAAAATATAGACACATTTCTTATATTCTGACCTTTCGATATTAGCTATAGATAAAAGTCTTGAAATTCTTGGTACGGCTATGTTATCCCTATGCATTATAAATTAATGTTCATTTAATTGATGCATCCTAATAATTTGTTCAACTGAAAACTTTATTTCTCTAGACTTGTTGCATATGGTATTGTAGTACATCATCTATTTTGGTTGCTTTCCTCAAAAGATACCGAGTTGAATTATAATATTAATAGTTATATGTTGTTTCTATTGTAGATGAATTTGGGACTTGTTTGAAATTC